>MNCI01031683.1:43709-74313 GCA_015680685.1 Gnetum montanum
CAACAAAATTACTTCATTATTGATCACTTAGTTACTCTTAGACACTGCATAGAATTTGCAAAATTTCCTAATAAAAATATTTTATTTTCTTTTATTGATTTTGCAAAAAAAATATGATTCATTGATCTATATAAAACTATGGTTGTGCTTGTATAAAATTAGCCTCTCTTCAAATTTGATTATAAAGATTAAATATTATATGATGAAGTGATTATTAAAATTATAGATAAAAATTTAGAGATAAAATTATAATTCAAGAGAAAAAACTAAGTAAGGAGGATTGTCCTATTTCTCCAACTCTCTTTGGTATTGTTATTAACGAAATATAGAAATTGATTTGCAATGAGAAAGATAGTCATGCTATTAGAATTGGATCTCAAGTAGTGAATCTCTTTTTATGAAATGAATTAAAGTTTTATTATGTCCAAATACCCATAGGTTCTATAAGATATATATTATATTTTCATGAAAAATAAATATATAATTTACAGATTGACCAAGCACTAATGGAGGTATTGAAAACAAATAAAAAGGAATTTATATGTAGATGATGCTAGCTTGATCTCCACTATTGTAGAAGATATACAATATATATTGTAAATTTTGGAAAATTATTGTCGATCATTTGGTCTTCAAGTAAATGTAGAGAAGACTAAATTAATGATCTAGGGTACAAGACATAGTTATTATAACTTCCTTTTTTGAGGTACCAATGTGCAAATAGTAAATTATTTTAAATATTTGAGTCTAATTTATATGGATTATTACATGTGTGGAAATTGACTTAAAGAAAAAAGAGTATAAGGTTGCAAGGCTCTATACAATTTCAAAAATAAGTGCAAGGAATTAGGACTATGAACTTGCAAGGTCAAAAAATAAATTTTTCAAACTATCATCTATCCTACTATATTGTATGGATGTTTTATTTGAGAACTTAGACTCATTGCTAAACTTTAGAAAGATATTGAAAAAGTGCAAAAAAAAATTCTTCTCAATGAGTTAAAGGTAAAGATCAAAACATGTTACTAAATACTATTATGTGAATATGCTTTATTATCTTTAGAAGTAACAGTCTTTTGATAATTCATTACATATGCTTAGAGCTTACATATATCAAGGTATGAAAAATTCTCTGAAGTAGTTAAGTATTTGTGTGACCATGATTGGTGTTTATAGAAGATGTAATGATTTGATAAAATGGAATATCTCTTGGGAGGACATGCAATAAATTTCTAAGCATATTTTCGAACTAGTCAAGTAGAAGGTTTTAACCAATGTAGTTTAATGTGGAGAGGAAAAGTTTATTTACACCACATTAGATCTAATAAACTAGATATATAAGCTCACTATATCTTAGCTACTATTCCAATAAAGTATTTGAATACTATTAGTAAGCTTTGATTAAGCTCTTTTCATCTTAGAATTGAAACTAGAAGATGGATTTAACTTTTCTAAGAAGAGTGAATTTGTACGTTGTATAGATCATGAGCCCTTGCAAATGATTTACATTTATTTCTTTCTTTTTCTATGACTACCCATTTGAGATAGCATTATACTATCTATTACAATAAAAAAATTGTATAATTTGTTCTTCATGCCTCCATTAGTAGTTGGTTAATTTATAGATTTTATTTTTATTTTTCATAAAAAAGTAGAATTTATCCAATAGATCCTATGGATATTCAAATGTAATAAAATTTCATTTCATTTCATTATTTTTATATGCTATTGTATTTGCTACATTTACTCTTTTAACAGTAACAATTGGTACTAGAGCTATGGAGAATATGATGGAAATGGAATAGGCAATGTATTTTGAAAAGCTAAATGAGAATAATTGAAACATATAGAAATGATGATGGAAGATTACTTAGTTTTAAAAGAATTAGATTTTTTGATTCGATAGAAGATTACACAACCTATTAGTATGGCAAGTTGGAAATGGAATGCTCTTGATTTAATTTATTTAGCTGCAATCCAATGTTGTATTTCTCCATTAATTTTATTTGATGTTACTAAGTGTAAAACATCTACAAAGCTATGATAATCTCTATAATAATCTTACGAATAACCCTCTAGTGTAAATAAAATGCATGCAAGGAAAAAGTTATTTCTCCTTAAGATGAAAGAAGGCATAACGATAAGAAAGCATGTGAGGAAATTCAATTCTTTTGTTGCAAAGTTATGATCTTTGAAAATTAATTTAGATGAAATGTTATGTTTGCTACTAGTGTGGTCTTTATCACTAAGTCAGACTACTCTTGTTACACTTGTCATTATTATTATGGATACCAAGTTTAAACTTTCTAATGTTATTGCCTCATTTTGAATGAAGAAACTAGGAAAGATTCAATGTAGTTTTCAATTGGAATAGATGAAGCATTAGCAATATAAGCTAGGGAAAGAACATAGTTAAAGACAAGGTCCAAATTAGAAGATAAAAAAGCTCCTTAGTGGAATTATGGAAACCTAGTCCATTTACAAAGAGACTATCTTAACAAATTAAACAAAAAGAAAAAAAATCAATTAAAAGGTAATGATGATAAAAATAATATTTTTCTTTAACCAAATACTATATCTAATAATGGTGTTACAATGTGTTGTATGTATCATGTCTAGTAGTAAAGGTGTTTGGATTTTAGATTCTAATGCATCATTTTATATATACCCTAATAAATAAATTTTTTAATTATAAAGCTATTGAGAGTGATTTATTATATGTTGGTGATGACTAATCTTGTAGAATTTTGGGCATGGGAGATGTTACCATTGTAAAATCTCATCGTAGCATGTATACATTAAATAATGTTAGTTATGTTCCTCAATTTACAAATCAGTTAATTTTAGCAAGATAATTAGATGACGTAGGTTCTGTTGTAACTTTTGGTACGTCATTTTGAAATATTTCTAAAGGATGTAGAACCCTTTTGAAGGGGGAAAAGGATGAAAATTTATATACACTATGTGGTATTATTCAATAATATTTTTCTTATTTTATTAGTAAGAAGAGTAATTTACAAATTTGATATAGAGGGTTAGATCATTTAAGTGAATGTGGTATGAGCATATTGTAAGATCAAAACTTTATTCCAAATTTTAAGAATGCTTCTCTTGAATTTTGTGACCTTTGTGTTATCAAAAAAATAACAGAGTGAATTTTAAAAGAGATTAATATTTTACAAAGAGTAAGAAATTGAATATGGTATATTTAGATGTTTTTAGTCCATTGGATGTTTGATCTCATGATGGTGCTTCATAGTTTATCATATTCATAAATTATTCTAGAAAGTGTTGTTTTTATTCAATGACTTTAAAAGATTAGGTTTTTGACATTTTTAAAAGTTTTAAATCTACAGTTGAAACCATTCTAAAAGATGTATTAAATTTTTATTGATTGACACTAGTGAAGAATACTACTCTACTACTTTTAATGATTTTTGTAGAGAAAATGATATCCAGACGATGAGATTTATTCCTAGAATATCATAACAATATGATGACTAAACATTCCACAATAGAATTAGATAGATCTCATCTATAAATATATATTAAATATGATGAGATACTATTAATGTAATTCTAATGAAATTCCATGTTTAGTTCATCCTATATTAAGAAGATCCTAAAAGAAGATGATAATGGTCATCCCCATGATTTCCAAGATTCATGCTTATCTCTCCAAATCTATTCTTGGGAGATCAAGCCCTATATAATTGTAGAAGCACATATTCATTTATGAGATGAAAGGAATATAGTATACATAATAGAATTTAAGAGAGTTTCACAAGAGTATGCTTGTTCTAACAAAGTTCTTTATTTTTTAAAAGCTTAGATCTAGATCTAGGGCCCTTTAGATTCTTCATTTGTTATCGAAGCAAGTTAGCTTAGATTCTTAACAATAGATCTCTCTAGAATGGCCCAAAATTATGGATCCATATCTCTTCAATTTCTTGTATTCAATGGAGAGAATTGTGAATATTGGGTAATCAAGATGCAAACATTTTTTATCTCACAAGATCTATGGGATCTTGTTGAAAATGGATTCCAAGATGTCGATCAAGCAGCATTCAAGTCTTGATGGAAGATGAAAAGAATGAAGTTAAGGAACTTAATAAGAAAAATGTAAAAGCATTATTCATCATTCAATTTGGGTTAGATCTGACATTCCTTCCCAAAATTATCATGCGTCAAACTAAGAAAGCTGCATGGGCTGCACTGGAGATTGCATATAAGGGATAATTAAAAGTTCATGTTGTCAAGTTACAAGTATTAAGGAAATATTTTGAATCTTTAAACATGCTAGATTTAGAGAATATTGGTCAATACATCAAGTAATTTGAACAAGTTTGAAATGGACTTGAATGTTGTGGAGAAACACTTGAAGAAAGGCATGCTATTGAAAAGATCCTTTGAAGTGTAACCCAACGATATGATCCTGTCATTGTGGCTATTGAAGAAGTAAGAGATCTTGATAATATTATCATGGTTGAGTTCATAGAAAGCTTGAGGACATATGAGTAAATAATTTTTGATCATGAGGATTTAATAGCAAATGCATTTCAAGCACAATTTCATAGGACATCCAATCAAAATCAAAATCAAGGTCAAAGATCCTCAAGTGGATCCTCATGTAGAGGACATGGACGTGGTCATGGCAAATTCATAATTTGTGGTCATGGAAGATCAAATCAATCAAAGGAAGGTAAGCATTATAATTTCTATGGTACCAACACCCACAATACTCTTAGATGTTGGTAAAGGAAAAAGTGTGAAAAGAAGGGAAAAGAAAAAATTATAGAACATGAAGATCAACAAAAAGATGAGAAATTATTTTACACTAAAAAGGAGGAAGATCAACTCTTGATCTCTATAAAGGTACTAGATGATGGCAACAACAACAATATTTGGTATGTTGATAGTGGCGTACCAATCACATGACAAGGAATAAGAAACTATTCTCAAGCTTGGAAAAATATGATGGAAAGGTAACTATGGGTAATGGAAAGAAGTTAACCGTTGTTGGGATTGGATCACTTGCCTGTACAACAACTCAAGGTAACAAACATGTTATTTCCCATATCTATTTTGTTCTAGATCTTTCAAAGAATTTATTAAGTGTGGAAAAATTATGTAGCAATAGGTATTGTGTTGAATTTGAAAAATATTTTTGTAAAATCTCTAAGTCTAATGATGATAAAGGTATTTCCATTATCCTTATATGCAAGAATTAGAAGTACCAATTGTAGATTCAAAAGGATGTTCATTGTCTTGCTATCACTGAAGACATAGCATGGTCATGGCATGCTCAGTTAGGACATGTCAACTTTGGCTCAATGGACAACATGTAAAAAGGAGAAATTATTAGAGGTATGCCAATTTTTCTTTGCCAGATAATCATGATGGTGGGATATGTCAACTAGGAAAAATTACAAGGTTGCCATTTCCTAAAAAAGAACATAGATCTCAAGAAAAATTAGATCTATTTCATATGGATTTATGCAATCCCATGCAAACATTGAGCCTAGGTAAAAATCAATATATGTTAATAATAATGGATGATTTTTCAAGATTTTCTTGGGGGTATTTTATGAAATTAAAGGATCAAACATTGGGTTTTTTTAAAAGAATCCAAGGTGGAACAAGAAAATCAAAGTTGTAATACAATTAAGAAAATTTGAACAGATCATGAAACACCGTGAAAATTGTGAGTCGGCCTCAGGCGAAGATTCGCGATTCAAACAAAAGTACATGACAGAATTCCAGAAAGAAGAACAAGGCAGGACAAGGCACAGAGGCGCACGACATCAAGACTTTGGTCTCTTTTCGCAGATTTCTTATCTCACTATGTTTTCCATCTTTACGCTATAATACACAATGTAGCGTAATGACATTCAGCGTAACATGGTCTGACATCAAAAGGCAGTTTACTTCAGCAAATTTGACGAAGCCTAAGGCCTAGGCAGCATAATACGCGACCCTTCGTGTATTCTACTAAGTCTTTTGTCCAAGGGTAGATTTACACTCTGTTACGCAAGGCAGCGTAACGAGCCTCGAAAATGTCAAAAAGAATACAAAGGAAGCACGGCAGATCAAGTTACGCTCGTTATGCAATGCAGCGTACACAGCGTAATCCATCGCGAAGTTAATCATTGTTTACGCTTACTATGATTGGCGGCGTGAACCAGCGTAAAGCAGCTTGAGTCCCTTGTGTGCTTTATTATGCTCTCACACGCAACGCAATGCGTACAAGCGTAATGTAGCCCAAAATCAACTAGGACATGCCCGATCCACATTTGTCATCCATACACACAATACGCAGATGCGCGTACTGTGCATAGTCACAAACTTCAATATGAGGACAATCAAGTCAACGATCTTCTAAAGGGTTTGAACCACATGTCGTCACAGTCGTGCTTTCTCCATGCATTGTGAAACCTATAAATATCCCAGTTAGCGAAGAAAAAAAAAAGAACAGAGAGCAATACAAAGATAACACCGAGACAGAGAGAGGAGCATTATCTTTCTAGCAATCGTTTGGCAGCAATATTTCTCCACAGAGACAAGAGGTATTTCGCTTGAGCATTGGCAGCAAGAGCGATTACCCCTTTGGAGAATACACAACTTTCTCCATTGGTGATCTTCGGCAGTTTCGAGCAAAGACTACCTAAGGCAAAAGGAGCAGATCAGAGATCAAGAGATCATCTGGTGTGGTTTTTAAGTTTCTATTGGTCAGAAGCAGTTGATCAATAGACGTCAGAACTTGACCTTACTTACATCCCATCTCTGGCCTACGAGGTAGATCGGACTCCATTCTGTATTTCTGCTTAGACAGTTTTCCTTGTTATTTTACGTCTGCTTCACACAAGGCAATAGGGGTCTCCCCAGTGTAACGTGATATACACATTATTCATTTTTTCGGGTCAAAGCTATAGATCTTGAAATTACGTGTTTCTCTCATGTCTGATTCCTTTTACCATGTTAGGGTTATCATTGTTATAATTCATCTACATTGCTTTTCGCTCATTTTTGCGACTCGTCAAATCAAATCGTTCCATGCAATATTCATAATCTTCATCGGTTTACTGATTTAGTACATCCCTGTTTGATTGACAAGACCGTTTAGGGCACCGTGGATTCGTTTTCTCCAGCATAGCCCTTGCACGGATTTGTGGTTAAGATTTTATACATAGATTTTGTTTGGTATTCTAGCTGCCAACATTTTTCGTTGTTATAGTTTTCTGGTGCTAGAAGGAGGGCGTAGGCTCCGATTCGTATTTTTTACAGGTAGCCCTGTTAGCGATCTATACCTGCGTTGCCGAAAACGTGAACGTAATACCTCTACGGATGTTTATGAAAGTTTGTGTGGTGTAGATCGGTTACCTTAACAATTCCTCTGGAATCCTGCAGGGTAGAAAGCCTAAATGCGATCTTCTTTGTCCATCGCTTTTTCTCTTAGATCCAGTCGTTTATTGTCAATTAATCTACCTGATCAATGGATCCATCTTACACAACCAGAACCGCCATGGTCACCGCTAACTTGGGTGCCACATCTGTGAACCCTATCGCTGTCACCAGGCCAGCTCTTGGTGCAGTGGGACCTCAGGGACCATTGCGTTGGTCATTGAGGCTACAGGGAAAGGACCCAATATTTACTATCGTGACCCCTAAGGAATACAACTTTATCTACGTCAAGATCTAGGCGAACCTTGCCCTTAGCTGAGCCGAAATCGAGGCGAAGCGAAATTTCGAGATGATCCATCGAGGGGGCCAGGATTTCACCCCAACAGCCTATGCCATCATCCCTTTAACAGACCAGCAACATGAAATTATAACACAGTTGGTCATGGCTAAGAGCTAGGCTGCACGGGCTATGAAGGAACCCCAGAATGGGGAGGAAGAAGATGATGAGTTTGCAGTCTAGTCTGAGCATTCGTATCACACTCTTAGTCCCCATACTTACGTTAACCCATTATTCCCTCTTAACGAAGAAGCCACCTCACTCAATCCGGTCATGACCGCACAAACGCACATCCCCATCATTCCACAAGGCACTACACAACCCTCTAGGTTGCAAGTGCAAATACCCCACAATAACATGGGGGCGGTCTCATCACCACGTGTACTCAGCATTCCGGCGGTGGTTCCAGTAGCCACCGTGTCCCATTTCATCCCACAGATACAACCCCAAACCATATCCATAACTCGCCCGATGAAAACCTTATCTTTGCCGCCCCCTCCAACCTAGAAGATCACCACCATCATGTAGCCACAGATACCTATCCAACAGCCTGCCGCAAGTCAGTGGACCTACCCCGCGGCACAACACAACCAGTCTGCAGTGTACGGTGTGCAACCCTCGGTGGCACCTGCAACGCATATTCCATAGGTGAACCCGTAATATCCCTATCCTTATCCCGCGCAGCCGGTGACAACCAATATTTCTTCCCAAACCAGTGGATGGTGGTCTTCACAGGCACCCCTACCTGCAAGGATCCCTACCCCACCATCTACCGGTCAAACCATCCCATCATTTCCACCAACTGACCCTATTTTCCCAGGTCAGCCCCTTGCTTTTCCTGCGCAAACACCTTCAGCAACAGGTCTAGATTAAGACTTTCTACTAATTCAAACCCTCAGTGAGGAGGTTAGGCGTCTTAAGGTCACTGGCTCAGACACGGTACAGATCATGGACTTTTACCAAGATGATCCCATTAGTCTAGCTGTCCCCATGTTGTCGTTGTCACCTGGGATGTCCTTACCCCATTTTACCAAGTATAATGGGAAGGGGGATCCTAACGCTCACTTGGTCACCTTTAGATCCGAATCCTTGTTGTTGTAGCAGTGGCCTCACATGATTATCTGCGTCTTTGCTATGTCTTTGACAAGGAAAGCTCTAGATTGGTATCGAGCCCTCCCACGCTCTTCCATTTTAACCTTGGAAGAGCTTCTAACACAATTCGTGGCTAGCTTTAAATACAACTTAAAGCTGGAAGTCACATTAGATCAACTCATGTGAGTGAAACAAGATCCTCTTGAACCAGTCCAGAAGTTCATACAGCACTAGAATGCTACTTTAAATGAAATCCGTGAGCCAATTGCAGACTTACATTTACTGGCCATCTTCAAAGGAGCAGTCAATAACGTTATCAAGTCAAAGCTGTATTATCTTTCCCCCAACTCTTTACATCAGGCCTTCGCTCAAATTAGAAGCATCCAAGATGCTGCAGAGGCCAGCAAAGACTCGGCGTATGTCGCCTACAAAAACGCACACAACAAAGGCAAGGACAAAGGCAAAGCAACAACAACGACAGTGGCTGCGCTGGCTGAAGGTGCAAAGAACAAGAACAAGAAGGCACCTACGGCACCTCCTAAGACCACAGCCAGTGCAGGTAGCACTAGCCAGGATATAGCTGCCCCTGAAAGCTCTCCCTAGCCAAAACCAAACTTTGAGGGTAAAGACCGCTCAAAGTATACAGCCCTGCCTGTAAAACATTTAGAACTGTTGAAACAATTGTTAGGGGCCAGATACATTCAACCCAAAAGAGTATCTGAAAAAGTTCTGAAGCATCACAGACGTCATTGTGAACTGCTAAAGAATCCTTCTTTAGCCCTGCCTAATGAACCACCGGTTCTGAAATCTTTCAGGCTGGACCGTTTCTGTGACTACCATCAATTGTGTGGTCACGACACAGATTACTGCTGGGCGTTGAAGGACGACATTCAATGCATGATCGATGACGGTAATTTGAAACTAGAGGGCAGTAGCCCGATGCGTTCGGAAAACCAAGCATTGCACATGTATAAGGATCCGTTGAATGCAAACGACACACCTTATACGATCAATGTGGTGAGTACGGATAGTGAGAGGAAAGTACCACCCAAACAGCCTTTTGTTTTGCATGTACCTACCAACTCACAACAAGGGGGAAGCCTTTCATCGATAGCCAGTGGCGACTCAAGGCCACCATTCATCATTCGGGCACCTTCTCAGAATGCCGCTCAGCCACGTAGTAACAGCCAAGCTGTGGCCTCGTCCACGCCCATGCCTGGGGCACCCTTCCTTCTCAAGGTGCCAAAACCACCGGCTTCTCCTCTCACGCAGGGGCAGACCTCTAACCAAAACTGCCAACCATCACCCGACAAACAAAAGGGGGAGGATACATCTACTAACACTACAAAAGACCACTCTACGCTTGGCTTCCCTAAGCCTAGGCCCATGGCCTCTGTGCCTTCACCTGTACCTCAGAGGCAGGATAAAGGTGCAGAGACGCAGCCATCTCCTCTTGGCAAGAAAAAGAACAACCCCCCGACTGACGTCATTTGACCTCGGGAGATTCGTCTCCTGGGACGAATGGAAGAAGACAAGGGGAATAAACAACCTAGCTGAGAGAAGAACCTCCTCAATGCATTTACGCAGGTCAAACGGGCTCTGAAATAAAAAAATATAATGCTCAGCCTCTATGACCTGCTCATGACATCCCGAGAACACCGTGAGGCTATGGTTCGCATGCTGACATCCATATCTATGGACGAAAGCTTACCAGCGGAGGAGGAAGCGATACACGCTATCATGTTTCCTTCTGAAGCTGAGCAATCTAAGCCTACCTCACTGACCTTTCATGACGAATCCATCAAAGATGATCCTAAGAAAGGTTAGGTGACAACTGAACCCATGTTTATCACTATTCGGGTCAGTCAATACCTGATCCGGAGAGCACATGTCGACGACGGCGCAGCTGCAAATGTCATTCCTTATCCCATCGTGGATAGGTTGGGTCTGGTCAACCAGATCATTCCCACAATGACAACATGCGTAAATTCATTCAATGGAGCGAGGGTTCAGGTCAAGGGGACAATCCGTATCGAGTTTGTGGTAGGAGATCAATTCCCAATAGATGCCACATTCCTAGTCATTGAGGAGATGCCTGGGTTTAACTTGATCTTGGGGAGGTCCTAGTTAGCCCAGCTGAGGGCGGTTTCATCACCGATACATCAGGAAATACACTTACCCTACGCAGGAGGGGAGGTTGTAATACATAGTGATGAAATCACCCCCAGGACTATCAACAACATTGAGGAAGAACGGGGTTCGGAGATAGAAACATCGGATGATCAAACCCATCTCCAAATCCCTCAACAAACCGAAAACAATGATCACAGTTTAGCCTGGGCCAACCTGCCATTTCAAGATGGCGGCATGGAAGAGTTAGACTGTAAACCCCTTCGCCNCATGTCGACGACGGCGCAGCTGCAAATGTCATTCCTTATCCCATCGTGGATAGGTTGGGTCTGGTCAACCAGATCATTCCCACAATGACAACATGCGTAAATTCATTCAATGGAGCGAGGGTTTAGGTCAAGGGGACAATCCGTATCGAGTTTGTGGTAGGAGATCAATTCCCAATAGATGCCACATTCCTAGTCATTGAGGAGATGCCTGGGTTTAACTTGATCTTGGGGAGGTCCTAGTTAGCCCAGCTGAGGGCGGTTTCATCACCGATACATCAGGAAATACACTTACCCTACGCAGGAGGGGAGGTTGTAATACATAGTGATGAAATCACCCCCAGGACTATCAACAACATTGAGGAAGAACGGGGTTCGGAGATAGAAACATCGGATGATCAAACCCATCTCCAAATCCCTCAACAAACCGAAAACAATGATCACAGTTTAGCCTGGGCCAACCTGCCATTTCAAGATGGCGGCATGGAAGAGTTAGACTGTAAACCCCTTCGCCATTACGCAACACTAAACGTAAAGACCGTTAAGAAACAATTGCGAATTAGTAGTTGAACTGAACGGCATTTACGCGCATTATCATGTTTTTGTTTTACCAATTATTGTTGTTTACGCTTAGCAGTTTGTTTTTGCTCAATGCATATTTATGCTATAGAAATTTCCAATGCTTACGCTGGTCATTCCTTCTTTACGCTATTACATTTCTAATATGTACACATTTACGTCTTTTGATCACTTTAGCTTAAATACGCAAAAAAATATATATACATCACACTCTCTACATTACACAAAAGGGCCCACAACGGCCTTAAACTAGCCATGGCCTGCAATGGCCTAAAACTAGCTTCCAAATTACGCAAACTCACCAGGGCCCGTAACGGCCTTAAACTAGCCATGGCCCACAATGGCCTAAAACTAGCTTCCAAATTACGCAAACTCGCCATGTCCCGCAATGGCCTTAAACTAGCCATGGCCCGCAATGGCCTAAAACTAGCTTCCAAATTATGCAAACTCGCCATGGCCTGCAATGGACTAAAACTAGCTTCCAAATTATTCAAACTCACCAGGGCCCACAACGACCTTAAACTAGCCATGGCCCACAATGGCCTAAAACTAGATTCCAAATTATGCAAACTTGCCATGGCCTGTGATGGCCTAAAACTAGCCATGACCCGCAATGGCCTTAAACTAGCAATTTCATTCCGTCGCAACACGCTTACGCTTTGCAGATGAAACGCAAAAGACAAATAAAAAAATTATTAAATAAACATTTAAAATCACCAGAAAATCTCATAGCTATCCTTTCAGTCATTCACATAACTATTGCTGACAACAATCAATAAAACCATGCGTAAATCACAATTACGCATCTCCTTTGACGCCACTGTCACCAGTATCTCTTAAATCCGGCTCTAGTCCTAATAAATCATCCTCCAGTGGGCCTTCCCTTCTGGGAAGTATTCCTTCATGGAGAATTCCCTCTTCATGAGGTTCTTGCTCTTGTACCAGCTCCGCAGGAGGATGCTTTTCATCGCTACGCCCCTCTTCTTGTACTTGCTCCTCAGCTGGTTCACCTTCCCTATCCTCTTCGGGTACCTAGATATAGAAAAAACACATTAGCAAGACAAAACTTGACAACACAATTAGAAAATTTACACTTAGGCATGATTGAACTTACTCGCGATGGCCCTGCTTCTACAAAAAAGGGAAGCTTTTCCAAGCCGGCCCACAGACGCTCCATGATTTCATCTTCCATCAGGTTAGACCAAACTTCATCTCCTAGAGTAGCTTCAGCCTTCACCTTCCATTTCTCCATGCTAGTCCAGCGAGGTGGGTCAGGGAAGAAAGTAGGGATGGTAGTCTGGCCCCCAGGGACAGTCACCTCCCTTTCCGGGGCCACACTTACAGTCACCTACTCCTGAAACTTCTTGAAGATTTCGGATGCCCCAATGATGTCCAGGAAAACTCACAAGGATTGGGCTTCAACAGCAGAATCACAATAATGTTGATGATAAGCGATACTCTCACGCTTATACAAATGCTTGTGGTCCTTTTCCTTCTTCCCCCATTCTTGGACACTTGCGCAGTAATTCCTCTAGTCTTGGCTTTTTTGAGCCAAAAGCTCTATCTGCATCCGCTGCTCCACCAACGCCCAACCGGTTTGCACGCTGTTCTTAATGGTGGTCTAATAACAGGAGTAGTCAATAACAGTGGTGCGCCAGTCCTCGTCACCTATTTCCCGTGCTTGTAGGAATTTGCATTGCGACCTTAAGTCCCCAACCTCTTTAGTCAGAGACTCATTCTTCTCCTCTAACCTCTACACCCTTTTCCAGAGGCTCTTATTTACACCCTTACTCTCCCATAAGGAGCGTGTCGAGCGTAATGCACATTTATGCATCTCTTCATAAATGTGGCATGGCACAACTGCCCCATCAGATGGAGGCTCCACTGTGTCCAAATCAATGGGCTCCGTTGGGTCCCATCGAAGGCGAGCTCCTAACAGCAAACATGGTCAATATATATGACATATTACTTCTATACAATAAAATAAACCTTTTATAAATACAGCGTACCAGCCTTAGGATCGACGTGCTCGAGACGCTCGATCATATTGTTGACAATGCCTTCCATGAAGGTGAACTTGTGGGGAAAGTCTCTCCACGCTCTGTTCACAGTAGTGGACGTAGACGTATCCCCTTCTCCTATAGCGTAGCTAGGTTAGAAACTCTAATTATTAACAGAATTCTACAAATTTTCCAACACGCTTATTACCTCTACCAGCGACAGTGGGAAGCTCGCCAACATCTTCTACCTCCTTTCTCTCTTCACGTACAAGAGTCTGTGCATCATTTGTCCCGAAAGCTGGGGCCTCCCCACGCACAAGAATCTATGCGTGGCTCTCCCTAATAGTTGGGGCCTCCTTTTCTAAAACTGGGGCCCCTTCCCCGCGACTTAATATCATAGCCCCCATTTCAGGGGTTAGCTGCTCCGCAACTTTTTCTGGTCACATAATAGAATACGTTTAATACAATTTAAAATATCCTACATAAACATTGTGTAACACCACTTTCAATACATTTCTTCCACACTTACCAGGCAGAGGTTTACTCCGTTGAACCCTAACTTTCACGGTTTGACCTGTGCCACTCCCAGGCTCTGCAGAGGCCTCAGTTATACGAAGCCTTTTATGCTGAGCTGCAGGTTCTATAATTTCCACCGCCAAATGCTTCCCTTGTGAGGCATCGCTAGGGTAGGTAGGCATTATCCTGCCTATGCTATCGGGGCCTCGCATTTGAGACACCGCCAACTCTCTGGTCGTTATAGACAGAGAATCCCCAATCCCTTCTAGGGGATCTTGTCCACGCGTAGTGCTGAAAATGTGGGTAATCCAACATCTGGATAGCTGGTCTTGGTCTTGTGGCACCCAGACCCCATTCCTTTGGACGACCAAGAATTTAGTAAAATGCCGAAGGCAAGCTATGAAGAAAGAGTAATGCACATTGAAACGAGACTCGAGCTTCTGGCAAAGCCTGATCATCTCAGTGTGTAACCCCTCAGCAAAATAGTTTGCCCAGTTGAACTAGGTCCCTTCTTCGATAACCTCCCGCATAATACAGGTCTACTCTATGGAGAAGAACCTCCCCTACGAGAGTGTTTTGGGGAAAGTCCGGGCCCGAAAAAGGGGATAAATTGTCTTGGCGATTCCTAGCTTGATACTTTCGCAAGGGATCCCTTTGGGCTCCTTCTTGACCCCTGCCCACTCCTCTAGCCATTTATGGTAGTCCAAACTCCTCTTTGCCTTTTCCTCTCTGGGAAGGCCGTCAGAGGGGATGCTGAAAAGGTCTTCAAAGAGCTGAGCGTCAATGTCAAAACTTACATGCACGTGATGCACACGCGTGCAAAACGCTTTGCCCTTTCACTGAAGGAATTGACTAGCGTTAACATTTCACTGGCAGGGACATCAGGGGTCGTGACTAAAAATAAATGCATTAGCCTCGCTTCTCTTATCTTGGCGACCACTGCAACTGGGGCCGCCGCGTGGCTGAGCCAGCGTTGTGCATCCTTGATGTCACCGTAGCGGAAGAGGAGGGTATTCGCCTCATGGCCGGAGATTCTAAGGGTAATCTCCCGGGATTCCATGACTGAGTAATGTAAAACATAATTCAAACAAAACACTATCACCCAACATTTACAATTCACAATTACACCATGCAATAATAGAATATGCAGTAGTTTTACTAGGTCCAAATGACAATGGAAATAGAGGAAGCTTCCTCTGCACGTCCGCAACGGTAAGGGGTGGATCCAAAGTCCAGTCGTCATGTAGCCACCCAAGATTCTGGTAATTATCGAAAGCGTCAGCATAATGAGTGGGGTATTCATGAATGTCGAAGCCGATCTGCCCCATAACACCAGCGCGTACATTACTAGTAGAGGTAAATGCCTTTATTGTCGTTTCAGTCCAGGTTAGGGTGCCACCATCGCCTACTAACCTGTTCTCGTGGATGAAAAATCTGTACCATACCATGTAGGCTCATCTTACGCTTCATAATAAACTCAGAAAATAGAGAGATAATGACAATATGGCCAACAAAACCGCTTACCTGCCTGAGTAGTACACTATGCCTGGAGGGTTCTGGAAGTAGGTCGAGACATGATGGGCCACGAACAAAGTATTGTATGCATGGTAGCAACCGAACTGGGCCATTTTCCAGATCCAGCCCAAGCACCTCAAACCTCGGGCACTAAGTTCTCGGTCCTTGGGACGCCCAGTATCGATGGCTCTGTCTGTCAAAAAGGCCAAAATTCCCTGTGCGGAACCCACTAACAGGTGCTCCAAAATGGCACTAGCAACATCGCCTGACAAATTTGACCATAGAATAACGTTGTAGTTACATAGTAGAAATTGCAAGAACTCCAGCACACGCCTTCGAAACCATATGGCCTTCCCATGCAACCGAGTGTGCGGGGGAGGGACATTAGGCATGATCGGGTTTATGCAGCACAAAACCCCAACGATATCTAAGACGATTAGGAAAGGCCTTAGCATAACACTGTACAGAAAACGTAATAAACAGATCAATGTCTAGATTCATGTTTGCATGTTTAAATATAGGAAACCTACAAATTACGCTTAACTCGCCCAAACCCTTGCAATAGCACAAGGTTTGTCCCCGACAATGGCGATAAACACACACCATTAAACCCTCATCTTAATGCGAGGTCCATAATCTAAAACCCTCATTTACGTGAAACAACGCTACAGAAATAAAAACTGCTGAAATAACACAAGTACGCAAGGAATGGCCTACCGGTTCAAAGGCATAGGGTCCCTCACTTCGACCAGCACCTACGAAGCACGTTGTAGATTCTCTTGCACCTCGTTAATTTTTGTCAATTTCGCGTTCTTCCGTTTCACTTTCGGTGCCATTTTCACAACCTCAAAAATTTCACAGTTTCACACTTTCAAGTCTTTGTAAACTACGCACTCTAATCTTCTGCCCTTCTTCCTCTCGCTTTGTAACAGTTAGAAATTCGAATTCACGATATCCAACAACCCGTTCTTACTGAAAAATGCTTACTTATAGGTAAGATTTAACCAACATGATACCTGATTTCAACGAGACTTACCCAAATGCTGGTGTCAGTATGAGCTCGAGCGCAAGAATCAAGGCATTAATTGCACCAGATATCACACGCATTACGGTCCTAAACGACCCTAAACTACTGTAGCTTATCTCCTTGTAATCAGGTTTCATTAATTGCAGGATGTTCGCAAACTTTAAAATTCAGTTACCTTTATGCAACAATGTCATGTCACTTCCTGTACACTAAACTAAACATATTCATTCAAAACTTATAGCATCAAACTTAGCATCTGTCTAATTACTCGCGCATTTGACACTTTTGCAGGATAATCCACAGATGGATGAAATGTTATCTGCAACGCTAGTTTTAGCAAGTTCACACTGTAAAATCATTAGACAACTTGATCCCACACTAATAGAAACTAACCTAACCCTTAGTGACGCAATCATAGCTATATCAGAAACGTCTACAGACTGGCCAGAACAATCGACGCGCATGCTAGATCTAGAAGCCGGAGATGTAACTAAAGATCCACTCAATGAGATTTCTATGGTTACGCATAGGGGTGAGACTAAGACTCTCAAGGTTAGTTCTCTATTAGACCAAAAGACACATGATGACATAAGACAGGTCCTCCAGAGCAATATAACAGTGTTTGCATGGTCATACAAAGATATGCCAGGACTAGACCAAAGATTAATTCAACATAACATAATTCTAGATCCTCATATCAATGTGGTTAGACAAAAAGCATGAAAGATCAGGCCAAAAGTCACGCTAGCAGTACGTGATGAAATCACTAAGCTGTACCAGGCAGGTTTTATTCGTGCAGTTGATTATTCGGACTGGGTATCCAATATTGTAGTAGTTCCCAAAAAGACTGGAGGAATACGCATTTGTATTAACTTCCGGGACTTGAACAAAGCTACAATCAAGGATAACTTTCCATTGCCAAGTATCGACCAATTGGTGGATACAACCACTGGGCATGCGCTTTTGTCCTTCATGGATGACTTCTCGGGCTACAATCAAATACGCATCAACCCAGAACACTAGCTAACAACGACGTTTATGACACCCTGGGGGACCTTTTGCTACACCATGATGTCTTTTGGCTTAAAAAATGCCAGAGCAACATATCAACAAGCTATGGCGTACATCTTTAGCAATTACCTCTTAGGAAGGCTGAATGACTATGTCGACGATATAGCTGTTAAGTCTTTAAAGTCCGAAGATCATTTAGAAGATCTGGAGTTAGTCCTTAGAAGATGCTCTAAATATGACGTCTGACTTAACCCAAAAAAGTGTGTGTTCAGAGTCAAAACTGGACGCATGCTGGGTTTTGTGGTATCGGAAGCTGGCATACGCATAGACGCTGACAAAGTCAAAGCCATTGTTGAATTGGCCTCCCCTACAAGTCTTAAGCAATTACGCGGACTATAGGGAAGGTTACAATTTATCAAGTAGTTCATCTCGAGATTAACCGACAAGTTACACCCTATGCAATATTTGCTTAAGAAGGGGGTTAATTTCGAATAGATGGATGATTGTCAGCATGCGTTCAACAACTTGAAGTAGGAACTTCAACGCTTGCCAACAGTTTTCCCGCCGCAAAGGGATCAACCATTCTATATCTATCTCACAACTTCAGACATAGCCTTAGCAGCATTACTTTGTCAAAGGAGGGATGATGGGTCAGAAGTACCCATCTACTACCTGAGTCATGCTCTATGTGTGTATGAAATGAGATATAACGAAGTAGAGCGTAACTGCTTAGCATTAGTATTTACACTCAAAAAGTGCAGACATTATCTTTTCCATAGCTAAGTTAACATCATCTATAAAAATAACATCCTTAGGGCCATTACGCATAACTTGTACGAAAGTAGCAAAATAGCTCGTTGGAAGGCTATTACGGCAGAATTCGACTTGCATTACGTTGGCCAATCTTCTATGAAGGGCTAAGCGATAGCTGACCAATTAGTAACATCTCCTATTGATAGTCACGCAACCATAGAACTTGAATTTCCAGACGAATATGTATATAGTGTAAGCCCTGTCTTAACAGGCCCCAAAGCGACGTTGTATTTCGACGGAGCTTCAACCGCTAGAGGTGGCAGTGCCGCCACCTTTATTACGCTATCACTTGAGAATGTGTGTCTTCACTCTTATCGCACCGACTATCCATCATGACATAAAACTAGCACTGACTATCCATCATGACATAAAACTGACAAAGGTTAGTAACCGTCCGCTGAGACGTAAAACCAGCACAGACTTGTCCCTGGGTCATGACGTAAAACTGACATCCACAACATGGTTTGTTGAGACCATGAATCAGCCCCACCACCGTCTGCTACGACATAAAACTAGCATTTCTTAGTCTGCCCAGACTTTAAACTGGGACCATGGTCTGCTGAGACTTAAAACCAGCAATGATAGTCTCCCAGGACTTAAAACTGGGGTGTAAAACTGCTCCCATGCAATTCAAGCGAGCGTGATTATTTCCATGCAGCTGCAAAACAGATGGGATGGGATGCTGGAGCAGTCCCAACGTCATTACCCCACCGACATCCTACTGATTCCTCGGATGTGCCGAAGGGCATACTACTGACCCCTCAGAGATGTCGTTACCGCCTTTATTCCAGTGGTGGTATCTTTGAGAGGTTAGTTTAGCCGTCCGGAGCCCCAAAGGCGTGCACATCAACTACGGCTTTGGGGATCTCCGCTCATCATCGCTATCAGGCCCTAGCTTCATAGATTCATTTGGCTGGTTCTTTGCATAACCAGTTAGATGCGCTAAGTCTGATGTTCTTTGGCGGCGATATGCTGGGCCGAGTGTTAAGGGTGAAAACTCAGGCCTCATGCTACAGTTCCTCCTTCATGGCCCGATCACTTCATCTTGCCTCCAATAGCACTTGTTTCAACAACCTCACCTCCAGTTCGCACGGACAATGGTATCCTCTATTTCCTTTGGTTGTAGGTTACTTGCTTCGAGGATGTTATTCAAAGATGCATTTATCAGAGCGGTGAAGTACAAACAACATTTTGAAATAGCTGCTTAAGTTAGCTTGGCCACTTAGAAGTGCATCTCTGTTCCCCTAATAATCCTACCCTCAGCTCTTACTATACTTCATCTCTACCATCTGCTTCCTGTTTGCAAAATTTATGCACACAGCACCCACTTTCCGCATGCGCATTACAATCAAGTCCATAAACCGGCGTAATGCAATTCTCCCAACAGACGCAAAAGAAAAATGGGGCCGACAAAATGGGTGAAACACATCCACCCAGGCCGTACAGATGCAACGCACTTCATCTATGCAACCCCTTTATCTACAAAATGATGGCATAACTCGATGCTAACGGACCTATAGGAGAAAGCCTAATTACTTATGCATGAAGAAGACGTCCTTACTCATTTGAGTCTTCCCTGAACTTGTTTCCTCCCATACCATCCTATCTCCTACTTCCTCCATCTTTGCTCTTCTATATTGACAGGGCGATACTTGAGTAGCCATTGATGAACGCTTGTAGTGCTTTTGCGTTTCCGGTGTTTCGTATTCTTTGTCGACGTCTTTCGAGCAAGCCCTCTAACCGTCAACAAAGAGGGACCATTGAAACACCGTGAAAATTGTGAGTCGGCCTCAGGCAAAGATTCATGATTCAAACAAAAGTACATGACAGAATTCTAGAAAGAAGAACAAGGCAGGACAAGGCAAAGAGGTGCGTGACATCAAGACTTTGGTCTCTTTTCGCAGATTTCTTATCTCACTATGTTTTCCATCTTTACACTATAATACACAATGTAGCGTAATGACATTCAGCGTAACATGGTTTGACATCAAAAGGCAGTTTACTTCAGCAAATTTGATGAAGCCTAAGGCCTAAGCAGCGTAATACACGACCCTTCGTGTATTCTACTAAGTCTTTTGTCCAAGGGTAGATTTACACTCTGT
Organism: Gnetum montanum; assembly: GCA_015680685.1. Classification (NCBI taxonomy): domain Eukaryota; kingdom Viridiplantae; phylum Streptophyta; class Gnetopsida; order Gnetales; family Gnetaceae; genus Gnetum; species Gnetum montanum. Next base: position 64,499 of record MNCI01031683.1, read on the forward strand.
TACGCAAGGCAGTGTAACGAGCCTCGAAAATGTCAAAAAGAATACAAAGGAAGCACGACAGATCAAGTTACGCTCGTTATGCAATGCAGCGTACATAGCGTAATCCATCGCGAAGTTAATCATTGTTTACGCTTACTATGATTGGCGGCGTGAACCAGCGTAAAGCAGCTTGAGTCCCTTGTGTGGTTTATTATGCTCTCACACGCAACGCAATGCGTACAAGTGTAATGTAGCCCAAAATCAACTGGGACATGCCCGATCCACATTTGTCATCCATACGCACAATACGTAGATGCATGTATTGTGCGTAGTCACAAACTCCAATATGAGAACAGTCAAGTCAACGATCTTCTGAAGGGTTTGAAACACGTGTCATCACAGTCGTGCTTTCTCCACGCATTGTCAAACCTATAAATATCCTAGTTAGCGAAGAATAAAAATAACGGAGAGCAATACAGAGATAACACCGAGACAGAGAGAGGAGCATTATCTTTCTAGCAATCGTTTGGCAACAAGATTTCTCCACAGAGACAAGAGATATTTCGCTTGAGCATTGGCAGTAGGAGCGATTACCCCTTTGGCGAAGACACAACTTTCTCCATTGGTGATCGTCGGCAGTTTCGAGCAATGACTACCTAAGGCAAAAGAAGCAGATCAGAGATCAAGAGATCATTTGGTGTGGTTTGTGAGTTTCTATTGGTCAGAAGCAATTGATCAATAGACGTCAGAACTTGACCTTCCTTGCATCCCATCTTTGGCCTACAAGGTAGATCGGACTCCATTCTATATTTCTGCTTAGACAGTTTTTCTTGTTATTTTACATCTGCTTCGCACAAGGCAATCGGGGTCTCCCCAGTGTAACGTGATATACACATTATGCATTTTCTTGGGTCAAAGCTATAGATCTTGAAATTACGTGTTTCTCTCGTGTCTGATTCCTTTTACCGTGTTAGCGTTATCATTGTTATAATTCATCTACATTGCTTTTTGCTCATTTTTGCGACTCGTCGAATCAAATTGTTCCACGCAATATTGATAATCTTCATTGGTTTATTGATTTAGTAAGTCCCTGTTTGATCGACAAGACTATTCAAGGCACCGCGGATTCATTTTCTCCAGCATAGCCCTCGCACGGATTCGTGGTTAGGACTGTATACACGGATTTTGTTTGGTATTCCAATTGTCGACATTTTCCATCGTTACAGATCATGGTGGTGAATTTTTATCAAATGAATTTGATGAATTTTGCAAGAAAAATGGGATTATTCATCACACTACCACATTGTTTATACCTTAAGAAAATGACATCATCGAGAGGAAAAATAGAACAATGGTTAAAATGGCAAGATGTCTACTTCAAATGTTAGCTTTAGGAATTAGTTTTGGATAGAAACTTGTGCAACATTAATTTATCTTTTAAATAAGATTCAATCAAGATCAATTCAAAATAAAACACCATATGAATTATGGCATGGTTATCCACCAAATATTTCTCATTTGAAAATTTTTAGTTCACCTTGCTATGTGCAAATCCTTGCACAAAATCAACAAAAATTAGATATGAAAGCTATACCTTGTATTTTCCTAGGATATGATCTAATATCCAAAGCCTACAAATGTTATTATGAGAAAATAAAAGGGTGATAAAGTCACATGACATCCATTTTAGTGAACTTGAAACTAAACAATATGGAGGATAATGCATGGGACCACCAAATCAAATACCATACAAAAGTATTTTTGATGGCAATGTGGGATAGCAAAATCAACCATGTACAAAGAAAAATATAATTGTTGGACAACGTGAATGGTGCAGGTTTGACCTTGGGGATGGAATGACAAAAAACATGTCTTGTGCCTACCATCAATGTGATTCTATAAGCCATAATTAATACATTACTAGTAGCAATGACATTCATAATAGAAAAGAATAATATTTTTTATTTTTTGCAGTAGCAATGGAAAAGCATAATTGATGATAACATGGAAAGAGAAGGTTCCATTATGTAGCCATTCAAAATGTAGGCATGTAGTTTCCAATAATAATAGTAACGTTAATTTTTGCAGCTACATTATCATATAATTGGTGGGATCAACAATTGCAACCGAAGACAAAGACAAATTGTCGTTCAATCCTTCCATCATGTCACCACCCATCACCCAAACAATACGTAGATTTCCTATTCGTGCACCTTAAAATTCCAGCTGAATTCTTCTCACTATTCTAGTCATGTCTAGCACTCTAATGCATTGGGAAGATTCATGTAGTTAACACCAAGTTCAAGTCCAACACTTCATCACCAACAAACATTCTCACCCATGACACACAAACCAATAGAAAATGTGCCTATTGTTGCCAACTTTGGACATGAATCTATAGTAGTAATAATCCCAAACCAATGGCCAGCTTTTCTTGCATATCATATAAAACACTGCCATGGCCATAAAGGTATTTTTTTTCCCAATTTTTCTACTACATCATCAACATCAGCATCTCCTACTAGATTCCCACATAGCGAAGGCCAATATACACACTTGCTCATTGCCCACCCATAATCCATTATTTTATAACTACCAATGTAGGAATCCCAGCTACCCAAATGCAATGTTTTTCATCTTGGCCTTTATACCCAAATTTGGACATAGATGATCATTTTTCTTCACTTAGCTCCACATTGGAATAAAAATGATAATGTTTCTCATGCCAATACTATGCAGCATTGGCATAAGATCTCATTCCCTCTTTTATAGGTAAAACCTTTGTAGTAGTGCCATCACAAATCATTCCCTCTGAGACACATTCTACATCAACAATGTTGATGAAGTGCATTTGACATCAAAGCCTAGATGTGATGTTGGATATTTGACATCGAGGGGTATACAATGGCCTATAAATATAGTGCTTGAGCTCCTAATTTGGAGGAGCTTTTGTTAGTTTTTAGTCAGAGTAGTGAAGCTCTTATAGTTTATTCTCTCTAGAGTTAGAATATTTTCTAAGTGCCTACAGAGGAAGTCTAAGTGTGCATGATTCTTTGTTCAAACACTGATGTACCTAAGCATAGCAGTGTGACAAGAATAAAAGTGAATTCTTTTGACAATCCTTAGAGCACTAAGAATAAATTAATGTTTCTTTTAATGCACTTTACTTTACTACATTTCAATTAATCAACTAATTTCTAGTTGTTAATGAAAACAAGCATGACCACTTCGAGCATACATATAGTACTTAGTAACCTAGCAGAACTATATCTGTTCAATATGTGTCTAGGAAAGTGGGGTAGTTACTTGTGTTAGGCTAGCTAGGTCATAGATTAATTGGATCTTAAATTACTTTATCTTTCATAAAATTATAAAACACAAAATAAGAAAAATCATGTACCTCAATTACATGTAAACCATACCCTTGCACTTCACAAGTGTATTTGGGAAGACAAAAAATTTTCTCAATACCCATTTCACTTCATAGAAGAACTAGTGTACTAGAGAACTATAGGTCCATAGAATTGGACTGGATCATGTGTAAATGCCTTAGCGATTTGTATGGTTGGACATAGGAGGTACCTTGTCACTCATTATTAGCATCATTGCTAGGGACATTTTGGTTATTTATTGTGCTATCTAGGACCTAGTAAAATTATTTAAATCATTGAAATGAACCTTAAATTCATATCACATCTTAAGATTACTACAATAGTATTTAGAAGCACACTGTGATTTTTATTTTTCTAACATAAAATGTCTTCTTCTCATAGGAACAATTCTCCATCCAAGTCTGATAATCCTTATCAATTAGTGCCTCAATAGTATCAAATTGTATATGCTCATCCTAATGGGTATGTATTAATTTTCACCTTCATCCTACATCAAGATGAATAGATATGATGTCATGACATGGAGGGAAACATTATGTTGTTACCCAATCGATTTGTTCCTACAATACTCCAACATATGCTTATATGATAGGGTCTCTAGAAACATCATGCTAAGTATATTGTGTAAGATATTGACACCAAGGATTATCATCCCACTAAAGCATAACATCTATGAGATCGATAGATAGAAAAACACTATGATTCTATGAAGGAAAAAGGACTTAATGATTCTCCATTCTTGCTATACCAAAAAGATGGTGGGGAACCCTTATATGGAGGTTGTCCATTCAATGAAGTTTCTCTCTTTAACATTGATGAAGGAGGTCAAAACCAAAACTTGCAGACCACTATTCAAAATCTTGGTTTTGGTAAGAATGGATCCAATGACAAAGAAGGATCCAAAGGGGCAAGTCAAGGTAGGAATGTAGATAAGAAAAAATATTGTAATCATGGTCATGATCACCAGAGAGGTTGTAGTAGGCATTGTGATAATCTTTGTCCTCATTCCTCTTTCCCTTCATTGTCATCTTCTTCTTCTTCTAGCTCTAATCATGACTATAGAAAGCGAGACTGTGATGGAGGTGACCAGAGCAACCGACAAGACTGAAATGATCAAAGGAACCATAGAGAAGGAAAGATCAAGGGTGTGGACATTTAAAAGAGACATAGTGCCATGAATGAAGGGGTATGTAAGGGCATTATAGGCACCATGATCAAGGCCTTGATGAGTCTTTGCTTGCTACATGAAGTATGCTTAATATTGTAGAGTCAGTATGAATTCCAATAAGGCATGTGAAGGATAGCAAATCAAAAGGCTAGACATGAATAATATTCCTTGATTTAAAGGGGGGTATAACTTTGATCCATAGAACCATCTCTATGCTTTTCAAGATGCATGTGCCTTGTAGAATATAAAAAATGAGTGGCAAAAACATAAGTTTTTCCCAAGGACACTCATTAAAGAAGTAGAGAACTCGTACTAGTCGTTAGAGCTAGAATCTATTAGACAATGGTGTACCATACTTGAATTGTTTAATGATAAATATCAAACATACTCCAAAGTGTCCAAATTGAAAGGAAAATCCAAGGATAGAAACAAAAAACACATGAACCCTTAGATGCTTCCATTGGCTGATACTATTCCTTAATCCACAAATGTCCTAGCCATGGTTATTCTCAACTAGATCAACTTTGCCACATTGTATATGGGCTTTGATTAGAAATGAGGATAACCTTTGGTGTTTATGCCCAAGGGAAATTATCAAAATTAAGTTCTTGTTAGATACAAAAATTAATCAAGTAGTTAACTAAAGAGGATGAACTAAGAAAAAGAGAAAGTGTAAAAGAGTATAACCATGATCCTTCGATTCGTAAGAGGAAGGTTTGATTCTATGATAGTGAGAATGAATCCACATCTAATGAGGTGGTGTATAGGAAAACCTTTCCACTTCAAAAATATTCATCTAAAATTACAGATAAGGTTGATTAGTTATGGAACTCCATGAATAGTAGATTCCAAGATATTCTAAAAATTGCTGAAGAGTTCAAAGAACAAGGTAGTGATCATGAATGCAAGAGGCACAAAGAAGTTGAACATGCCTATTACAAAGGTAAGGGTAAGATTTCTGTGATAGAAGAGGTTGCATTATGGATGTGATATTTACCAATATGTAAGTCCTAAGGGATGTTACCCCATTGTATGACACTTACAGGAGTCTGTAATGTAAGCTTTGAATCCATGACTAGCACAAAGAAAAACATTTATAGGATTATCTTATCCTCAAGCTAATTTTAGGTGGTTCCATCAAAAATAACCATATTATCCAAGTGGAGCTCCATTGTAATCATAGGAGTAGTATCAATAGTGGTAGTAACCACAATCATGGGCATTGGCACCACTAATGAAACAATACCCTTATCAATAGCCTAATCCATATGGTTACTATGTTCAACAACCCTTGTTTCCACATGACTCCTATAGTCACATTTCTACTTTCCAATCACACTACCATTCTTCTTATTATTATTGAAATCATTCTCCACATGAAAGAAGGGATGCCACCTCTTACCCCTATCCTCCTCCTATCCATGCACATGTTACTCCTCCACCCACATAGCTACCACCTACACTACCTATGCAAGGTGAACTACCAAATCAACTACAATAATGCAATACTATGAAGGTTGTTAATCTATAACTGGTTCATCAACCAAGTGGGTCAGAGACTCAATCAAGGAAAATACCTTTCTTCCAACCATTCAATCCACCTAAACCCTCAAATACACACACATTTGACAACCCTGTCCCTCCATCTTCCTCTATATCAAATTCCTTCAAGTCCCCTTCAAACCAATATCTACCTAGAGTCCATATTGTAATGCTTACTCACACTATATTTGATTAGGTCCATGCTAGAAACCTTCTTAGAAAATTGACCAATACTAGAAGTCCTCTCATTTATTTGTAGATTGCTGGGAATGAACCATGCAAAGCTCTACTTAGGTTTTGGTGTCAATTTAATTTTTCACAAGATGTACATAGCATGGAGCTTGCCTCCTCTTAAGAGGAGAAATATCGTATTAGAGTTGGCAAACTAGTCTATCATTCTTCCATTGGGACTGGTGGAGGACATTGTGACCACTATCTATGGGTGGTCTTATCTTGCTAATTTCCAGGCGATCAAGGTGGAGAATTACAAAGCAGATTTTCCAATCATCATGGAAAGGACATGGATTAGCATTGTTGATGTTAGAATGGGTATCATAGATCTTTCCTTGAAAATATCTAAAGAAAATATATTTAGAAAGATTGAGAAGAAGAGAATTCTATGTATCACATATAGCAATATAGGGTGCAATTGTGTGCAGAAACTCTAGGTTGTAACGTAAACATCTATCTTTGCATGCAAGCAATGTGCACTAAATGTCAAAATTCAAAGGTGTATATACACAGCAACGACAAAGTAGGAGGACACCTAGTGGTTGACCAATGATTCTGAGAGTAGCACACTTTACATAGAACCTACTAAGAGCCTAATATGCTCATATGTCATAGGTATGAATGAACTAGAGCAAGTTCATCACCAACCCTTTAATGATACAAATGATGATACCTACTAGGGAGAGTTGGAAATTCTTGAAATTTTTAAGCAAGAGCCCCTTGAACTAAAAATGCCACTAGCCAAAATGGAATACATGTTTTTGAAAAATGGAAAGTCAATCATAATCAATAAATCTTACTCCAAAATAGAAAAAGATGCTATTGAATGTGTTTGAAAAATGGTTAGCAATTTTTGCTTAGTCATATCCTAAACTCACAAGGATTGATCCTAGGATATGCCAGCACTGCATCTACACTGATCTGGCCATGAAGACAAAAAGAGAGCCACATAGGTGATTGAAACCAAAAATGAAGTAGATTGTCAAGGAGGAAATTAAACAACTTCTCAAGGTGGGGTTCATGTATTCCATTGTAGATAGTGAGTGGATTAGTCTACTTGTAATTGTGTTAAAGAAAGGTGGCAAGTGGTGGGTTTGCACTGATTCTTGGCTACTAAATATGGCAACATTCAAGGACCATTTTTCATTGTCATTTGTTGATTAGGTGCTACAAAAAATATCTAGGCATTACTACTATATTTTTCTAGATGGTTATAGTGGCTATAACCAAATTCAAATTGCACTAGAGGACCAAGTGAAGACAACAACATCCACTATGCTAGCTGAAGCATTATGGATGCACAACTAAACTACACCACTACAGAAAAAGAGTTGATGGTAGTGGTGTTTGCTCTAGAGAAATTTAGGCATTATGTGCTTTGATATAAGGTGTTTGTGCACATGGATCACAATGCTATTCACTTATTGATGAACAAGCCAATGATGAGCTCCCATGTCATATAGTGGTTGGTGATCTTACAGATATTTAATCTTACAATGGTAGATCAAAAGGGCACTTAGAATTTGGTCGCTAATCACTTGCCTCAGTTGTGATGGGAGGATAAAGAGGAAGAAAACTAACTATCTTATATATTTCTTCATAAACTCCTGTTTGCTAGGGCTATAACTAAACAATTATCCAATGAGCCTAAATGGTATGATGGCATTCTCACCTATCTTCTCACTTAAGAGATGCCATAAGGGTTGGATCACTAGAAGAAATAGTAGTTTATTCACCAGGTAAAACACTTCATGGAGATCAATGGAGACCTCTACAAGGTGTGTGTTAATGGCCTAATTCATTAGTATGCCCCTGATGTTGATTAACTACATGTTCTCCAAGATGCTCATTAAGGTCCTTGTGGAGGACACTATGCTGGGAGACACAAACATTAAAATCCTAATGGTAGGGTACTATTGGCCAAAAAAATTTAGAGATGTTCATCATTACATATGCTTTTGTGAATGATGCCAATGAAATGGTGGAATGACTACTCAAATTGAAGACCTCAATAATGGATTCAACCACTAGAATCCTTCGACATTTGGGGCATTAATTTCATGGGTTCCATCATGCGCATGTCAAATGGAAAGAGATACATCATAGTTGTTGTTGACTATTGTATAAAATGGGTAGAAGCAGTAGTCATCATCGACTATACATCTTCTACTACTACTTGGTTTGTACAACAAAATGTTGTAAATAGGCTTGGTATGCCACGTGCATTAATTTCTAATAATTGAACTCACTTTACATGCACTACTTTTTAGAAGCTTATGTAACACTTGGGGGTTGAACATAAATTCACAACACCCTACCACCCCCAAGCAAATGGTCAAGCTAAGGTTACCAATAGGAAAATCACAAGGATTTTGATAAGAACTATTAGGAAATATAATAAATATTGGAGCACAAAACTCAATGATGCCCTTTGGGCCTACCATTGAATATGGAAACTTCCTATAGGATACTCTCCCTACAATCTTTGTACAGAAAATTACCAATACTTCCTATTTAATCGAAGCTTTGTACACTTTCAGCAACCTATGACCTCAACCTTAACTTGAGTCTAGCACAAAAGGAAAGACTAATGAATCTCAACTTACTAGACAAAAATCAATTCGTAGCCCTATCATATAACAAGTTGCATAAAGCCTACAATGAAAAGTGTCATGACCTTAAAATTAGAAAAGTTAAATTTCAATTGAGAAATAAGGTTCTTTACCAAAACCTTACAAACATACCTCAATGAAATAAGGTCCAAACATTATAGAAAAGACCTTACATCATTTATGAAACTTTTTCTTCTATGGCCATGATGATCTACAAGCCTAAGAGCCTAGATATGAAATAGTTGGCCAACATCTAATAAATCAAACCTTTCCACAAGCATAAGCCTGCAAATACAACAAACACCTCATTGGATGGACAACTATGCTCCATATTTCAGATCTCCTTCTTTTAACTTAGTGATGGGAGAGATGACCACCCATGCTAATCATATAAGTGGCCCTTCAATTTTTTAATTTTTTGTTTTACACATTTTTTTATTTTACATATTTTTGTTTTCATGTTATTAATCTTTTCTAATTTTTATTTTACACCATCATTAGTACATTTGTAATTTCTTGAATAGTTTACATTTTTTTATATTTTATTTTATTTTATTCTGGTGTGATTTTCTAGCTTTTTGTTAATGAGTGGCAGTTATAATGGTAATGCATTGATTAATAGTGGTATGTACTATTTTTATTATTTGATTGTTGGTGTTTGATTTCTAGCCTTGAATTTCATTGCAAATAATTAGGACATGGTTTCTTTTTCATGCAATAGGCAATGAGTCCATAACATCCATCCATCCACAAACTCTATAGTTTTTCTTGTTTTGGAAATGTGCAATCCCTTTTTCATTAATAAAATTTTAACAAATTTGTGACTTTGGTAGTTTCAAAAATTGGGAAGGACTCAAAGGTTTGAATAGTGTGTAGCTTCAAGAGGATTTC
>MNCI01031704.1:2449-55687 GCA_015680685.1 Gnetum montanum
GTAGACACTTGATGATGAGAACTGGCATAAATCCCAACACAACACAGACACACAAAATGTAGCAGAGCTCTAATCAATCAAATTAATGCATTGGTTGCAAAAAAAAAACAACAATTTGGAATGCGTTAGAACTCTTGCAAATCAGAAAAGATGCAGATCACCAAAACGGTTAAGAATAACATGCGAACAACAAAAAAAATGCACGCATGCGTGCGCAGAAAAAAATAGAAAACCGGCTCTCGAAAGAATCTGAAGCTCTATGCACAGTAGAGAGCTTTAATGCAATAGAATATCGGAACCAAATTTCAGAGCCAACGCCCCCATAAATCGTCTCAGGCCCTCCCTCCTCTGTCCACAAACCTTGCTCTCCCTTTTATAGTGGTGCTGCGAGAAAACCCTAACCCTAAACTGCTAGCCACCTGTTCCACGTCAACTGCAACGAGAGCCACCTAAAATAAAAAAAAAACACCAGAAAATAAGCCTTAAGTTTATATTTTATTTTTTTTAAAAAAAGGCACATTGGTTGGTCCTCATTCCTTTTATTTATCTTTTTTTTTTGGAGCTTCAAAGTTTATACTTCCTTAGTTTAACGCCTTAGAATACCCTTACAATGAGATGTCAAGTTTTATTTACCATTGTTTATTACATATAAGCTAAAGAAACCATGTTAAAATGAAAAATCCGTTAAAAAATTAAATATCAGATTTCAAATCGGTTGTCAATCAGAGCTCCCATTAATACTAGATTCCGCGGTCACTCGTATAAAAACAAAAATTACTTGGAGGAGTTATCTTGGACACCATTCTTTTGCGTCCACCCGATCTTAGATGTTTTGTTGCTGTACTTGTTGACGTAAAATTGGAGAACAAGAACAAGAGTGATATCATGTAATATAAGAGAATCTGACACAGAAATTTTGGGTATGGTGCTTAGGTTCTGAGACAGTAGCTTGCTTGGGCCATGTTTAGTGCAAACTGAAGCATCTAGATCCACGTAAGATACTTGCCCCAAAAGATGCATCTTCAACGAAGCTGTTTATGATTCCGTAAAAGCGAGGAGAGCATATAGTAAACGTACATCAAAACGTGAACTGCACTATTCATGGCAGTAGAGAAATATGCATCTTCGCCAGGAGCATACTTAGCAATGACCCACCTGTTGATCAAGGCCCTNGCCAGAGACCCTGAAAGGATGAAAATTTATAAACCAAGAAATGAATATTTCAGAAAACCCTATCTCNCCCTATGCCTAGCATGGGTGAGGTTGGCCTCAACAATGAGGTGTACAGGTTAGCATTGTACAGAGATCAGATGGTCCCATATCTCTATTTAGGTAGTTTTCCAGTGAAACTTGGGCAAATGGTTCTCTACAAAGCAGTAGAAAAGAATGTGGATCTATCACTGACCTATTTTGCCGATATAGTGAACATGGTAAGGCAGGAATTAAAATTTGCTTGTTATCACATTAACTTGCAAAACATATTGCCATCTGTAGAGGTTTGTGCAAATTTAGACGATGTTGATGTGTTTGGGAAGCCTCCAAGAGCTCCTAGGAGAAAGAAAAGAACATCAGCAAATTTCTGTCCAAGAAGAACATACCAGAGACCCAGGTTTTACCAAAGAAAGTGAAAGCCAACATTCAGACCATCACGAAAAATATTTTTTGTCAAGAAAAGACATAGTCAAGTCTCAAAGAAGAAAGTTACCTGCTATTCGTGCAAGAATCAAGGCCACAAGATTCAAGGCCACTATGCACATGAATGTCTGCAAAAGAAAAATGATACCAGGATAAAAGCATTTTTTGAAGCCTACAGTACAGAATTGGAACTAGTCCAAGATCCAAAGGTTGAACAAGTTCAAGAACATGTCTATGCAATCCAATTGTTATCAGATGCAGAAGACAGTGTTTCCTTAGGAAGTGAAGATTTAGAGAGCACAATCAACGAAGATGAAGAGGAAGTTGCCTTCAGAAGCAATATGATGCAACCACCTCCAGACAACTATGAATGGTTTTTAGAAATTTCATTGGATGACCTTTCAGAAGTCCAACAATGGTTAGTAGAAGAAAAGTCATCATCAGGACCAGATCTCGAGCAACATCTTCCAAGATCATCAAATTGGTTCACAGACACTAACTCAAGCATTTCATCAACATTGGGATGCAAAGAAACACTTCCCAAAGCTCACTCAGAAGATGAATCAACTGATGATGAGAATACCAGAAGAGATTTCCAGTTTCAGCCGAAGTAAAGATGGCATCTTCATAGAACAAGACTAATCCAAAGGTACAACATCAAATTAAACATCTTCTTTCTTTATATAGCATATTGTTGGTTTTAATCAAAATAGAGTTGATGGAAACTCAAAGTAGAGAAAATATCAGGCATTCATTGATACAGGTGCAACACTTAATTTCTGCCATAAAGATATTTTAGAAACATGGGTTCAACATCAGCCAGTCAGTTTGGAAACCATGAATGGAGTTCGCCAGTTGACCAGTTTTGCCTTTGATGTTCTAGTTGCATTCAATGATGACTATGTGGGAACAACTAAGTTTGTGCAGATATCTGATAGTGTGTTTGATATCGGATTAGGTGCACACTTTATGGACAACATTGGTCCATACACAGTGGGTTCTAAAATGATTGTGTGTACTCAGCCAAATCAAGAAGTTCGACAGAGGATCATTCTCACAAGAATTCCAGCACCACTACAGAAGAATAAGCATGAACAAATACGGCAAAATTTCAACAGAATCATTGAAACAGGTTTTAACACAGTATGAAATAGAAGACTTGGCTAAGCAAAAGTATGCCCACATACACCAAATGAAGAAAGCGCAGATCAATTTAAACGATGAAGACAAAAGGATATTCAGCCAGTGTTTAGCTCCATTACAAAAATGTTATTGCAACCATCCATTGGAATTTTGGGATAAGGATAGCCGAGACGAAAAGAGGTAAACCCCGAATGGTTATTAATATTTCTTTGAATGCAGTGACAATAGAAATTAAATGGCCTCTACAACAAAGGTCTTATTCAGAAGGTAGCAGCAAAAAAAGTGTTTAGCAAATATGACTGCAAAAGTGGATATCATCAAATCAAGATCTCAGAAGAAGATATTCACAAGACTGCTTTCAACACTCCTCAGGATTATACAAATGGATGGTGATGCCTTTTGGCTTGAAGAATGCGCCTTCCCAGTTTCAAAGACACATGGATGCCATTTTTAGTCCTCACCAGAATTTCATTGCCGACTATAAAGTTGACTTCCTTGTCTATTCGGAGACAGCACAAGAGCATGCAGAGCATTTGCTTCAGTTTGCAGCATTATGTGAAAAACATGGCATTGGATTATCAAGTGAACCAGAGAAATTCCAAGTTGGAAAAAGGGAGATTGAATTTCTAGGCGTAACAATCAAAGAAGGAAAGATTCATACACAGCCACATGTGTTAGAAAAGATTGCTCAATTTCTAGACAAGCTCGCAAACAAAGATCAATGTCTCAATTATGTTGCCAAACATATTGACAAATTCTCAGAAAAGACTAAAGAAATCCAATGGTGTAAAAACTAGCAGCCGTTTCAATGGTCAGCAACAGCAACGAGGCAGGTTCAGAGGTTAAAAGAAGAATGCCAAAACTTACCATTGAATCCAATCATTAAAGGACCATTAATTCTGAACACACATATGCAAGCTATGATGCTTGGGCAACAGTTCTCCTCAAAAAAAGTAACACAAGGGAATCAGAAGAAGTGTGTGCTTATGCATAAGGCATATTCCAAAAATGTGAGTTGAACTATTGGCCAGCAGAAAAGGAAATTTTGGCAACAATTAGCGGATTAGAAAAGTTTCACATCCATCTAATCTCAGAACCGTTCATCTTAAGGATAGATTCAGCAAACCTAACCACATTGCTAAAAAGAAGAATTAGTCTATCGCCAAAGTTGCAGAGATTTGCTTGGTGGCAATTCCTATTAGCCCAATATCAATTCTCCATCGAAAAGATACCAGGAATATCCAACAGTTTGTCAGATGCCCTAACAAGAGAACTCAAGCCTCAGGTAAAGATGTTTCAGCTCAAGCAAGAAGCTTTAGGATCAGGTAGTAGTTCACAAAATCCTCATCAGGATAATGACGAATGGTTGTCTTGGCAGTTGAAAGTCTTAAAGACAGGGTAAGATGGTGTCGACAAATCTCTTAGTATTTTCCACAAGGTTCGACACTAAGTCCATCAAAGACTTATCCTAACCTAGACTTTTTTGTTAATATGGCCGGAAGGATAGATTGTCTAATCAATAATCTCAGATGGAGTAACCTTGAAGAAAGACTTATACAACATCTAATGTAGTTAGAAGTTTAAGACAATTTGCTCTTGACACGAAGACCATTATTCTCAAATGACAATGCCAAGAGATTTCTGAACAGTTTACTGCAGTCATAGAATGGGAAGATAAATTATGTTCAACATTCCAGAGGATTAATCTCTACCAGGAAATAACATGGTATGCCAATGAACACGTGGTTCCTAAACCACCGCCTCAACCTCCAGAAGTGGATGACACGGCATCAACACCAGCAAGGATACTCACGGAGTTATACAAACTTATCAAAAACTACACCGACTGCAAGGGTGCATGTGGCAAAATATGCTCTGTCCACAGAGCCATCCTTAGACACAAGGAGTTACCACCCTTCTTCCGTGGCGTGGCTTGTACGCCTTCCTTGTTGATAAGGTTTAGGGTTTATGTCTTTAAGGGTTTTAGGTTGTTTAACTTGCATGACAAGTTGTTTGTAAGCCTCAACTATAAATAGAGGCATAGCATGAAGAAAGTATATATACAAGATAGAAGAGAGTGGTGCAGTGAGTGCAGTGTGTTTCTTTCAGTTTGTAAAAGCCAATGTGTTTATTTCAGCTTGTAAAGCATCATATAATATGATGAAGGGTTTGTTGATCTATTTGCTCTACTATTTGCTTCTGCTCCAAATCATTCTGTTCTACTACGTCCTCCGCAATTTATGCACCCTATTTTCCTATACACTGTCTCTTGATTAGGTGTACCAAGCATCAGATTTTTGAATACAAAGTAATCGTTCGCTGTAATCATTCCTTTGAAGTGTTGGGTAGGAAGGTTTGTTCTTTGTCTCAGGTTTACTCCCTCGTTGAGAAAGCGCCGTAGAGAAGTGCGCTAAGAAGAGGTTGAAGTTCCATCGTGACGTTGTGCGATGCACTCGCCCAACGAGTCAAGTCGTTTGTGCAGAGCACGGGTATTTTAAGTTTGATCATCCACGTTTGTTCCATGCTAACCTCCGAATATGTTTTATTTATTTATTCATGATCTCAGGTTTTGAGTCTCCATGTTCATTACCATGGTTTAGGATATCCTTTTGTAAGTTTTCTATTTGGGTCATTTTCTTTAGATAGAGATTGATTAGTAGGTCGAATGTTTTCATGCATGTTTTGGATAGTTTTATATTCTTATTTCACAATCCCTAGATGTCTTTTAGTTTAATGATTGCTATTTTTTTTACATGCACGCTTGTTTTTTAAATTTATTGTGGATTGGTATAAGTATTGTGCTAATATTTTGAAATTTTAGTCCATAACTACGTTCTTCACATTATAAGGAATGCATGGAATTCTTTGCATCTACATGGCTTCTTGCTCATCTTCCTTGGAAATTTCCATGGACAAGTCTTTGATTTCTAGCTTAGTGTAAATTGTGCTAAGACATGCTCTCCTCATAATGATAGGAAAGTCCTCATCATTCTTCACATTCATCATAAGAAAATTTATTAGATAAGACCATCTAATAATAGTGGTCATTACATATTCTAACTATCCCAAAGGAATGGTGAATGGTTGATCTATAAGCTCTAGTTTTATGTTGTATCTCTTTAATGGTGGTAGGTTCCATGCCTTTTATTTTATTTGAGATATCAAATTAACTCCAAATCCTGAGTAGAGCTTTACATGGTGAATTTCCAACAATTTGTAAATAAATAAAAGGACTTTCATGATTTATTTTTTTACTAGAAAGAGTTTCTACCTTTATTCAATCTAATACTGTATTAATTAATATGATAGTCATAAGCTGTTAGTTTGATTGTTGTCAATGTAGAATGGTTGTAGGAGGATCTACTGTAGGAGAAATAGGATTGGATGAAATCCCTGCTCTACTAGTCTTCTTTGGACTTGTTTAAAAGAAAATATGTTTTCTAGATTTACATGTAGTATTATTGCTATTATTCCCTTTCTATATACTAACTACACTGGTAGCACTTTTTTGATGAGGTTGTATTAGCATTTTTCATTGCATACCTAGTGGTGGTACTGGTGGTAAAGGTTTAAGAGCTTGATGAGAGTAATCTATAGCTAGTTAAGATACATAAGATTGTGCTTCCATGCATGGGGTTGTAGATTTATGATACTCAATTGGATAGTAGTAAGAAGATGTCTAGACAAAAGTACTACCTAGAGAGATAGGATATTGGACATAATATTTGTAAGGATTTGGTTGACAATACAAATATTATTGCCTTGGTGGTAACATCCCCTATAATTGTGGTTGTCTCCATTGCTATTGGTATTACTCCTATAGTTGAGGATATGCCCCTCTTAGATAATAAGGTTGTTGATAGGGTTGTTTCTAATTACCTTGCAGATAAGATAATCATCTAAGCATTTTTTTCTAACAAATTTTGAATTAAGTACATATGCCTAGCTATTATAAGTGGGTCATAATAGGACAAAATCCCTTAGGATGTTGATATACATTGCAACCATTGTCATCTTTAGAACTTAAGTCTGTAACCTTCTTTACTATAGCAGATTTTCCTTTGTTCTTGTAATTCTCACATTCATTATCCTTTTTATTCTTCTTCTCCTTATTTCTATTGAATTCTTGTTCGATTTCTATTCTTCTATCTTTAATGCTACTATAAACCTTTCATCCATAGACTCCCATATTTTTTCTACCATTGTTGTAATATCATTTACTAATTTCGAACTAGCTATAGCCTTTTGCTAAATCACATCTTCCATTATTTCTTCATCTTATGTCTCGTAGATGCTCATATTTTTTTTCCTAATAGTAGGATCTCTATTATACTTTTCAACTAATTTTATTTTACCCAACTCTCCCTCTTCTTTTACTACTTGGTCTATTATATCAAACAATCTTTCTTATGCATACACTCCAAGGGTTTCTCTTGTTTTGTTTCTCAATGCACCAATGATATGCCATAGTTATTTCCTTTAAGAAAATTCATGGCCTGGACATCAATGAAGTAGTGAATAATATCTATCCATTACTATGTCAAGGAATTCATGTGTTCCTTATTTCCGTTCTTGGATTTTTACTCTTAAATTTGACAGTATGAAATAGGTTTGATACTTGTTATTAAAGAGCTCTAGCATGGTACTCCATCTTCTAATAGATTTTGCTTTTAAGGATTTGTACTAGCTTTCTACTTTATTTATGAATTTCTTGAGAAAAAACTTTGATTTTTACTAATCATTCTCTATGTTCTATAGAGTACAAACATTATGAAAAACTTGAAGGTGATGTTGTGGATTTACATTATATGTTTCAAATTTTGGAATTTTATTCATATTAAATTGTGTAATGCGACTTTTTCTTAGGTGCCTTGTAGGTATGTACACTACTTCTCTAAAGTTGATCATGCTTTGGATGGCTAATAGGAATTCTTCATAATCTTTAGGTTAGTACACTTTGTTATAGTGATGACTACTCCTATACTCATGATGTTCTCTTCTCTCATGTCTTTTTTTCCTTTCTCTATCTTATCAGCATCTTCTTCTTCATTAGGATGTCTTCTTCTATTAGTATATTTGTCATGATCCCTTTTTCTTTCCTTGTCATGATCTCTTGGTCTTTGTTCTTCATTTTTAAATTCTATTGATGAGTGTGATGAAGAGAATGGGGACCTTGAAAAATGGTGTTCGTTATTTCTCCTTCTATGACTTGAATCATCTCTTTGAGATCTATTGGAGATTTTAGGCCTTGAATTCCTTCTATGTTTGGAGTCTCCTCCTCTCTTTTAGAAGTTTTTGCAAGAGTTGAATGTAACATTGACTTTATAAGATCTTCAATACATAGAATAGATGATTAGAAACTAGATTTATATGAATGACGAGACTTTTCAATTTTGTATGGCACATATTGTTCTTTTGTATGAACAAGTATTTGTAATGCTTTCTTTCCTTTATATTGTTCATATTTTTTTTACCATGATAACATCTCTTCTTTCTTAAGCCTCTATTAGCTGAGAATGCTTGGTCATGTTCTTTGTAACTTGATATCCTTCTTGTGCATGGCTAGGATTTGATCTTAGTAGAACTTCTTCGAGCATAGATAGTGTTGAGCATTTTGATGACAACATAATGTTACCTTGTAAGTCTCTCCATTTAAACTATTCATCATGATGGAAAATGAATATAAAATTAGGATAATAAGAATCAAGATAAGTATATGATATTCTTTCTTAGATTGGTCCATTTCATTTTTCTTCATTATAATTCCTATCATTACTTTCATTAAGATTAATAGTAGGTGGAGATTTAACTTTATTTGTAGAAGTCATTTTAAAGTTTATTATTGCTTAACTATATGTATCTTAGAAATTATTTTAAGTATGAAAAATAAGGTTGATAATACTTGATATAATAAATTGTATTAAAATCAACTAACTCCTAAACATCAACACACCCCTAGTAATGGTACCAACAATGAGTGGTAGAGAATTCCAACACTCAACCATACAAATCACAAGTATTCATGCATGACCAAATCATAATCCATTGATGGATAATGTAAGTATACTAGTAAGTTAATAAGACGTTCATGATTGCTATCTTCTCACTTTGAGTTAGCAAAGTATGAAATGTACGGTTTAACTTTTAGTAAGGTATATGATAAAATGATGTTGGTAGACTCTAAGTATGCTAGCAGTAGACAGTGAAAATGCATATAAATGCTATTAAATAAGAATAATGAAATTATAAATCTATTCTAACCTATGACAATACATATTCATTTCTAGCTTAGCATACATTTTCTAGGTTGATGTAATTGTCACTAGGATTACAAAGTAATTTATCACTAAGTGAATTAAGAAAAGTTGCTATTGGATGGCCAAAAATTACACTTTATGCTAGAGACCAATTGTACTTATTCAACCTTTACTAATAAACATAAAAATGGTAAAATAATCATGAAATATTAAAGATATAGTAAAAGTAAGCAACATTGGAAAGTAAATTTATTTTATGTGAGATGCTGCAATGATGAAGAACAATCTCAATCTTTATTAATTTTCATGAATTGTATCCAGGAACATTTCACTTGAATAATTTGTTATACAACTATAATTCATCACATTACGGGCATTCATAACTAACTCTAACTTTACAAAAACAACTTGCAAGAATTTTCTATGTGCTTATAAAACTTCCTTGACACAATGGTGGGCTTGTATTTAGATGCATGACCATAACTCACTATATTGTATCTACAAAATTATATACTGAGATATGATATCAGATCTATAATATCATAGTTCCCTATAAAATGCTTCATCAGGGATCCTAAAGATGGTTTTATGTAGTCCTCTATATTGATAATAGCAATAGACTCCATGTTTGATTGATCCAAACTTGAGTTACATAGGGATATTAGGACTTGCTATACTATTCTATGGAAAAGAGGTCTTCTTTAAAATGATCATGATTTTGGGGCAGATACAAATAGCTAAACAAGAATCATTAGTTAAGAGTGTTAATGAAAACTAAAATGTAATAGGCTTATGGACAAGTGGATAAGAAATTTGTGGAAGTGCACATGTCATTTAATTCATATGATACATAGAGTATGTGTTGATCTTTTGGTATGTCAAAAACTTAAGGAAAATGGAGAATTAAGAATGTTGTGGATGTGATGTTTTTTTAGGCATAAATGAGAATTCAAGGAATGAAAGAGTTTTGATAGTAGTAACAACAAGTACTCAAGAAGAACAACATGAAGATGAAGACCACAAAAACATGAAGAAATTTCTAAGATTGGGGATGAGCCAAATCAATGAAAGGAAGCCTCAAGAAGCAAATTCTAAAAGTTGAGAAGATGCATCCTAGAAGTAGAAGATGTCTTGGTGGAAGTGAAGAAAATCTAGAGAAGATGTCTTTCAAAAATAGTAGATGTCTCCATGAAGATGTCTCCTTTGATGAAGAGACATCTTCCTTGAATTGAAGTCTATGTAGTGAGACATCTCAATCTTATAGAAGACATCTTCCCTAGCCATTAGATAGTCATTGCAAAATTTTGAGGTGATTTTGGAAACATCAAGGCTATAAGAAGACTTCATTGTCTTGGGCAAAAAGCAAGTTTTATGTGTAAGTGTTAACATCAAGCAATCATTGTGAAAATTATTCTATTGTATCTATGTACCTTATGGTATCATCATTTGTACTGTAGTAGTGATTGATTGTATTGTACCTTAACATAAAAGGAACTACAAATTAGTTATATTTTTTCCTTGGTAATTTTCTTTTTCTTTTTGTTGTTTTGTTGGGGTTGATGTGCTTCTTGTAAGAAGGAATCATCCTGAGCTTGTTAGGATCCTATGGAATTGAGTGTTGGTCTAGCATCACAACACTCCAGAGTGGAGCTCAAGTTGTAATGGTTGTGGGATCTTAGAAACCACATTTTAAGCTTGTCAAAACCTTGCAAGGTTAGGTGGATTCCTAGTGATGAATCACTCCAGAGTGGAGCTTATAGATTATACAAGGTGTGGTACCCTTTAAGCCACATTTAAGAGAAAAAAAGTCTGGAGATGTGTAAGCGAACTACCCTCTAAGTGTGGACTACCCAAGTTGGGAAACCATGTTAAATTGGTTGTGGTTTTTGTGATGATTAAATTTTTATTTGGGAAACTTATTCATCCCCCCCTTTTAAGTTCTATGATCCTCAAGTGGTATCGGAGCTTGGTACTCTTGTTTCTACATCAACTTCTATGAGTGAATAATGGAGGGAACATCTTACACAAAGTCACCCATGTTCAATGCATTTGACTTTGCCAATTAGAAAGCAAGGATGCATGGCCTCTTTGAATCGATGGAGTTTGAAGTATGGGAGTCCATCCTTGAAGGCTACACATTACCCATCGATAGTGCCATAAAGACCATCAACCCCTAGAGCAAGTGGACACAAGAAAAAAGAGATAAGTTCATGCATGACTCAAAAGCTAAAAATTGTTTATATTGTGCATTGAATAAATCTAAATTCAATAAAGTAGCTAGATGTAAAATGACCAAAGAAATTTGGAAAACATTAGAGGCTATGTATGAGGGAACTTCAATAGTTAAGCAATCTAAATTGTTAGTCTTGCAAAGTTATTATGACAAGCTTAAAATTAGAGAAGGAGAAAAAAATAAAAGGTTATTTTTCTAGATAAAACAACCTTGTTGTGGCTATTAGAGGTATGGGTAAAGATTTGCTAGAAAGCAATGTTATAAAAAATATGGTTAGAACTTTGCAACTAGAATTTAGACCCAAAGTTAATGTTGTGTAGGAAATTAGAGACTTTTCAATCCTTAAATTTGAAGAGCTTCAAAGTGGTCTTATTACTTATGAAATGAATCTCATAAGCAAAGGAGCTATTCAAGAGAAGCCATCCATTGCCCTTAAATTAGCCACCTAGGAGAAGGAGCCTAATAAGCAAGATGAGGGCAGTGAAGAGCAGATAGTCTTTCTCTCAATAAATCTGCAAAGACTTATAGCAAAGAGGGATAAAAGCTCCAATCAGTAGAGATCAAATCCATTCAAAGGAAAAGAGAGAGGTAAAAATTTTTCAAGTTCTACTTTTGATACTTCTTCTAAAGAATGTTGGATTTCCTTCATATGTCCTAGTAATGGCAGGTTACAAAGAAAGGACAAAAATAATGAAGAGATGAAAAAGACTAATTTCTAAACATGTTGGAATGATGGAGAGAAAAGTGAAGAAGAGGTGGAAGACAATGTAAAAAATTCACATATGAACTATATGGCTCCTACAAATGAAGACATTGACACCTCAAATGATGAACTCAATGAGGAAGAAAGGTTTGATTTGTTATGTAATGAATTATTACCTTTTCAAAATATTTGCACAAAATTAAATAATAAAGTTAAAACAAAGGATTAGGAAATTTCTTTATTAAATTCAAAAATTTCTAATCTGACTAAAGAACTCTTAGACCCAAGGGCTAAGAATGAAAAACTAACCTTATCTTATGAGCAAGCTAAAGTAGAGATTGCAAATGTGAAACTTGTGAATGAAAGGTTGGTAAAGGAAAAAGAATCCCTTTGAATGGTATTAGGATAGGGAAGAAGTCCACATGACAAGGGTGGGCTTGGATGTTGTACACAAGATGAATCATCTTCATCAATCCCATCTCAACTGAATGGTATTCTAAGGGACAAAGCTCCTACATCCCAATCAAAAGAAGGTTCCATTCATTAAAAGGATCCTTAAAGATTTGATCATTCTAATCACTCTTACTATAATAGGAGGGTTAGATGCTATTATTATCATAAATTTGGGAACAAGCAATGGGAATGCAACTTAAAGTTCTATCATATAAATAGTTGCTCATGCCATAAGACTCCTTGGTCTTATCAAAATGTACCAATAAGGGAGTTTATGTAGGTTCATAGGAGGAATTAGACTAAAAAAACCAAGGGGGTCAAGAAAGAATGGAGAGTTAAATGAAAGGAACTGGGAAGTGAAGATACTCTCTCCAACAAATTCATGAGAGGGATCCAAGCCTTGGAGATAGAAGAAGTTTGTGTAAAATGAGAAACCTTGAAAAAAGAATATCATTCTCTAACAGTATAAACACCTCCATTTTCTTCAGCAAGAAAGGTAAGTAGAGGTAAGTTTTCCTTTTATTAATGTGTATTTTTAAGACTATAGTCTATGGTAGTCTTTCCTAAACCTCATCCTATTGAGCCTCTTTTAGAGGAGACATCTACCTAAAGACATCTTCTAAGAGATGTCTACTCCAAGAAAGAGATGTCTACCTATAAGATGAGACATTCACCTATTTTTCTTGTAGTGTGATAGAGACATCTATTATGTAAGGAAGACATCTACTTGAAATTTTAATCATGAAGGAGATGTCTCTTCTTGCTAAAAGATATCTTCTTTCTAATTAAAAAGCCCTCATTGGAATGGTTATAAAAAATTCAAATCCTCATTTTTTCTTATTCTTCCAAGGTGATCCCACAAAGATGACCAGGGCTCTACTAACAACAACAATTTCAGCAGCAATGTCCCATAAGAAGATTGGAATGTCTAGGCCACCACCAAAGAAGAGATCTAGAGGGATTTCCAGTAAATCATCAAACTCATACATGCCCCAATTTAGAAGCACCAACACCCAACATAGGTTTAAGGTAACTCGAACCATGAACATCATCTTTGAGCACTCCTTGTTATTTCCTTTGCACAAGAAACAAACTTTAATGTATTATTTTAAGATGTTGCACTGGAGTGATTTCATTATAATGAATTTTCTAGTTTTAGAAGTGTCAATTAGAGAGTTTTATTACAATATTGTGATTTTTAATGCTATTGCGAGGGCATTCACATCCATGGTTAGGGGTCTTGTCATTGAGGTGTCTCTCCAAGTTGTGAATGCACTCCTTGGGATTTCTAGTAAAGATGTTTTCTAGGTGACCATTGATACTATTTATGATATTTATACAAATGGCATAATTCTTGTAAGTCATGATTAGTTTTTTGATGTCCTATTTGGACAAACCGTGTCTTTTGATAGAGGCCAAATTCATGGGAATAGGATGTCTCTTGATGCTTTCACTTTGTCCCTTATTGTGCTTTATAACATTATTGTAAAAGGAAGAAGCTATAACTATCTACTGCTAGCCCAAGCTTTTGTGCTCTACTGCCTTCTTATAGAATAGCAACTGGATTTGGTGTATACTCTTTATCAAGACATGCTGAGTTTGTATGCCACGGAGAGAATCCTTGGGCATCCCTATCTCATTAGTTTGTCGATACATTAGAGGGATGTACCTATTCTAGAGATGCCTTTGTTTAAAGGTAAGAGGAGCCTCAGCAAGTATGTTGAGGAGAGGATCCTTTCTCACATAGTAGAAGTAGGATCAAGCACTAGGCCACCTCCATCAAAAAAGAAGAAGAAAGTAGCATCATCCTCTAGGGCCTCTCCTCAGTTAAGTATGTCCAAATATATTGGCACATAGCTTAGATCCTTCCTAAAGAAGCTACTTGAACCGTTTGCTCATGCTATTGGAATGCTTGGGAGGAATCACTCTTACATGTGTAAGCGAATGGATGCTATTGGGGTACCTCTTCCTCTAGATGGGTAGTAGTTTGTGATGGTCACTACTCCTCTTATCTTTGATGGTGAAGAGGACATTCTTGCCCCACTAAGGTACTCTATAGCAACTAGAACTTCCTATGCATATGACTTCGGGATGGAGTTTTATTTTGATCCTAATGCACCACTGACTCATGTCCAGGGGGAGCCTCATGTTCCCATGTAGCCTAAGCATCATGTTCTCATGTAGCCTGAGCATCATGTTCCACCTCCTTTAGGTGATGCTCCTAGATCTTTTGAGTAGTAAGCCATGGAGAGTATCTTTGGAACCATGTCCCAATGGGTACCTATTGATGTTACTTATCATAGGAAGGAAGCTTTCTCATCTTTCTTACAGGCTCCAACTTAACCTGATGCACTAGCTTCATCTCAGTTTTGAGTAAAGCTTCATCCCTGAAGGGCCCCTATTTAGTAGATAGAGTCTTTAGATGATGATGAGCAATGTTCCACTAGCTCCAGCACTAGTAGTGACAACAATGAGTAGAAGAATTATCATCCATCTAGAGTAGCAGCTGATTTCAAGTCTGATGATGCAACTGAGGTTAGTGGTTAGGATCCT
Organism: Gnetum montanum; assembly: GCA_015680685.1. NCBI lineage: Eukaryota > Viridiplantae > Streptophyta > Gnetopsida > Gnetales > Gnetaceae > Gnetum > Gnetum montanum. The sequence continues at coordinate 17,427 of MNCI01031704.1, forward strand.
CAGGTGTTTCCTCTCTCCCTCTTCCTACTTTTTTCTAATGTTCGGAAAGGAATAGAAATTTAGAAGATATTCACATTTGTGATTTTTATGGTTTTTCACATATGTGGTTTTTGTATATGATGTGGCCATTGGATGAATAGTTGTATGGACAATTGAGGATGGTTTATGATATAGATTGATGATGTTCTTTTTTTTTTATCTCTATGTGGTGCACTTCTTGAAGTTTTACTTTTGCATCGTATCATATTTGATTTTATCATTCTTCTCTACACCTTGAACCTTAGAGCCTTTATCCTAATCCTTGGCTGTCATTGAAATTTATATGTCATAATAATTTAATATTATTTTTAGTATTTTTTTTATCATCTCATCCATTTTCTTATGTTTTGAACATCATCAAAAAGGAGGAGATTTTTGACCTTTTGGTATGTCAAAACCTTAAGGAAAATGGAGAATATAGAATTTTGTGGATATGATGTTCTTGCAAGCATAAATGAGGACTCAAGAAATGAAATAGTTTTGATAGTGAGGACAACAAGTACTTAAGGAAAACAAGAAAAATATGAAGACTACAAAAAAATGAAGAAGTTCCTAAGATCAGGGATGAGCCAAATCAACAAAAGGAAGCCTTGGGAAGCAAAGCCCAAAAGTTGAAAAGATGTCTCCTAGAAATAGAATATGTCTTGACCTAAGTGAAGAAGATCAAGAGAAGACATCTTTTGAAAATAGTAGACATATCTTGTTTGAAGAAGACATCTCCTTTGGTGGAGAGATGTCTTTCTTGAATTGAAGTTTGTGCAGTGAAACATCTCAATCTTGAAGAGGACATCTTTCCTAGCTGTTAGATAGATGTTGCACAAATTTGGAGGTGATTTCAGAAACTTCAAGGCTATAATAAGACTTCATTTTCTTGGGCAAAAGCCAAGTTTTGTGTACAAGAAAGTGTTAACATCAAGCAGTCATTATGAAAATTATTCTATTATATTTGTGTATCTCATTGTATCATCATTTGTACTATAGTAGTGATTGATTGTATTGTACGTTAATGTACAAGGACCTAAAAGTTAGTTGTATTCTTTGCTTGTAATTTTGTTTCTCTTTTTGTTGGTCTACTGGGGTTGATGTGCTTCTTGTAAGAAGGCATCATCTTGAGCTTATCAAGATCCTAAGGGATTGAGTGTTAGTGTAGCATCACAACACTTCAGAGTGGAGCTCAAGTTGTAAAGGTTGTGGGATCTTGGAAACCACATTCTAAGCTTGTTAGGACCTTGCTAGGTTGAGAGTATTCATGGTGATGAATCACTCTAGAGTGAAGCTTGGAGCTTGTACAGGGTATGGTACCCTTCAAACCACATTTAAGAGAAACAAAGTCTAGAAGTATGCAACTGAACTACCCTATAAGTGTGGACTACCTAGGTTGGGGAACCATGTTAAATTGGTTATGGTTTTTGTGGTGATTAAATTTTGATTTGGGGAACTTATTCATCGCCCCCGCCCCCCCCTTTTAAGTTCTACAATCCTCAGTATGGTGGTGCTAGCCTAAAAATCCTTTAACTATTAGTGTTGGTGGGTAGACTCTTGAAGTTGATGGATTTTATAGATTAACACTTATTAGATATTGTGGATAACAAATTATTCTTGTTGGATGGTTTGGTTCTTATTACCACTTGCCCATAGTATCTCTAGCTTATTTTAGTTTTGTCAATGGTTCCTAGCTATAAATCTTAATGAAATTTCTTGTAATATTTCCCAACATAATTACATTTAGACTAATATCATCTTGTATCTTTTATAGGTAAACTAAAAGTTCTTATAAGTTCATATGAAGTTTAAGGAGCCTTGAATGCTAGCTATTTAGGATGTAGGCTTGTGAATTATTTTATGATTCTTTTATGAGTTATTGGTTCAAGTATACAAGAGGAATTAGAAATGTATTTTATTTCCCTCATGTCTTAGACATATGCCATTTTTGTTGATGATGAATTTTCTATTTGATAGAATAATATAGGTTATTTGAATATCTATCTTTATTTGGATTTGAATTATACTTTAGTCTTAATTATGGTCTCTAAATAATATACTTACCATAACCATGTCATTGCTTTAGTTTTTTTTTCATATCAGATGTTTATTTTTCCTACTAAGTTTTGGGGTGTTAAGGATACATAGGCTTATGAAGGAGCTTTGGCTCTAATGCTTGAGTTACCAACCTTTTCTATAGAGTAGGGCTTAGGATTAGATGTGTTAGAGTAGAAATGTGTCTTAGCTCTCTTAAGGAATGATGTTTGTATATGTTTGGTAGTAATCTTTATGACTATGATGTGTGTTGCATTGGTTGATTGCTTATATGATTACCTAAAGCATACTCACTACATCCCTAACTTTTGGATTAACATGTTATATGCACTTATGTTGTGATCGCAGGTGCTATGATCATTGAGACATAGTTTATCCTAGATTTGCTTTAGAATGTTGGCTACTTTTGAACTTAAGGGTGATGCTAAGAAATGTTTTTCTAGAGTCATCCCATCTCACCTAATACATAAGAAAGGTAATACATGATTACTACATTTTTGTAAATAAGTTTTTTATATTTATTTTTTTCTTCTTACTTCTTGTTTTATTTATTTCATGAAGCTTTGTGATAGAGCATTTATATGATAGGTTTGATCTTATAGTTGCAATGTCTTAGGATATCATATAATGTCCTAGATACAATGTATCTAGGATTGGTAAAGTTTATAAATACCATCTACCAACCACATTTAATGAACATTTCAATCATAGTTATAGCCAAATTCTTAAAGTCTCATTTTGTAACTTGGAGAATAGTTAGGAGTACTTGTAGAGTGAGTTCGAGTTAATTGTATGAAGTCTTATTGTAGTGGATTGTACCTTGACACCATCCATATATGAAAATAAAATAAAGATTAATTTCCATTCATTATAGCACTTTGACATAGATTAATATTTCTTTAATTACAATTTAATTTTACTTGTTCTTTTACTTCTTACACATAGTTAATCATTTACTTCTACATGTATGATAATTATGCCGAATCAATATGACCAACTTTGAGTATAAACTCATTCAGGTTTGGTAATCCTAGTAATGTGCAAATTGATAACCCAAAAATATTAGCAAGAGTTCATGATATGTACAAGAAGTTGTGAATAGATGCTCATCATAAACATTAGATTAAACTTACTTTTTGTACTTAGATTAATTTATATTTAATTTTAATAATATCATAATAATATTTTTATCATAACCAAAACAACTTCAAGATCATATGTCTCAATTACACTTAACTATATAAAAAAAGGCCAATATAATTGTAATTGGAAACATAACAACCAACAATCACATTTAACTATCAAGATACCATTCTAGTATAATTCACAAATTATGATCAAGTCATGTGTAACATTTATGATTAAAAATTAGGTATACTTTTCTGCTTATCATTGACACTCTTATTAGGAACTATTGCTAGTAATCTAGATTAGTTTAAGTCTTTCATGATCACTGTTAGAAGTTAATGATTTATCATTTTTAAAAATATTATTATTTTATGTAGAAACACATAAAAATATAGAATGTCTTCTTCTTATAAAGCTAATTTTCCATCTGATTGTTTAACTCCATTAATGCTAATGGTAATGTTAATGAAAATTGAATTGAAAGTAGTTGTCATTGACTACAAAGTGACTAATGAGATGTCTAGGCCTTATCGACATAGTAAAGTCCAACTTTAGAAGGATCATTTTATGAAGACATACCATAAAGTAGTAAAGAAAAAGGCAAATACATTTGATTAGCATCACAAGTAGAAAATAATGATATGAATTATAACTTAGATAGATCTAATTGTCAAAATTCTCCTTTCTTTAATATAGATGATATTATAAAACTATGGCTACATTTAGCCTTGGAAAAAAATCATGAAAAGGGAAGAATAGACCCCAACATAAGTATGGCCTTCAAGCCTAGGTCTTCTAGTAGATCATCTATAGATAACCAAATGGATCATGGAAGGAGTGTAAGATGGTATGGCTCTCCTAGTTCTTTATCATTTTCATCATCCTCATCATAAAGCTCTAATAAGAATGAGCATGGACAAGGAAGAAGGGGACATGATAAATGGTATAGTGGAGATGATTAAAGAGATAATGATTGATATAAAGGTAGAAATAATAGATGTGAAAGAGATAAAAATTAAGATAGAGGGCATAAAAATGAGAGAAGACATAACAAGCAACACATAAGGGGATCATGGTCATGATAGAGACCATGGAGAATGAGATGATTATGATGAATTCTTACTTGCTATTAGAAGCATGATTAAAATTAGGGAGAATATCTACATTTCAACTAGGCATTAGACAAATAGCTATATTAAGTGACTTGACAGAACAAAATACTCAAATTTGAGAGAGGCTATTGTGTTGATATTTAATACCATTTGCAAGCCTTCCATGATGCTTGTGCCTTATAAAATATAGATAATGATTAACAAAAGCTAAAGCTATTACCTATGACACTCATTAAGGAAGTAGAGAGCTGGTATAAATCCTTGGAATTAGAATCTATCTGAAGATGAAGTATAATCCTAGAATCATTCAACAACATGTATTAAACATACTCTAGAGTATCTTACTTGAGAAAGAAAATTCAAGGATGAAAGCAAGGGAAATAGGAATCCATTTATCCATCCTTAGGTAGATATTATCACATGATGCATAGGTGTCCAGGCCATGAATTTTTTCAAAGAAAGTAGTTAAGGCACATCATAGATGAGCTTACATACAAAACAAGAGAAACTGTTAAGGTTTATGCTAAATAGAGACTTTTAGAAATGAGGAATCATTGGATGCAAAGGTTGATTGATTAGGTTGAAAAAGAGGAAGAAGTATTAAATAAGAAGAAAAATGTTAGAAGAGTATAATAGATATCCATCTTTTTGTAAAAGGGATGCATGTGTATATGACATAAAGAACAACAAAGATCTAATGGAGGAGATAATCTAGCAAAAGAATTTTTCAATTCAAAATTTAGTTTCAAATGTTATAGAAAGTATGGAAAAGATATGAAATTTATTGGATGATAAGTTTATAACACTCAAAATAGTGGATGAAAAATTGAATCAAGCCCTTGCACAGGACAAATATAAGAGAAAGATGAAGTAGGAAAGAAAATATATAGGAATAAAGGTAAATTTTTTGCTATAGAGAAGGTTGCTAACTCAAATTTTGATGATGATAGATATGACTTGTGCTAGAATAAACATCCTAAGAGATATTTCCCTATGATATCACATCAATAGGATTCAGGACCATATGCTTTGAAACTTAAGTTTATCAAGAAGTAGATGCCTAGGAGATTGTCTTATCTAAAGGATAATTATATGTAGCTGCACCCATAATAGTATTATTCAATTAGAGCTTCATCTTAACCATAGAAGCAATATTATTAGTAGTGGAAAAACTCATAATCATGGGGGATGCCACCACCGAGGCAATCATATCTTTATAAGTAGCTACATCCTTATGGATATTATGTCTACCAACTTGTTTCTCCAGGTGATGTAGCTACTTAAAACTCACTCCTCTCACTAATACTACCCATCTAAATACCATAGCAATTTCACTATAAGGGTTAAATCACATTTCTACCCTTCGCATTCACCTTCCACACATCCTCAATCATCACATACGTCTCTTCCTCTAGTGCTACTTGTTGAAATGTAAGGTGAAATTCCTCTATAATCATATTAAAAAATGCTACTAGGATTGTCAATAGGTAAGTGGATGATAGTTTAATTAGTTCCAAATATACATCTCATAAGTATCGTCTCTTTGGAATTACTAGTTTACTTAAACCTACATAATCATCAATGGTTAGGGATTCCATTCTAACATTAACAACATCCTATCATATCTCTTAAGAGCTTCCTTCAAATGAAATGACTAATGTGTAAAATATCATCCTAATCCATGGTGTTACAAGCTAGATTAAGATAGGTAATGTTTCCAAGAAAAGAATAGATTCTAGAAGCCCTTTAATTTATTTAGAGATTGTAGAAAATGTATTATGCAAACTTTATTGAACTCAAGTTCTAGAATGAACTTGATATCTTAAGAAATGTACAAGGTCTAATACTTACCACCACCTAAAAAGTGTAACATAATATTAGAGCTTGTAGACCAATACATAATTTTTCCCTTGTGATAAGTGGAGGACATTATGATCACCATTAGTGTATGGTTCTACCCTGTGATTTCCTAGTATTCCATATAGACAACTGCAAATGGGACTTCCTCATCATTCTGGAAAGGGCTTGGCTTAGAATATTTGATGCCAAGTTGGAAATCAAAGACCTATCCTTGAAAATATTAAAGAAAAATTAGCATGAAGGAATTGAGAAGAAGAGAGTTCCATGCATTATGTATAACAATATGGGGTACAAATGCATGTAAAGAGCTTGGACTATAAAATAGAAGAACACCATGACATGTAGTTCATGTATGGAAATAATGTATATGCAAAAGTACCTATATGTAGTAGCCACCAAATAGGAAGGTACCTAGTTTTTGATAATAAATAAAAGTTGTAAATCTACATTTTGCATGAAATGGGAAGAAGTTCATACCAACTCATATATGAAGAAGCTAGATGAGATGGAAAAGATATGGTAGAAACTCTTTCAAGAAAGGCATGTTCAAGAAGAAGATAATGATTGGAGAGAGTTGGAGATTCTATATGAACCTATGCTAGAATCAATTGAGTTAAATACATTGCCAAAATTATTGAAATATCATTTTCTTAAAAATGAAAAGCTAGTAATAATCAATTTAGAGCTTACAGAGGCATAGAAGAAGAAGTGCTTGGAAGTTGTGAACAAATGACCATAGCATTTGCATGGTTCTATGATGAAATGACTAGAATTAATTCATCTATATGCCACTATTGCATATATATTAATCTTATAGTGAATCACAAGCATTAACCATAGTGAATATTGAAACTGAAACTAAAGTAGGTAGTGAAGAGAAAAATTAAAAAACTTCTAAAATTTTGGTTTATCTATGCTATTGTGAATAATAATTGGATAATTGCATGTTGATTGTACTAAAGAGAGAGGGATAGTAAGAAATCTACATCAATTTTAGACTATTGAATAAGGTAACATTCAAGGATCATTTTCTGTTATTGTTTGTTGATTAAGTGCTATATATAATTATAGGTCATAAGTACTATAATTTTTTTTATGGTTATAGTAGTTATAGCTAGATCCAAATTACATTAGAGAATTTGGCCTAGATAATATTTTCAAGTCATTGGGAAAATTTTGCATACAAGAAGATGTCATTTGGCTTATATAATGTACCTAATGCCTTTTGATGCTTGGTATTAAGCATCTTTTAGAAGCAGATTGAAAATGATATTAAAGTCTTCATGAATAAGCATTAGATTGATTGGGATAAGTACTAAAGAGGCATGTAGAAGTAAATTTAAAATTAAATTAGCAAAAGAGCTACCTCATGATCTAGGAAGACATATTATTAGGGTAGAGAATTTTAAAGAAAGGCATTAAATTAGATTTAGAAAAGATCAAGATCATCCAAGAAATTATATAGATACCTCATATAGTGAATGATGTAAGATCATTTATTGGATACATGGAATACTATTTGTCTTTACTAAGAATTTTTCCAAGATTGCAAATCATTTGAAGATCTTACAAAGAAGTATGCATTAATTATCTGGATGAAGGATTATGAAAATATCTTTGAGTTTTTCAAGAAAAAGTTATTAGAAACTCAAATTCTACAAGTACTTAACTAGTATAGGCCATTTTATATTATGACTAATACATCCAATTATGCATTGGGGATCATGCTTACATAAATGAATGATCAAAAACACCCATATTACATTTTTTATAAGAGCATAAGTATCACTAGTACATAGTTGAATTACACCACAATAGAAAGGAAATTAATGGTGATGGTGTATGCTCTTGACTAATTCAAGTACTATGTTCTTGGATATGATATCTTTATGTACACATATCATAGCACAATCTGATTCTTCATAAACAAGCCAATGGTAAGCCCTCAAAACATTTAGTAACTTGTCATCTTACAATAATTTTACATTATAATGATTGATAAGAAGAGATCTAAAAATGTTATTGCAAACCATCTATCCAAATTAAGATGGGACAATAAGGCTACTAAAGACCTATTGTTGAATCAATTCTAATGAACCTTAATTTATAAGGGCTACTAAAACATGCTTAATAGTAACACTCCTTGGTTCACTAACTATCTTATATGCTTGAAAAAGAAGAAAGCATCTTTTAAATGGGATAAGCACAAAGGTCAGTAATTTCTTGCATAAGGTCAAACAGTTTATGAAAATAGAGGAAAACCTCTATAAAATCTGTATTCATAGTCTAATATGATGGTATATTCTTGAGAAGAATTAATTAAGATTTTTCCAAGATATACATGAAGGATCCTATGATATTCATTACATGAAAAGAGGAAAATCTATTAAAATCCTAATGGCTATTTATTTTTGGCTAACTCTCTTCCACAATGCACATCAATTTGTTAAGTTATGTTAGAAATACCAAAGAGATGGTGGAACATCAAAACAATTTAAAGAATCATAGTAGTGGATCCAACCATGAGAGCCTTTTGATTTATAAGGGATTAATCTTATGGTTCCTATCACATCTTCTTCAAATGGAAAGTAATAAATTACTATGGTTGTGATTATTTCATAAATTAGGTTGAAGTAGCTTTTGTAATTGATTGTAATGTAACAACTATTACCAAATTATTTGAGTAGCAAGTGATAAATAGATTTGTAGTGCTGTGTGCACTTATATATAATAATGGGACTCATTTTATAGGGTTAACTTTTAAGAAATTGATGCAATGCTAGAAAATAAGTTGGATACACCATATTAACCTCAAGCAAATTGATAAGTCAAAGTTATAAATCAAGAGATAATCCAAATACTAATATGCATAGTTAGTAAGTATAGGAAGGTCTAGAGCACTAAACTTAATAAGCTAGGCCTATAGGCCAACATGAAAACTTCTAGTTTATTATTTTTCATATTATATAATGTATGGAAAACTACCCAATTATCTATCCAAGCTAAACTTTGTGCACTCAACATTGATTATGACTTAGACTTAGACCTTATAGTAGCGTAATGTGAGAGATTAATGAATTTGAATGTGCTAAGAAAAAAATGGAATGATAGTCCTTATGCACAATGAAGTTCATAAAGCATATAATAAATAGAGGCATATCTTAAAATTCAATATCTAAATCTTCAACTAGAAGATAATTCCCTTTACTATAATCTAAATCATGTACTTTAATGTACTAAATTATAAACACTTTAGAAAGAATCATATATAAGTCATGGATTATAGCTCTAGTGCACTACAAATTTACCATCCATCAAATCCACATAAGATTCTCTTGATCAACATATAATAGATAAAGACATTTTAAGAGCCTTGTTAATTCAATGCATCAAATCCTCTCACAACTATCATCACAAAATCCATCTTATGCATCTCCTCCTTAAAACAAAGTTATGAGGGAGATCCTTTGATTTAAGCTAAGTGCATTTTTATCTTTTTGTCTTATATTTTTTATAATTTTCTAATTTCTTAAATATTTTTATAGTTATTTAGTATTTTCTAATTCTTCATATGTTTTTCCACTTGTTATAAATTTCTATCTTCTTTTATGATTTTTCAATTTCTAAGTCATTTGAAAAATTCCTGTTAATATAGCTAACAATTTTATTTAGGAATCTACTTTGTTGTTGGAATTGTGTTCTATTTTATCAAATTATAGAAGGAGTTATTACATACAATAGTGAAACCACATCATTCATCACTTTATTTCTATTAATAAATGATAAGCAGCAAGTAGTCCCTACGTCCAACCATATGAATCACAAGTTTTCACTAGAAATCTAGTCGAATTCTATGGACTTTAGTTCTTCAAATGCTAATAGCAAAGATAGTGACTTATGGATGTGATCATTGTCTTCTTGGCTTCACTTGTGTTAGTGCGAGTGTATGGTTAAGTGAGAGCCAAGGCACATGATTTGTATTAATTTTTATATTTTTATTCTAATTATCCTAAGTATGAAATAGCACAATTAAGTGTATTATAATCTAAGTAAATATCTAATGCCTTAGTCTATTGTCTAACATAAGTATTTGGGTTAATGTTTCATACACATCCTAAACTCATTATAATGCTACTAGATTACCAAGTGTTAAGCTACTGGGCATGCCAAGTGATGACACAATTGAGATTACCAAGTGCTAATGATATGCTTGAGGAAATCCTACTTATGTGTACTAATTAAACACATTAATTAACTATTTAATTAAGAATATGAATTTAAAGTGCATGAAGAGTAAAGTGCATAAAATCTACGCCACATTGACACATATGCATCAACACATCAATTCATATATCGAAAGGGATGCATCGACACATGCCCATCTATATAACCTAGACTTTTATAATTCATCATACCCCCACAACTAAGTGAAAACTCATTCTCAAGCGAAAAAAAGTAGGATCAAGCTTCTTAAAAAATTAGGAAGATATGAAACCATAGACTGACTAACTCATTAACTACTCAAAGTACCCAAGTTTACAAATTTACAATTATTACAAAAATGGATATTCAAGAAAACAAAATTGAACATCCTTGCAAAAATGGATAGCTAGAGATCCTTTGATGACTGAATATGAAGATAATATTAGATAGTGCTAGGAGGTGGAGGCTTCTAGGATGCTAAGGGACCTTCTCTAGCCTTTGGTGCACACAATGGTTGAGTTTGAGATAATGGCTATGGTTGTCTTACTGTAGGTGCTACTTTTGGTGGAAGACAGAAAGCATCTAGTAGTGCCTTCATCTACTCCTCCTTACTTTGAGGATCATACACAATCCACATGACATCATTGATGTGAGCTGGTATAGGAACATCCCATGGATAGATCATGGCTAGGAACAACTCCTTGACATTCACAAACTAGGCAGTGAATTGTTTAGGTTTGATGTCAAACATTCTAACAAGGTTCTATAGCTCATGTTAATCATTCATTCTTTTAGCCAAGTTCTTAGCAACTAATCTTTGATTTATGAATTGGACTCTAAGAACTTCAAGCTCAACATTAGTTATTTCTAGCTTTTGCTTCATGTCTTTGTGGTGCTTAAACTTTGCCTCATATAAGAGGTATGAGCTAGCCACTTGTTTTTCTAGATCTAACAGTGGCCTTTTTAGTAGTCAGCATTTCCAAGTGTTCATATCAGAGGTTGGCTAACTCCATATATTCTATCATCTCCTTGATTTGTAACTATTTTAGGTAGATTTCAAGTTTATTGGAGGCATTTAACCCATCAAAGATGGGCTTTGGTGGGCTACCACATGTCACCTCTTTGTTGAAGTTGCTGAAGGCCCTCATTCATCTTCATCTTGGCTAGTTGGATTTATTTTTCATTGACTTCTTTAAGAAGTCCAACATGGTCCCTATAGTAATTCTTAAATCATTCAAATTTTAGGGCCTCATTCTTCTAGGTAGCTATCTTAATGGTTTATTTTTGGTGAAGCACATGAACTTCTTCCATTGAGAGATTTTGATTTTTAGTAGTTAACCTCCTCAAATCCATGTTCACCTTGGTAAACTGCTCCTACTGTTGTCACATAAATTCCACCATTTGATCTTTTTGTACCTTGACATTCCATAGGCAATGATTGTCTTTGGTCAGAACTAGATTCTCCTTGTGGACTTGTGACACATCCTTCTTGATGTTGTAGGCCAAGGCCTCCGATAAGGACACATTAAATACCTATGCATCCTTTTTGTTCTTAGCCTCTTTAAATATGTTTTAAAGCTATAGGAAAGCTTCATTCTTTATAATTGAGTGGCTAAGAACATTGGGATCAACTAAACGGGCTCTCAATTCTACAAATTTGGATGTCAATCATCAATTTTTGGATGTGGTTGCCTTGAGTTGGGCATTGATGATGATGAGCTTGCCCTTAGCCTCCAGTAGCTTTGACTAGATAGCAATGATGTTATCTAGAAGATCAAAGATCTTCAAAAGTGGTTGCTTGGTTCACACCAGTTGGTCTAGAACCTTCTTGTGCTAGGATGCACTTAGCCTCTTGCTTGCTCCTATAGATGTCTACATGTCTATGAGTGTAACAATGTCTAGCATAGAAACCATAAGAGCACTTAGTGCCTATTCTATGTGATCGACCACTACCTCTTTTGCTATCTCCTATCCATGGTACTGCATCACCAAGCTAGGTGCTCCCTCTCCCTCTTTTAGGTGTACCAAAAAAGTGGAAACATTCTTTAGGAATTATTGTTATCTTGGGTGCTCAGATTTGGCCTCACAAGCACCTACATCATTTGTGTGAAGAACAATGACACAGTCTCCTCTAGCTAGCTAACGGTTTGGTTAACTTCTAAGGATCATAGAACTTAGAAGAAGAGGGGGATGAGTAAATTTCCCAAATCAAAAATTCTTCAACACAAAGAACACAACCAATTTTAACATGGTTCCCCAACTTGGGTAGTCTACACTCAGATGTTAGATCGCTTGTATAGCTCCAAACTTTGTTTCTTTCAAAATGTGGTTGAAGGGTACCACAACTTGTATAGCTCTAAGATCCACTCTGGAGTGACTTGATGCCATGAATCCACTCAACCTTGCAAGGTCTTGATAAGCTTAGAATGTGGTTTTCAAGATTCCAAAACCTCTACAACTTGAGCTTTTCTCCAGAGTGTTGTGATCCTACACCAACACTCAATCCCATAGGATCTTGACAAGCTTAAGGATGATGCCTTCTCACAACAAGCGTGTTAATTTCAGAGGACAACAAAAGAGAAAAAAATCATAAGAAAAGAATGTAACTAATTTATAGAATCTTTGTAATTGTAGCTCACTTTAATGACACAAGCAATACTACAAGCAAATGATAGTTCAATGAAGAGCAAATTATAATTTTAGAGAATAGATGATTAGGAGCTTGAATATGAATAGTGCTTGTCCATTTTCCAATGAAATGAAGTCTTCTTATAGCCAATATGTTTCTAAAACTACCTTGGAAATTATGCAATGACTATCTAACGTCACTGAAAACATCTTCTTTGAGATCGAGACATCTTTCTGCATCAAACCTTCATTCTGGAAAGACGTCTTTGTGGAGATGTCTTTATGAAGACATCTTTCTCACCAGAAAAACATTACTATTTTTCAGAGACATCTTCTTCTAAGAAACCTTCAACTTGGCCAAGACGTCTACTATTTCTTCAAGATGTCTTTTCTTGATAGTAAATGTTTGCTACTTTTGCAGGATGTCTTCATTGATTCTCCTTGACCTCAGCAAAGATGTTTACTATTTCTTGGAGACATCTTTCTTCAATTCCCTTTGCACATTGAAATCTTTGTTCCTTGTCCATGCTCTTGAACTCCTACATGCTTTCTTGAAACCTTGTAGATGTATCAATCTAAGTTCTTACCCTACAAACACAATGACCACACAAACATCCTTGTACTTCATTTTTCTTAATGTTTTGACATACCAAATGGTCAACAATCTCCCCTTTTTTTGGTAATGTTCGTAACTTAAGAAAATGGATGAGTATAAGAAAATATATCTACTTGTCACTTCTCCCCCTTTTTGGACATGAACAAAAAGGATAAAAAATGAAATAATGAAGATAGATAAAATTTAATGACAGTCAAGATGATTACTAAGATAATAGCTCTAAGGCTCAAGGTATATCGTAGAGAGAACATGAAATCTAAAAAATACACTATAAAGAGAAAAAACTATCTTTATAATAGAAATTTCATAAAATCTATCCTCCTTTGTAGATAGTACCCAAAATAAGGGGACCATGAACAAGATCTAACCAAACAACTACAAAATTTGTTTCATGAGATAAATATCAAGTGACAGTCCCATAGAGATATACATCTCTTAGCATTATTTTCATAAGGCTGATGATGTCATATCAAATAAGAGTTACCCCTTATTGAAGTTTTAATTTTGAGCATTTAGGATCATGTAACCTATCTTTTGAACCAATAAGGCATTAGTAGTAAGCAATTCATGATTAAATACTCATCCAATATTTTAGTCCTTTTGAAGCTTCAAAAGTACAACAAGGCATAGTAATTCCAAGGTAAGAGAATAAATACATTATATCGAGCTTTCAAGAATTAGATCAAATAGCAAAACAACTTATCAAAATTAACCAAACAAATTCTTAATAAGATGTTCATAAAGTAATTTGTATATAGCTATGTCAAGTAACATAAAATATATCAAAAGGTAGAATACCCAAAAGATATCTTGACTAAAATTTTAACTCATATTTTTACCCTGGATATTTTACCATACTCTTGAATAAATAGTCCTTTTCTTGCTCATTTTTAGCTATGGGTGTTGGATCATGAAGTTTTTGCTGCTTGAGTGTCTTTTGGTAACAGTCTTAAAAAACTCCTCCTACATTAATGGCCTATAGGGTGATGAGGTAGAGGCTCCCCTTGCATATGTGTAGAGAAATTTCTCATTTTAATGCTTCCTTTAGACCTTTTTATGAAAAAGGAATTATCAAAGTACTACCCCTACAATGTAACATTAAGATCAAGTGGGGAGACTTGGGTCTCCTATTAGTAGTAATTCATGATAATTTCTCTTGAAACATTTCTTTTCTTAGAAAATTCATGAACTTCATCAAAAGTACCACATGAAATGCTAGAACATCCATTAAAAATCATATGATATGACTTTGAGGAAATAGTAGATGTCTTGCCCAAGAATAGAGATGTCAAATTAGACAACTACCTCGTGAGAGAGATGTCTTCTATCAAAATGAGACATCTCAAATGCAAGTGAGATGTCTAATTGTTAGATTAAACGTCTATTCTACCAGGGTTAAAAATATAGATGCTTGTTTTGAGGTTTGGAACCTCCAGACACCTTTAAACAAGTTACCATAGCCCCCAAATACTTCTAGATTCATCAAAATAAGTTTAAAATATCCCAAAACATGGCATAACACCTTGAAATCATTGTTAAAAAATTCAACATAAGAAAACATACATAAAAACCATACATTTATTGAGAAATATACAAGAGCTAGGAGATGTCCCCAAAAATTTGGAGTGCCACACTAAGATCAAGTTTGAAAGAAAGACCTCTCATAAAGATAGCAAATAATTCATATGCTTAAGGACTTCCTTTTGTAATCTAGCTATCTTTAGAAGATACATGAATTAAATTATAGGTACCAATTTGAATTTTTCAATTATCATACATAAAAAATTTCTTAAAAACAACCAAACTTTAAGATTTCATAAGGAAGAAATAATGCCATCACTTAATTAAGAGTTTGGAGCACAAGACATATATGTTTGAAAAGTAATAACCATTCAACAAAGAGCTTTTGATCCATGAGTTTTAAACCACTTGAAACCAATACATTCTAATTAAGATTTCAAAAGATGATTTATCAATAAAAAATTTGAAATTTACAAGAACCACAAACTTTCATTTAATTATAAGATTAATCACATCCTTCTCATACATTCACAAGAGATTCCATAATCAAATATTCTAATAGTACCAAATATCTTCTCTTGTAAGTGCTTATCTTAACATTTGTAGAATACTAAAGCTAACATCCCATAGCTTGAAATGAAGTAAGTACACATCAACACAATTTAGTCTTTCCAAATTAAATACTGACATGATATTTAGCAAGAAAGGAAATAAAAACTTACATTGACTTACCTTGACTTACTTTACTTGCAACTAAGAATTAAGGTGCCTAGAGTGCTAGAGAATGAGATTCCTCTTTCAAGGTTTTTCTTGTTACATAGACTTCTTCAATTTTTAAGGCTTGGCTCTCTTTCACAAATTGGCTAGATAGTGTCTTCTCATTATTAGGTTTCTTCCTCTTGATTCTCCAAACTTTTCAAACTCCCTCATTCTTTTGAGTTGTGCAATCTTTCTTGACTCCTCTTTGATTTGTCTGCTATAACTTTTACCTTGTAAAAAATCCTTTCTAGACACATTTGGATAAGAACAAGTAGTCCTATGATATGAAAAAGTGCTCATGTGATAATATTTTAAATTTCCCTCCCATTTTTTATGCCAAAATTTATGACAACAATAAAATCTAATCTTCCTATTGTAGTAAAATTGATTACAATGCTCAAACCTTCATGATGCTTTTGATTAGTTTGGAGCTACTTCTAATTGGGATGTAGTGCCTCTTGACACTTTAATCTTTGGAGAGTCCTTCTATTGCAATGGAGTTTGTGTAGATTCCTTTTCTTTGGAACAACATCCTAGTCAACTTTTATCTTGTGTACTTATTCCTTGTCCAAGAACAATTTTAAGGGATTGTTTTCCCTTAACTAGTCTTTAATTCACAAGTTTTACATCTGTAATTTCTTTCTTAGCCTGCTCATAAGACATGGTTAGTTTTTCATTCTCAACCCTTAGGTCTCAGATCTCTTTTGTGAGATTTAAAATGCTGATATTTAATGAAGAAATTTCTTGATCATTGATTTTACTTGCTTGGTCAAATTTACACAAAGAATTTCAAACAATAAGAGTTCCTTACACATTAGTTCAAACCTTTTGTTCTCATTTGCAAATTCATCATATGAGGTGCCAACATCATTATCTGTGAGAGCCATATAGATGAGGTGTGAATCTTTTGCATCAACCTCCACATCTTCTTCACTTTGCTTTCCATCATCCCAACTTGTGTAGAATTTGGTCCTTTTTGATTCCATATCATTTATATCCTCCTTTGCAACCTACCATTACTAGGACATTTGGAGGCCACATGGCCTCTACCACCACAAATCCAACATTCTATTGAAGAAGAATCAAAATTAGAATTTGAAAAATTTTTACCTCAAAATTAGAATTTGAAAAATTTTTACCTCTTTCTTTACCTTTGGATTGGTTGGATCTTTTCTGATTTGAGTTCTTGCTCATTTGCTCAATCACATTGGTTAGCTTTTGAATCTTAGCCTTAAAGTCCAAGTTCTCTTTGTTGAGATAAGAGCATTCATCATTAAGAAATTTAATATTTATTTTCGTGATATGAAAAGCACCTTTTATTTCAACACATAAGTTTTGAAAATAAAGAACTTCATGACAAAATGTCCCATACCTTTCTTCAAAAGAAATGTCAAAATTTTTAGTATCCTTACAGGTATAGTCTCTTCTATTTTTGCATGCAAAAAAGGGAATGAAAGATTTACCTTTATAGAAGATGCGATATAGGAATTGGACATAATAGTTGATGAAGCATACTACTCTTTTCATCTAGATGCATCTAATGTTCATTGCCCCTTCCATTGTTCACTCTTGAAAGTTGATGAAGAAGCAAGAGTACTGGGCTTGGATACCACTTGAGTATTGTAGAACTTAGAAGGGGTGTGATGAATAAGTCCCCCAAATCAAAAATTCTTCAACACAAAGAACACAACCAATTTTAACATGGTTTCCCAACTTGGGTAGTCCATACTTAGAGGGTAGATCCCTTGCACACCTCTAGAATTTTTTCCTTTCAAAATGTGATTTGAAGGGTACCACACCCTGTACATATTTAAGTTATGCTTCAAAGTGATTTGATGCCACAAATCCACTCAACCCTACAAGGTTCCAGTAAGCTTAGAATGTAGTTTCTAGGATCCCATAACCTTTACAACTTGAGCTTTGCTCTGGAGTATTGTGGTGCTACACCAACACTCGATCCCCTAGGTTCTCAACAAGCTCAAGGATGATGCCTTCTTGCAAGAAGCACATAAATCCCACAAGGCAATAAAAGAGAAAAAAAATCACAAGGAAAGAATGTAACTAATTTATAGAGTCCTTGTAGTTGAAGCTTACTTCAATATAACTAGAAATATGCCAGGAAAATGATAGTTCAATGAAGAGAAAATTACAATTTTAGAGAATAGACAAGTAGGAGCTTGAATATGAATAGTTCTTGCTCATTTCCCAATGGAATGACATCTTTGTATAGCCAATATGTTTTTGAAAATACCTCAAAATTCATGCAACGGCTATCTAAAGGTCACTGTAGATGTCTTTCTACATTAGACCTTCATATTGGAAAGATGTCTTCTCCACAAGAAAGACACTTTTGTGAAGATGTCTTTATGAAGACATCTTTCTCAATAGAAAAATATCTGCTATTTTTCAAAGACATCTTCATCTAAGAAATCTTCAACTTGGCCAAGACATCTACTATTTCTTAGAGACATATTTGCTTAATAGTAGACGTCTATTATTTTTGTAAGATGTAATCATGAAAATAATAAATGTTCCATTAGTAAACATTAAAATTATAAAATGAAATCCAGCCATTTGCAATCAAATAATTAATGAAGTTTCAAACCACCATCAATATGCAGCTGTAGGTGGCACCAAAACCTTGATGGCAATAAAGGAAAATAAAGAAATGTAAGAAAAATTCAAATAAAGCAAAGAAAAATAAAGAAAAATAAAATAAAGCAAAATATAGAAAAATGTAAAATACCCAAGAAAAAGGAAACCATACTAAAGAAAATGTAAAACAAAAAATTTAAAAGAAAATCAAGGAGCCAATTTGTAGAATGTTAGAATGGATGGCCATCTCTTCCATGACTAAGTTGGAAGGGGGAATTCAAAAGGTCAAGCATGCTTGACCATCTATTGAGGCATTATTTCCACTAGTAACTCATTATTCATGGAAATTTTTTAGTTTTTGAGTGTTGAGTAATAATCTTTTATTTGGGCAATTAGGGTGGTAGATCATCATGGCCCCAAATGGAAATGTTTCATAGATAATGTAAGGGCCCTCCCATAGTGTTCAAAATTTTGTACATTGAGGCCCATCAACCCCATGTCTAATGAAAATGCCCTTTCATGCAAGCATTATTCATTCCCAAAAGATCGAAAGGCTTTAGTGATTGGATCCACTATTGGAGCCCTTCCATATGAGCAGTCATCCCCCCATCATGTTGGTATCTATCACAGAAGTGGGTGAAGTGATGGGCATCCCTGAAGAGTGTAGGCCAATAGTACCTTACCATGAGGATCTTAATGGTCATTCATCTCCCAACATAGTGACCCCCACAAGAAATCTCATGTGCATTTGGGAGAACTTATAGTTGATCTAAATTAGAGACACACCATCATACCAAGCCATCCGTGCAAACCTTGTAAAAATTCTTGTGATCTCCATGAAGTGTTTGGCTTGGTGAAGAAATTTTTGTTTCTTCTTGTGGTCCCACCCCTATGGAATCTCCTAAGTGAGTAGATATGAAAGGATGTCCTCATACTAGTTGATTTATTTGGGGTCTTATTTAGTAACAACACCAGCAAAGAGGAGTTCATCAGGAAACTAGTCTATTAGCAGGCTCTCCTTCTTGTTGTTCCATCATGACCAAGACAAGTGGTCAACCATCACATTCTCAATTCCCTTTTTGTCCACCATCATTAGATCAAAATATTATAGGATCACCAGCCACTGTATGATATGGGCGCTCACTGTTGGTTTGTTCATAAGGAACCTAATAGAATTTTGATTAGTATGCACAAGCATATTATATCCAAGCACATAGTACCTGAATTTCTTCAATGCATACACTACCACCACTAGCTCCTTTTCGATGATGGTGTAGTTTAGTTGTGCATCCACAATGTTCTTACTTGCATAGTGGATTTAGTATGGATGTTTTTGATCATCCATCTATGTCAGCATGGCTTCCAATGCATAGTTTGATGCATCCATCATGATATAGAATGATCTAGACCAGTCTGGTGCTCATAGAATGGGAGTTTCTACAAGCTTCTGCTTGAGTTGCTAGAATGCATGCTTGCATTCCTTGGTCCAAATGAATGGTGCATCTTTATTTACTAGCTCCACCAATAGTTTGGCAATCTATGAGAAGTTCTCAATAAAGTGTCTGTAGTAACTAGTGTGTCTAAGGAATGACCACACATCTTTGACAATCTCAGGTTTCCTGGTAATTCCTTGGATGAATTTTACTTTTTACGAGTCTACCTTGATCCCTTTCATTAAAATTTAGTATCCCAAGACAATGCCTTCTTGGATCATCATATGTTCTTTTGCTAGTTAAGCCTTAAGTTAGTTTCAACACATCATTGAAGCACCTTCTCCAAACAGTTCAAGGCTTGCTCAAAGGTAGCCTCATAGGTAGAGAAGGCATCCATGAAAACTTATACCCCACTATTAGTTTTCTATTAGAAGATGATAAGGATTAATTATTGGAATGTAGTAGGAGCATTGCATAGGTTGAAAGGAATCTTTCTATATGTAAAAGTCTCCTAGGGAAGTATGAATGTTATTTTGGCTTGGTCCTCTGGTGCTATTTGGATTTGGTTATAGCAACTATAACTGTCAAAAAAACTATAGTAGCAATGCCTTAAGATCATATCCAACACTTGCTCAACAAATGGAAATGGAAAGTGATCTTTATAAGTAGCCATGTTCAATGGTTTGAAATCAATGTAGATCCTCCACTTCCCTTCCTTCTTTGGTACTATAATGAGTGGGCTAATCCACTTGCTATCTACAATGGGATAAATGAACCCTACCTTGAGGAGTTGTTCAATCTCCTCCTTGATGATTTGCTTGAGCTTAGGGTCCAAACATCTATGCAGCTACCTTTTTGATTTGATGGGAAGATCTATATATATTTGGTGTTGGCATATCCTTGGATCAATTCCAATGAGCTCATGATATAACCAGGTAAAGGCTATTGGCCATTTATTGAAAACTTCTAGCAACTTCTTTTATTCATGAGCAAGTGCAACATTGATGATGATTAACTTACCATGGTTTAAGAAGGCATAATCCATGCTTGTTGGTAAAGCCTTCATCTCAATGGGCTCCTACTTGAAAGTCTTTAAGATCTCCAACTCTCCCTAATTAATCTTACCTTATTCATCAAGGAGTTGGTGATGGATATACTCTAATTGATCCATGCTCTTCACATAAAAGCCTATGAGGCTCTCAACTAGTTCCATGTAGATTGTTGATTCAACCTCTTTGTCAATTGTTAGCCACTGAGTGCCTTCTTGCTTCATGGTTGCTATGTACATGAACCTTTCAATTTCTATATGCTGACTTCATGTTTTAGATGATGTGCTCTTTATGGATCATAGTTTCTACACACAGTGGCACCCTATGTTACTATCCACTATGCATGGAATACATTTTTCCTCAATCTTTTCAAATTTACTCTACTTGGAAATTTCCAAGGAGAGATCTCTTATCCCCAATTGTGCATCAATAGTACTTAATCATGCTCTTTCCATGATGATTGGAAAGTCCCCTTTACCATTCTCTACATGGTTTACTAGAAAATTAGTTGGATATGATCACCCACAGATAGTGCTCACAATGTTCTCGCTCAATCCGAAAGAAAAAGTGATGGATTGGTTTGCCAGTTCTAATCTAATATTGTTCTTTTTCAAAGTAGGAAGGTTTTAGGCTTTGTACATTTCTTGAAAAATCAAGTTAACTCCAAAACCTTAGTCAAAAAGAGCCTTGCATGGTTCATTTTTGATAATTTACAAATAAACAAGAGGATTCCCAAGATCAGATCTCTTCTTGGAAAGATGACCAACCTTAATCCAATCAATGATTACATGGGTTATCATGATGGTATGTAACTGCAAAGTGCTTTGGTTTTAAGGAGAGTTGATAGATATTATTGAGGATGTAGGAACAAGGTTCACAGCTATAGGTATTTGTGAGGGCTTTGTGGGACTGTTGGATCTAAAGAAGGGTCTTTTGTGAGGCTAAGCTTTAGAACCACTTGGTTGAAAAGCTAGCTATAATTTTATAGCTCTCATGGCATTTCCTTGCTATGGCTATGTTGGGATCTCACCCTGCATAGATGGAGTAAGTGGACGAGGAGTTGTAGGTAAAGGTGTAAGAGTGGAAGAGTGAGGAGGATAATAGAAAAATTGGAACTCCCCCTTAGTGACGGTGCTCTATAGTATTCTAGAGGGTAGTAATGGTGTGGGAAGGAAGTATGACTAGAAGTGTCACATGGAGAGATAGGCTACTAAACTTAGTACCCATATGGATCAAGTTGATGATAAGGATACTACTACCTTGGAGGTGGCATCCCTCACGAATGTGGGTGCTACCACTATTGATATTGCTCATGAGACTGAGGTGGTGCTCTACTCAGATAGTAACTTTGGTGATGGAACTATAGTCGATAATTGCCTTGTGGACAAGGCAACCTCTTGGGTTCTTACTATTTTGTCAATTTGTGATTTAAAGCGTACACCCTAGATTCTTATAAGTGTCACACAATAGGAAAACATCCCTTGGAATGTTCATATTAACATATGTTACATCCATCATTATCTAACTTAGAATTTGTAACCTCCTCAACTACTACAACTTTTTCTTTAGCCTTATAATGGTCATGTTGAGCCTCCTTTTTCTTCCTTCTCTTATGATCACTACCTTCTTGATCTTCACTTTCTTCTGCAATCTTCAAAGTAGTCTAGAATTTTTTGTCCAACGAGTTCTACATTTTATCAACCTTAGCTGATATTTCAAAGAGATTTTTGGATCAACAAGATTTTCCTCTACACCAGTTCATCAAGTGGTGCCTTCTCCTCATTATCATAGAAACAAACCTCCCTCTTGTGAAGAGATGGGTCCATGTTGTACTCCTTCACACTTTCACATTTTTTCAACTCATCCTCTTCTTTAGCTACCTACTCAATGAGCCTTTGGATTTGATGGACCCTTAAATTTGAATATCTCCCTTGGGCATAAAGCCCAAGAGTTCTCCTTGTTTTACTTTGAAGTCCATCTATGATGTGGTGCAGTTGATCTGTTTTAGAATAGTTATGGCCTAGGTATCAAGCAATAAGGAGTAGTACATGCCCATAGCATTCAAGGACTCATGAGTGCCCTATTTCCATCCTTGGATTTGCCTTCTCAAGTTGGACACTCTGGATTATGTCTAATATTTTTCATTCAATAGTTCAAGCATTGTACTCCATCTTCAAATAGATTTTGGTTCCAAGGACTAGTACCAAATTTTTTCTTCTATGATGAGTATCAATGGGAATATATTCAAATTTTTCCAGTCATTCTCCATGTTTTGCATGACATAGGCATCATGAAAGGCTTGAAAATGATTTTATGGATCTAAATTGTACCCCACTTCAAACTTGGGGATATTATTCATATCCAATTATTTGATTCAGCTATCTTTCATGTGCTTGGTTAGAATTCTTACAACCTCTTCAATGTTCAACATCTTTCTGGTAACCAACAAGGGATCATCATACTCATAGTATTTTTTGTTTCCTCTATCATGGCCATGATGTCTATGATCAGTCCTATTGTTCCCCCTCTCTCTATGCTGATCTTCTTCTCATTGCTCATGCCCATTTTCATTGTCATTTTAATGGGATCTGTGATCATTCCTATTCCAACATTCACCTCCATCATAATTTTTATTGCCTTTGTGACTCCAATCAAAGTTGGAAGAGGAAGATAATGAGGATGAAGAAGGTGAAGAGAAAGGAGAACTAGCACTAAAGTAGTGCCTACTACTCCCTATTCTTTGATCCCTGCCCCAATCATCATGTTTGTCTTGTTCTTGATGCTTGTCATTGCTTCTGTCTTGGCTACCTTCTTTTGAGGTCCCCTGATCTTAGGATATTTTCTTCCTAGAACTAGGGTTATCCATAGTGGACTAAACATGTTGGTTAAGGGCCTCCTCATCAAAAAGAGGAGGAGAATTAGTGTATTGAGAGGTTTCAAAAAAGAAGTCATTCCCTTCTTTGTGTATCTGCATGAACAAGTGGACAAAAAGTGGATAAGTAGTTCTCCAAATACCAATAGCAAAGAGAGTAACCTACAAACGTGATCGTTATCTTCTTGGCTTCACTTGTGTCAGTGCAAGTGTATGGTTAAGTGAGATCCAAGGCACATGATTTGTATTAATTTTTATATTTTTTTATTCTAAATATTCTAACTATGAAATAGAGTAATTAAGTATCTTCTAATCTAAGTAACTATCTAATTCCTTAGTCTATTTCCTAATATAAGTATCCAAACCACCTTTTATATACATCCTAAGATCCTTATAACACTATTGGGTTACCAAATATTAAGCTACTAGACGCGCCAAGCGATAACAATACAGGAATTATGAAGCATTAATGGTATGCTCGAGGAGGTTGTACTTATGTGTGTTAATTAAAAACATTAATTAACTATTTAATTAATAACATAAATTTATAATGCATGAATATTAAAGTGCATAAAAGTAAACATTAAGCTATTCGAAGTGTTTCAAGGTATTTCAAGAGTCTCATCTTTATTCTTGTCACATCAATGTGTCTAGGTACATTGGTGCTTGAATAAGGATTTGTAAAATCCTTGACTTCTACTATGGGCACTTAGAAAACATTTTAATTGTTATGAAAAGAAACTAAAAGAACTTCATTATGTTGTTGACTCTACAATGCCATAAATGTGGTTGGTGCATGCATTTATATAGGCAAAGATAGATGTCACATCAATGCATATGCATCAACAGGGATTCGTCGACGTAGCCTAGACTTTTGTGATTCATCAATAAAAGATCCTTTTCATGTAAATGATGTTATCATTATCACATTTGGAAACTAAAAGTAACTATTAATCATCAAAGTTTGAAAGAAGGAGAAAGCATCAAAGAAGGGTTGATAAGGATATGAAATCAAAAGGACTTGTTGATTCCTTTGTTTCCACTTTTGGTTCTACTTATCCCATGTTGATATATTACTACTTATTCTTTTAGTTGTTTTGGGACATGTTATTTAAAAATATTTTTTTTCTTATTACATTACTAGATAGGCATGTGATCCATGTTTGAAGGTAGTGCTATGGCAAGTGTAGAAAATTAAAATAATTAGTTAAGATCTAAAGTGAAGTAGGTTCATTCCTATTAATTTAACCTTCAATTTTTGATAAGTCCATATGTTATGAAAGATAATCCAATATGGTAGAAAATAAGATACTAGTTATCTTCAATTAATGTATGAAGATTACAACAGGGTTCTACAACCAATAACATTCATCAACCACTCATAAACACTCAAACAACATTGTAAAACATGAGACTCTACAACCACATAATAATTATCCTTAATGGAAGGCATAATTGAAAGAGAATCTCTCCCATAAATCTAAGACTAAGATCTCAACACACAAGCAAGAACACAAGAATACACATGCCAAACATATACCCAATTAACCTTGATCTATAAGCATAATCATGCAATCATACAATGTGCTTTCATAACATCTCTTGCCAACCTCTTCAATTATTATACTCATGTCTAAACATAAAATAACAATAATATATATAGAAAAGCAAGACAAGAAATCAAGAAAATTTTATGGTATTTAACTTGAAGATCTTCAACTACTTTTATCTTTTCTCATCTCTCTCCAGTTGTTTGCCAATGTGGAACTATCAATTTAAACATTTCCCTTGGTTATATAAGTCATCTCTAGCTTATCCAAGAAATCTTCTACAAAAATCCATCATTTGGATAAGATGTCTCCTTTTGGTGGGAGACATCTTCCTAAAAGTTGAGACGTCTTCTTAATAGTAGAGATGTCTATTGATTTTTTGGGACGTCTTATGTAAGACATTTCCTTTAATAGTGTGATGTCCCCCTCTTAAGTGAAATGTCTTCATAACTTACAAGACATCTGCTATGCATTCCAACTCTAGGCCAATACATGTCCCTAATCTCTAAGATAATTTTTTAGAGTAAAAACTCTTCAAAAATCATATGTAGGAAAGAGAAATGGAAATCAAAAGGAGTGTTCCTATACCAACTCTCCTACCCTTCAAAAACTAAACTCATATAAACAAGAGAGTAGGGATAGTAGTGATCCCTAACTCAGCAAATTTGGTCTCATGGATCCATACAACATTGCCCAAGTGTTATGATTTTATATCCTCTTATGTACAATTATCTTTCCCTTCGTTGAAGGCTTGGATTGATCAATAGCCCCCTTTAATACATCAATGCTACCTTGTATGATTTCATTGTCAATCGGTTCATGGTAATGCATAAGATCAAAAACATTACATACAAAAGACATTCCCACATCATTTGGTAAATTAATCTCAAAAGCATTATCATTCATTTTGGCTCTTATTTTAATAGGATCCCTCTTCTTTGCTTTCAAATTGAAGAAGTTGGTACCTCTCAATCTCTTCTTCTTTAAGTGCATCCAAACAAAGTTACCAATAATAAAATTAGAATACTGCTTGCCCTCATTCCTCTTGAGAATTCTCTTTTCAACATTCTTCTTGAATTTTTTTTTCATTTATGCATGAAGATCCCTCATATATTGTATAAAATCAGCACTTATTTGAGATTCTTCCTCAAAGCTCCTCATATTATTTATCATCTTTGGACAAAAATCATATTGCATCTCAAATGGGCTCTTACCAATATCAATATGAAAAGTATTATTATAATAAAATCCAGCATGACATAGAAACTTTTCCCACTAATTGTACTATCCATCACATAAACACCTCAAAATATTAAGCAAGGATTTATTTTCCACCTTCATTTGGTTATTATGTTGTGGATGATATGCACTACAAAAATTTAACTTGTTCCTAAAATTTTTTAAAGGAACCTTGAAAAATAACTAGTGAATTTGAAGTCTCTATCACTAAAAATGTTTAAATGAATTTCATGCAATTTCACACTATGCTAAAAAAATAAATTTGAAACATGAGTAGCATCACTTATCTTTTTTCATGGAACAAAGTATGTCATCTTGGAGAATCTATCAACTACAACAAAAAATCGCATCATTCTCACTTTTGATTTTTGGAATACCACTCCCAAAATCCATTGAGACATATTCCCATGGACCCTTAGGAATTTACAAAGGCATGTAATGTCCATATAATCCTTTATCTCCTTTCAATTTCTAATACGTGAAACAATTCTTCACAAATTTCAAAACTTTAGCTATCATTATAGACTAAAAAATAGTACCTTCCCACAAGCTCCTTGCCCATATAACCTATCATGCTACTACAATGCGTTTCAAAGAAAGCTTTATTCCTAAAATCACAATTAGAAACACATACCTCTCCATTTTTTGAATAATAGTTCATCTTACATATAATAGTCCCTTCATTGTTCTATCCTACTCAATAATTATTCCTTAAGGTTTTTCCACACCTACTAAAAATCACAATCATGCTCATACAAAATAGCAAAACCACCCATACATTCTACATGAGGCATACTAAAATTAACTAAATGCACCCTAGAAAATGCATTAGCCACCACATTGGATTTTTCACTCTTGTGCTTAAGCAAAAAATTAAATTCTTATAACCATACAATCCACTTCATGTGCTAAGCACTTAAATTATTTTTAGAATTTAAGAATTAAATTTCTTTATGATCTATCATTAAAGTGAACTTCTTGGATAACAAGTGATGCCTCCATTGCTCTCTTACCTCTTAAGAAAAATATCTAGATAACTAAAGTATTTTGTAGGGTCTTGGATGAGGATTAGTTGCCAAATCCAATATAGCAACTATCCTAGATGAAATAACATTTTCTTAGGCTTTCCCATAAATTAAAAGATGAATCCATTTCATACTAGGCAAACGTCTATCCCTAATTTGAAATAATAACTTTCTAGTAGGATTGTCTCCTCTAAGCTTCCCCATGGATGCACCAGAATTTAATTCAAAAAAATTTTTAATCTTGGGAGCACTAGGATTAACTCTTTTAAGAGCTTGGCTAGATGTCTCCTCTTCTTCTATGCTACACATCCTTGATTTTGGCTACCTTGAGAAGTGGACATTCTTATTTCTTATGTCTTCATTCTTCACACTCGAAGCATTGAATCTTGGATGAGTTGCTACATTGATTATTTCCTTCGTTGCCTTGGTCCTTCTTGGTTTTCCCCTTCTCATCACTCTTTTTTGTCTTCTTATCATGGCTATCATCTTTATCTTTAGATTTAGACATGAATCCCTTCTCTGATTTAGCTTCCTTATTCTTTTCCTTTGAAGCTTGTTTGCTCCTATTTTCAAACCTATTGAGTTTCTTTTCTATTAAGATTTTGAGGCTCATAGAATGATAATGCTTGCTAATATACCATTTTGAGACATCCTAGAAAGATTGAAGGTTGTTCATACTCCTAGTTTATCATAGCTTAATGAAATGGTTCACAAAATTTGATATAAAACTTCTTAACATCTTTGTTACCCTGCCTTAGAAATTTCAACTTCATGATCATCTCTTGTCTCTATTAAGACTATTCATATATTCTCCTCAACTTGTATTTCATTAGATTCCAATATTTGATAGGTTGATCATTTAACTTTTCATAGCCTTGGGATTCTTTCTCCCACTAAGTAGAAGCCTTACACTCTAATCTAGATTCAAAAATAGGTATCCTTAACTAATTTGGCACCTCCTCTAACTTAAAATACTTGTCAAGCATCTTCAACTAACTTGCAAAAGCTTTGGTTCCATCTATACTACTGAAGGTCTTCAGTTCTATATACAAAAGTCTAGCAGCATTTTTGAATACCCTAGTAAGCCTTGCTTCATCCTAATTATTAAGCTTGTTGTAAGAAGAAGTAGACGCCAGTGATGGAGCTCTTGGAACTTTGATATAAGAAATTAGGTTCCCTTCCATTGGAATCCTTGGCTAATGAATTCCTACACTCCTACATCTGAATGTTCTTCCTCCTCACCTACTCCCCCTTCACTTAGCTATGAAACTTCTTCGCCATCAAAATGTAAATTCTCATCATCTCCATATTTCTAAATATGGCTAGAACTAGCATTCCTATCTACCTTTGAAGTTACGTCATCTAATCAAGAAACCATTAGTTGAAAGATAAATTCAATTCTCTCCATGTCTTTGTTTAGGGCTTGAACCTATTTCTTCTCAAGTACCATTTAAGATTGAAAAATATCTATAATAAAATTCCCAAAAAAAAAAATCAAACTAATGCTCTAATACTAATAATGCTAGTGCATGTTCACTCCTATTAATTCATGCTTTAATTCTTGCTAAATCCAAATATTATAAAAGAAAATTCAATATGCTAGAAAAAGAAAAGGAAAAATTTCTATCTTTAATTAATGTATGAAGATTACAAAAGGATTTCATAACTTACAACATTCATAAACCACTCACAAACACTCAAATGACATTGCAGAGCATAAGGTTCTATAACCACATAATGATTATCCTCAATACAAGGCATAGTTGAAAGAGAATCTCTTCCATAAACTCGAGACTAAAATTTTAACACACAAGCAAGAAAAAAAGAACACATAGGCCAAAAATACACTTAATTGAACCTGAGATATAACCATAACCATGCACTTACATAATGTGCTCTCATAACATCTCTTGCCCACCTCATCAATTCTCATATTTATATTAAAACATGAAACAATAATAATATTTATTTAAAAAGCAAGCCAAGAAACCTAGAAATCTTTTTTCAAGCTAAAGTTAAAGATTTGTAGCTATGTTCATCTTTTCTCATCTCTTTTTGACTATTTCCCAATGTAGAACTACCAATTTGTATGTTTCCTTGATCATAAAAGTCATTTCAAACTTTCTCATGACATCTCCTATAAAAATCCATCATTCAAGTGAGGCATCTCCTTTTGGTAGTAGACATCTCTCTAGAATTTGAGGCATCTTATTATTAGTAAAGATGTCTCTCTTGAGACATCTCTTGAGTTTTTGGGATGTCTTACTAAAGACATCTCCTTCAATAATAAGATGTCTCTTCTAAGATATCCTCCTTTCAAGCGAAACATCTCCATAGCTTGTAAGACATCTCTTGTGCACTCTAGCTCTCATCCAAGACATATCCATGATCTTTAAGATATCTTTCTAGTATCTAAAACCTACCAAAATTATTTGTATGGAAGAGAAAAAGGACTTGGAAGAGGTGTCCCTACACCTAATGACATCATTCTTAGGGTATCACTAGAAAGACTTGTGAGTCATTCCTAAAGGTAGGTGTTGGTACATTTCTAGCCATTTCATGGAGTAGAATTTATAAGGTTGTAGCACTAGAAGTAAATTATTACCAAAAGGAAAGAAGAGCTTATGAATAGAAGGAGATTTTGTGCTAAAAAATAAAGGGTTTCGAAGCTAAATAGCTATGTAGGTATTAAAGCTTGAATGGTGGTTTATATTCCTTGAAATTTTTCTAGATGCCTATCCAATAAGCTCAAAACGATCTTTGGAATAATAGATTTTGGGGATTATAAAATTTAGTTAAATGAGCAAGCTTAAATTATTACTTTAAAATAAAAGCTTTAGTTCCGGTTTCTTTTTGGATCTAGTACATAAGCTATTGTTCAATTAAAGTTCTAAAATTGCAAAAAGAACAAGATGAGCTATGCTAAAGCTACTGGAAGTAGAAATTATTTTAGCCATGGAAAACCTTGTGAGAAGCAAGCTTCATTGTACTCAATTTAAACCTAATGCTTCCATTAACTATAGTTTATCTTCCTTTTGGTCCCACCATTAGTTCCTTACAATAAGGATATGGGATTATCAAGGTAGAGAAGGCTTAGCAAAGATATTTAAGCTCTAAAAAAGAGAGGAAATGAAGCTTCATAATCCATTATCAATGTATTCAGCTTATTAGAAGTGTTATGATTGTAATGGCTTGAAGAATAGCTTAGCATAAATATGTTGGCCTCACAAGCTATTTAATCAAGCTCTAGTTTGAAAAATTAAATAAATGATGAAAATTCTAAGCTGTAATATTATGTGTAATAAGATAAAAACATCTCATAGGCTTGGTAGGATTGGTATGATAAAGAGATTTTGGGCATTCGTGGATTATCATCTAGATGAGATTCATCCATTTATGTCCTTAAAGTTCATCTTGATGTTCTAGCACCACATAAGCTCTACCACATATTAGCTCTCTACATCATCATTTTTCCACATCAGCATGACATCAGCAATGCTACATTGACAAGTAGGAAAATCATATTTTTCATCTAGATGGATTCTACTTCATCTGGCATGTCATCTTCTACAAACATTAGCATGACATTAGCATATGCTACATAAGCATCTCATACATGTTAGTTGGAGGCTAGATTAGTGTACCATATTAGCATTGCCACATTAGCTTCTATCACATCATCATGATGTCGAAAGGCTATCACATTAGCTTTTAGAGGTGGCATGTAAGGGTGATTACTAGCTCAATGAATCCATTTTGCCACATCACCATGTGCCACATCAACTCATAGAACTAGCTTATGAAGAAGAAATTCAACATTACAAGGTCGCTCTACCACGTTAGCAATGCCATGATGACTTTGCCACTTAAACTTCTCACCATATTAGCTTTTTGAGTTAGTTTGAAGGGTGAAATTTCTCCTCTACAAACCAACTCTGCCATGGCTCCATGTCAACATGACATTAGCAATACCATGTCAGCATATAGATGAAGCATCATTTTTCATCTAGATGAGTGTCGCTACCACTACCATGTCAGCATGACATCATCAGTGACATTAGCAAAGCACTATGTTAGCTCGTAGAGCTAGTTTGAGGGTGATTTTAGGATCTATAAACTTTCTTTGCCATGTTAGCATCAATGATGTCATCATGACATCAACATCATGCCATGTCAGCATGTAGAGCCATTTTTTGAAGTTAAAATTGAGTTTGAAAAACTAGCTCTACCACCTTAGTACAACACCATGTCATCACCAACATGTCAACATGCTACTATGTTAGCACATAGAGCTTGTTAACGAGGCCACATTCTAGCCTCATTAAAGAGCACATGGGGCTCAATCCATTGAATCAAATCATTAAAAAGTGTGCTCTTACAAGAAGTTACTCAGTAGCTAGAAATTAAATAGCTTTAAAACTAAATTCAATGAACAAATGTGGTTATCATTGAAGAAGCTCAAAATGTGAAGGATTTGTAGGATAGTTATCCAACATTCTATGTAAATAGGACATTTGGCAAGTATAGCTTTTAATTTCTATGGTAGTTGTTACTAAATTCCCATAGTGGTTGTAATTAATTTTAAATTTCCATGGTGTTTGTAACTATTAAGAAGCCACTATAAAAAGGGCTTCAAGGGTTAAAAAATGGGGGAAAATCCAAGAATACATATTAAAGATTACTAGTAAGAATGGCTTGCAAATTGCAACATTAGTTCAAGTGCTTTGTTTAAATCAGGTGAGTTATCTTTTTTCTCATTTTATCTTAGTTGCTTAGCTAATAGTCTAGATAGTATTGTGCTTGGCATTTAATTTTTGGATTTTCTAATTTCTCTTATAGCTCTATTTTCTTGCAATTAGTTAGCCATGTAAGAGCTTATATTTTCCTTTAAAAAACATCTTGAGCAATTTAATAGTAATGTCTTTATGAAATTTCATGTTTGAGTCTAGAGGGTCTAGAAAATCTTTAACATTTTGAAATGGCTTGAAATAGCTTTAATTTTAAAGTTTTTTCTCATGTTCAATCTTGAAATTATTAAATCTTTTTTGATAGCTCTATTATTTGCAATTCTTAACATCTATTAACTAGCCATATAATGACTTGTATTTTACTTTTACAAAGTGGTTTGGGTAGTTCAATGGAAATGTCATATAGGAAATTTCTTGTTGAGCCCAGAGGGTTAGGAAAATTTCTAACACCTTGGATTGAATTCGAATAGCTTTATTTTGAATTTTTCCCTCATGTTCAATTTATCTCACTTAAATGTTTAAGATTCCACACAAATCTACTTTTTTATTATTTTCATTTGAAATCCATTGAATCACGCTCTATTTCTAATTTTCTTGTGGACTTTTCTCTCTGGGAAAATATAGTAGTAGATTTTTGTAGAATTATGCTTAAGCATTTTGATAAAAATTTTATTTGTTTCAAGCAACATACTATAGAGACTATATAGAGTACGTGACTTGACAAAATAGGAATCTTTAATGACTCAAAGTATTCAACAAGGTTAGCTGAATTTCTATTATAATAACCAATTACAATTTAATACACAAATCGAACCATTTCAATAAGCATGACAAAAAACACACATTTACATTTAGTTTACTCTATTAACATTGAGTTTATTTGAATGTATTTGGGCCTTGGTATTTCTAGAGACCAACAAACACCTAAAGTCAAGTTTTAAGAAATACCTTTGTTTCCCATGATCCCAATCATGAGACCAATGGAAACATTGGTAGTTCCAAATATTCACCAACAATTATTTTTAATGTTAAGAGAAGGATAAGAAAATTAGCTATTATTTTAAGTTAATGACTGAACAAATTGGTAACTCAAAAGATTTCAAAAACCCTAAAGAATTCTCTAATTACAAGATCAATTGTTCATCGGAGGAAGATTAGAAAAAGTTTTTCAAGTTTGGAGTATGTAGTGATGTAAAAATTAGAAGGACAAGGATTTCACCTCTTCTATCTAGTTTATCAGTCTGTATGAGAAGGCTAAAGAAATACAAGAGTTCAACCATCAAAAGAAAACCTAATAGGATTGCGAGTTCACAACCAATGAATCTTTGGCAAGGAGTTACACCATTAAGGTTCCAAAATTATAACTATATTCCTAAGGCAATTTACTCATATTTTCTTGAGCCTTTTATTCCCAGAAAAGCTTACTTGCCTAAAGAATACCTCCATTTTTTGGTGTTAGCTTTAGCTCATGTAAATATTCAGCATCAAGACCAAGCTTGTAGGTTGTTTGTAGTAAATTTAAAGGATACAACTCAAATTTGGTCTTCAAACTTACCAAGCAATAGTATTACAAGTTGGGACAATATGAAAAGCCTTTTCTTGGCTCAATTTGACAATCAACTAGATTAACAACAACTATGCTATGGGCTTGTACAAGCTAAGCAAGAAGTTAAAGAGCCAATTAGAGATTTCAACATTAAATTTCAATGAATTTGTGGGCTCTTTCAAAGAAAGTATAGACCATCAAATGAAATACTTAGAGACACTTATCTTAAGGCTGTGAATCCTAATATTTCGATTTTATTAAGAAGAACTCCAAACTTGCTAACACTAAACTATTACTTTAGTGAAGCTATACAATTAGAAAAGTAACTGAACTTAAACAATGAAGAAATTATCATAGCTCAAAAAAGAGAAGAGAAAATTATAATCCATGTGCAAAAGTTTTCTCAAATTAAAGTACTACCAGAGCCTTCTCATATTAAAACAAATAGAGAGTTAGAAAGCAGAGAATCTAAAAAAGGATAATTAATGAGAGACTTGTCCAACAAAGTAGTGAAACTAGAAAAAGCTTTCAAAAAAGTTAAAATAAAGGAGGAAAAGAAAAATACAAAATATAAGCACCAAGATACTAAGTTAGTAGATGATGAGGAAGAGAGTGATGTTCCTATGTCTAACTTTCTAGATATTAAATCTAATAATGAGGTATCTAGTGTTCATTACATAAGCAAATCTTTTGAGAATGGATCTAGTGATACCTCTTCTTTGTTAAGTTCTAAAGAGGATATATCATCAAATGAAAAGTGTAATAACAATGAAGAAAAAAAGATATAATCTATGATAAAAGGATAAATCAATCACTTCTAGACCTTCAAACATCATTTCTGGCCCATCTACTAAGAGAAAGGTTTTTGAACCAAGTGGAAGAGAAAAAATAAAAATAAAGAAGATCGAATAGCGTAAAGTACTCAAAATCAGACTTTTAATAAATGGGTAAAGAGATTAGGCTTTTATAAAGATGGAAAATATAATCTAATTGAGGATCTTAAACACATCAAGGCCAACATTAGTATATATTAATTATTATAGATAGGAGATCAATAGAAAAAATCTTTAAAGCTTATTAAAGAAAAAAGGAGAGTTGGAGAGTCAAAGTTAAGTTATGTGTCTAACATTGATAAGACAAAAAAAAATAGCTATAATTGTACTATTGATAAAGAGGCTCCTCCTTTTCTTTTGACAATGAAGTTAAAAGCTAAATATCTACATAATTTTCTAATTGATTCTTAAGGTACATCTACTATTATGTCATTATCTAAATACAAAAAACTTAGTTTGACTCTCAAACAATCAAATAAAAAGATTTTTCAACTGGACAAAGGTAGAGTGAAGATTTTGATTTAGCTATTTAATGTTCTATTAGAAATCACTTTTGAACCTCATATAAAAAGTAGAGCAACTATTCAAGTACCAGATATCCCATATTCATACAAGCTTTTTTTGAGTAGAAGTTGGAGTAAAAATTTCTTAGATTACATATCAATAGATTATTCACATATGTGGTTACCTTGGAAAGAAAAATTGAATTAGATATACATATATAGTGAACCTTTGATGATTGAAAACATTACTTCAAATGGGAAAAACAAAGCTATTGAGATAACAGCTTTTTAATCCAAAATTTGCACACTTTAAGAATTTTATAGCTTGGAAAAAGAGAGATCTCAAGATAAGACTAAGTGGGAGTTATGTTTTGTTAATTCTTGTAACTCCTAATGTGCAGGAGTTAAAGTAATCCTAGTAAAAGATGATTATCCAAAAATTTTAAAGGCAGTTCATCTATCTTTCCTTTATACTAACAACAAGGCTAAATAGGAAGCTTTAAGTATTAGAATTAAAATAGCATTGGGAAAAGGTATCAAGATGATCAAGATCAAATAAGATTTAAGACTAGTTTGTGAATAGATTAAAGGTAATTGCATAGTCAAAAGCTCATTCTTGTGACCTTATAAATAGCTCGTCTATAAAATGCTGGACCAGTTTCATCACTATAAAATAGAATATATATGCAGGGAAGATAATGAATTAGTAGATGATTTAGCAAAGGAAGCTTCAAAATTAGATTTAAAAGGATAGAAAATTATGAAGGGGTAGTAATTGAGAATGAACATTAGCCATTGGTACCAAATAACATACAACATTTACAAGTATTTGAAGATGATGATCAATTGATCAGGTTTCTAAACAATAAGCAATAATTTGAAAATAGAATCATACCTAAAATAGCATTAAGGTTCAAGTAAAATTTCATTTCCAAAATAGTTATTTATTACAAACATGAGTTACGAGAAAAGATATACAAAATCTAGATGATCGAGCTTATGAAATAGTAAATATCGGATCTACTAAGATACCAAAAATTCTAAACATCACAAAGGGAAAGAATTAAGATTTTAGGAAAAATTTATTATTACTGTTGAAAAATAATTTAGGAAATTTTTCTTAGTCTTATGATGACCTTAAGGCTTTTAGATCCAATGTGATGACAAATAAAATTCCTTTGGTACATGGTTGTAAGATAGTTAAACAAAAGTAAAGGAAATGCAATCCATCATTTGAACCAACTATGAAAGCTAAGACTAGGAAGTTATTACAAGCACAGATCATATATCTACTTTGATATTTGACATGGCTTGCTAATCTTGTCCCAGTAAGCAAGAAGAACAGTGATATTAGGCTTTGCATGGATTTTAGAAATTTGAATGAAGCCTCTGAAAAACATAAATACCCACTTTTCAAAATTAATGAGATGTTGATTAAAGTATTAGGGTGTCAAGTATATTCTTTCCTAGATTATTTTTTAGGCTATAATTATATTATGGTAGATAATGATTATAGGTATAAAACAACATTCATCACCAAATGGGGGACTTTACAAAAGAATGACATTTGGATTGTCAAGTGTTGGAGCTACTTTACAAAATGCTATGGATTTGGCTTTTAAAGATTTAATAGGAAAATTTATCATGGTTTATTTCAATGATATTAAAATTTATTTAAAGAGGAAGGAAGATCATATAGACCACCTCCAACAAATTTTTAACAAATGTCTTGAATATGGTATTTCATTAAATCCTAAGAAATATATCTTCAAGGTTAAGTCTAGAAGTTTGCTAGGCCATGTAATCTATCAAAAATATAATGCTATAGATGACTCACTAATTCAAGCTATACAAAATATTGAGCATCCAACAAATAAAAATTTTCTTAGATCTTTCTATTAAAAGATAAATTTTGTTAAGAAATTTATCCCAGGATTCATTGAAATTACTAATTATTTAATGCATATGCTCAAAATAGATATCCCAGTAGAGAAAACACTAGAATCAGAGAAAGCCCTAGCAAAAATTAAGGCTATCCAAGAAGGTCCATACTTGGTAAAACCAAAATTGAAGGAAGATTTCTGATTATATGCTTTTGCCTCACATGATTCAATTACTACTATTTTAACTCAAAAATATGAAGGTTAATATGAACTAATCAAATTTTTTGGGTATTAATTGAAAGGTTCTAAGCTAAATTANTAGCGGGGTCGCCGTTCGGGGCTTATTTTGACCCTGTGGAGGGGGGCAGAGGGGCAGGGGACGCCGAGCCCATCCTCTGCCCCCACTAGGGGCTGTTGTGCTGCCCCTCCTCCTGCTTCCCCCCCTTCCTCCACTCCGCGACGACGGGCCGCTCTCCACCTTTCCTGGGGTCGCCGCTCCCACCGCAACCCTACCCTCTCGCCCACCCCCCCAGCGCCCCCCCGCACTGGGAGGTGCAGCTTCAACAGGCGGTTGCTGCGGCTCGGGAGGCCGCGCAACGGTCCTCGGAGAGTCGGTGGACCGAGGCCCTGGCCAAGTGGCGTGCCGACCATGATGCCCAACTCCAGGAACAAGCCCAGCAGCTGAACAGGCAGCATACGCTCGCTATGGAGACCTTGCGTGCCCAGCTCACGGATGAGCTCCGGGACCGGATTAGGGAGGAGCTGCGCCAGGAAGAGGCGGACCGACAGGCCCAGGAGGCAGCGGCCCGGGAGGAGCAGGAACGTCTGTAGGAGGAAGAGGTGCAACGGCAACGGCAGCTCGACTGGGCACTCAGGGGGGGGCGCTGCCCGTATAGCATCCTTGGAATTAGCTGTGAGAGCTCCTGGGGGGAGCTCAGACGGCACATCCGGTTCACGTCTGCTAGATTCCACCCGGATGCGGGGGATTCTTCGCCGGACCGGCGTAGGCGCAAGGCTCTTCTGCAGGGGTTTCAACAGGCCGCGAACTTCATGGACACAGAGGACCATCGTGCCACCCTGGA
>MNCI01031704.1:55968-94238 GCA_015680685.1 Gnetum montanum
TTTTTTTTTTTGGAATGTGTTCATAATGATCAAATAAATCCTATTTTAGAACAATTTCATGATCATGCTAATCTATTTTATGAATCTTCTAAGTCCACCATGCAACATATACTCTACTATGATTTTCATTGGCCCAGCATGTATCAAGATATTGGCTTAAAGATTCAAAGATGTTATAAACATTAGATTCATGGATCAAAAATCAAGAAGACTAGAGCTTCTTTAAAACCAGTAATTGTAGATAGGTCATTTCAATAGTGGGACTTAGATTTTATTGGCACAATTACTCCTTCAAATGCTAGACATAAATTTATTCTTATAGCCATTAACTATTTTACTAAATGGTCTGAAGCAAGAGCTTTAAAGAATAGATCATCATCAGATGTAACTAAGTTCTTAGAAAATCATATTCTAAATCACTTTGGTATGCTTAAAGTTTCGCTATCTGATAATGAACCTACTTTTCAATTTGAAGATTTTATAAAATGGACATTAGAGAAATCCAATTTTCTATTTTCTTCTTCTAATTATTATCCTTAAGGGAATGGCTTAGCTAAATCTACTAATAAACAATCAATGGAGGAAAATTTGGAAAATTGGATCAATTACTTGCAATCCATATTATGGACTAACTGTATTAGATTTAAAAAGGCTATTGGAACATCATCTTATAATTTGGTTTATGATTTTCTTGCAAGAGTTACAAATAAAATTATAAGCTCAACTTTAGATTTTGTGCAAAAGTATAGTGAAAAAATGGATAAGGATAGAAGTTTCATGGCCTTGCTAATTAAAAGAGAAGTTGAAATGGATAGAGCTAGGGATAATTTATTAAAAAATGCTTCTCAAATTAAAATATGGTTTGATAGAAAGACACAAAATCTAAAGCTAAGCTTATACTTTTCTAATTGTATAGCTTCACTAAAGTAATAATTCAGTGTTAGCAAGTTTGGAGTTCTTCTTAATCAAATCGAAATATTAGGATTCACAACCTTAAGATAAGTGTCTCTAAGCATTTCATTTGATGGTTTATGCTTTCTCAAATTGGTAATCTTGTATTATTATGGAATATGGAAAAGGTAAGTAAATTTTCAATAAAATGGATGGGCCCATTCCAAATCAAGAAACAAGTGTCAAAAGACACATACAAGTTGTCCACATTAAGTGGAATAAAACTAAAGCTTCCATTCAATGTCCTCCACATTAAGCATTACTTTGGACAACTGTTCACAACTTGATAAAAAATAATAATTTAAATAATACTAATAAAATTGTGTGTGTGTGTGTGTGCGCGTAGTGATGATTATTTAAAAAATAAATTATATTTAATAAAAGTTATTATTACATGTTGCAGAAATTAAATGGACTATAGTGGAAGTTATAACAAGTGCATTGTGGTAAATAAATAAGCCATTTGGAAAGTGTGTAAGTTAGTTACATGACTAGAGGGAACTTTCAATAATTGGAAATATATATGGAGCTATAGCTAACCAACAGTAACAAAGAAAATCAACTTCAATTTTCACCAACGTTAAGAGAGAAATTTATCTTCAATTTTTAGTTAAGAGTGAGCTTGGAAAATGCTAATTAAAAGGCCTTTTATTTCATACATAAATATATACTTTCCAAAACACATTTTAAGGGTTTTGTTTGCAAGGCAACAGCTTGTGAAGCTTTCTATGATAACGCTTTCCTAACTTGGCTTTCAGAAGAATTTAGATTTCTTATCGATGATCTCTTTGTTCACTCCAATATTTGGGGAGAATTCTACCAAAGTGCGGTAGAAACTAAACTTTAGGAAGAGCCTAACTGTGTCGATTCTTGGATAGAAGCTTTCATTTCCTATCACATAGAAAAAACTAGTTGTGAAGAGCATCACAAGTTAGTAACAAAGAAGTTAGTTAAAAAAGGAAAGGAGACAGTTTTGGATAATAATGTTGTAAAGGATAATGTGGGGCTAAAGAAGTGGAAGCATGGATAAAATAAGAGGAAGAGAAGAAAGGTTGGGTTACAACAAAAATCAAGTACAATAGAATCTAGGACAAGAGAATTCCTAAGAGGGTCAGTTTGACCACTCTCTTCCCTTCTATTGAGTAGCTTATTCTATGTCTTCACTTGTACAATTTTCATTTCTGTTTCTTAGGAATAGGACTTTTATACAACTGAAACTTAAGTTTGATGGAAATTTTCCTCCAAAAATATTTACCATTTTCCATTCCAAAAAGTTCAATAAAAAGCTTCAATTATAGTTAAATCCAAGTAGTATTTTTTAGTTTAAAATGAGGCTTGCATAAATTTCTTTATGCATTTTAAGAAGGGCAAGAAATGTTGGTACATTTCTAGCCATTTCATAGAGCACACTTTATTAGGTTGTACAACAAAAATTAAATTATTACCAAAAAGAAAAAAGAAACTAAGACTAAAAGGAGATTCTGTGCTAAAATAAGAGAGGGTTCCTAAGCTAAAGAGCTATTGAGGTATTAAAGCTTGAACAATGGTTGATGTTCCTTGAAGTGTTTCCAGATGCTTGTGCAATAAGCTCGAAAAGATCTTTAGAATAATAGATTTTGGGGATTATAAAATCTTGTTGAATGAGCAATTTTAATATATTACTTTTAAACAAAATCTTTAGTTCTAGTTCCTTTTTGGCTTTAGCACATAAGCTATTGTTCAATTAAAGTCCTAAAATTGGAAAACAAATGAGATGAGCTATGCTAAAGCTACTAGAAGTAGAAATTATTTTAGCCATGAAAAACTCTATGAGAAACAAGCTTCATTGCGCTCACTTTAAACCTAATGCTCCCATTAGCTATACTTTATCTCCCTTTTGGTCCCACCATTAGCTCTTTACAATAAGGATTCAAAATTATGGAAGTAGAGAATGCTTAGCAAAGATATTTAAGCTCTAAAAAAGAAAAGAAAGGAAGCTTCATAAGCCATTATTAATGTATTTGGCTTATTAAGAGTGTATGATTGTAATGGCTTGAAGAACAACGTAGCACAAATACATTGGCCTCATAAGATATTTTGATCAAGCTCTGGTGTGGAAACTTTAGATAAATGATGAAAATTCTAAGCTATAATATTGTGTGTAAGAAGAAGTAAAAACATTTCGTAGGCTTTGTAGGATTGGTTTGATAAAGAGCTTTTGGACATTCACGAGTTCTCATCTAGATCAAATTCATCCATTTAGGTGCTTAAAGGCTCATCTTGGTCTTCTAACAGCACATCAACTTTGCCACATATTAGCTTCCCATGTCATCTTTTGTCCATGTTAGCATGATGTTGGCATGACATTA
The DNA here is from genome assembly GCA_015680685.1 of Gnetum montanum. Taxonomy (NCBI): domain Eukaryota; kingdom Viridiplantae; phylum Streptophyta; class Gnetopsida; order Gnetales; family Gnetaceae; genus Gnetum; species Gnetum montanum. The sequence goes on from MNCI01031704.1 coordinate 59,268, forward strand.
GCAGTGCCACATTAGTAACCAGAGAAATCACATTTTTCATCTAGATGGATTTTGCTTGATCTACCACATCATCTTCTACAAACGTCAACATGACACTAGCATATGCAACATCAACACCTCATACACGTTAGCTAGAGGCCAAGTTAGCAAACCATATTAGCATTGCCAAATCAGCTTCTGTCACATCACCGCAATGTCAGCAAGCTATCACATCGGCTTCTAGAGGTGGCTTGTAAGGATGATTACTAGCTTGATGAACCCATTCTACTACATTAGCATGTTCCATGTCAGCTCATAGAACTAGCTCATGAAGTAGAAATTTAGTCCTATAAGGTTGCTCTACCATGTCAACAGTGCCATGATGACTTTGCCACTTCAGCTTCGTGTCGCATCTACTTTCTGAGTCAATTTGAAAGGTGAAATTTCTCCTCTACAAACCAACTCTATCATAGCTCCACATCAACATATAGATGAAGCATCATTTTTCATCTAGATGAGTTCCTCTACCTCTTCCATGTCAGCATGAGCTCATTAGTGACATCAACAAAGAGCCATGTTAGCTTGTAAAGCTAGTACATGAGGGTGATTTCAGGCTCTATGAACTTGCTCTGCCACATTAGTGTCAATGATGTTAGCATGTAGAGCCATTTTGTGAAGTTAAAACTCAATTTGATGAACTATCTCTACCACCTTAGCACAACACCACATCATCACTACCATGTCAACACCCTACAATGTCAGCATGTAGAGCTCATTTGCAAGGCCACATTTCAACCTCATTAAAGAGCACATGGGGCTCAGTCCATTGAATCAAATTATTAAAAAGAATGTTGTTACAAGAAGTTACTCAGTTTTTAGAAATTAAATAACTATAAAACTAAATTCAATGAACCAAGCTCTCTTAAGGGAATGTGGTTATCATTGAAGGAGCTCAAAATGTGGATGATTTGTAGGATAGTTATTCATTGTCCTATGTAAACATGACATTTCATAGCTATAGCTTTTCATTTCTATATACAATCCCACAATCGATCATACCATCCTAGGGGGACTTACTACCAGCCTCAACACAATCATCAACAACAATGGCAACAACCACAATTGTGGGTAGGGCCACCACCACATCAACCATATCCACTGAAAATGCACAACTATTATGTACAACACCCTATTTCTCCAACTAGTTCTATGTCATCCACTTCAAATTACCACTACCACTCTCTCGAGTACCATAAATACATGACATCCCCTGAAGGATCACCACCGCATGCCTCTTACCATTCAACTTACCCTCGATATTTTCATAATCCACCTCCTTATATGTCATCACCAATAATTCAGGAATCTCCAACCCCAGAATATCAACCAATGAGTGCTACTTATGTTGCAAATGTGCAAAGACACACTAACACCAGTGGGTCCCAACCGCAACTCCAAAAAAATCCCTTTTGGAGGAAAGGTCGTAAACTAAGGCAAACCATGCATGGACCCACCACATCATCCAAGCTAGCATAAGGCCAACCTAGCACATCACCTTCCATATCTCAACCAACATCCTTTGATCATATACATAAGCCACCATCCATCAGTACTCTGATCCCACATCCACCCAATGAATATACAAACGTGGGGAGACAAATAAATCCATGCCTACCACCTCATAATCAAGGGTGCAATTGTGGGTCAGTCATCCAAAATGTTAACATGCCTTATATCCTGATCCACCATACATATAACAATTAGGTGTGTAACCAACAATTTTTCTACCTAGCCACCACACCACCAATAGGCACCTAGTGGCTAGGGCATGAAAGGTTCCCAACATTTCATACATGCATGGATCCTATTCATCCACTTACTAATCCTAGCCATGACCAAATGTTTAGCTGTGCAGGGTTACCCCCCATTCTAAGCTTTATGATTTTTAAGTACTTTTTATCTTCTTCTTTTTTTTACAATTTTTTATCATTTTCCTATTTCTTCTACTTTTTTCTAGTTGTGGTCTTAATTTTCTTTGTTGGTAATCTCACTGTTGATCATGTTGCCCATTGAGATGAGGTTTTTTCTCTATGTTGTTGAGTCATAAGGGACTGATTATTTGGACATTGAGACCATGACATCCATTCACCCATTCCATTAATAAGAGGTTCTTGCTCTGGTCATATTGGTAATCTTTTTCATCATCCAACTAAAAGTAACTTTATAATCATTGTGTCTAGAAAAAAGAGTGTAGAACCAAGGTGGAATGTAAAGGGTGTGACATCAAGGGGATTTATGGATCCTCTTTGGCTACTTCTGTATATTCTATCATGTTGATGAGATTATAACCATATCCTTGTAGATCTAAAAAACAATGGGAGGAAGAGCAACTTAACACAACATTGAATAAGCTTCTGTGGATCCCACTAGAAAGACATGTACCTATGCCTAAAGGTTGGTAGCTTCACAGAATCCATCAAAAAAACCAATAATTATGCCCTAATACTGCTCCTCCCTTGGACAAAACGCCAAGTGATGTTACTCCTCGTGACTTTGATCTTCTTATGGTTGTTCACCAATGGGATGAAATAATGTGATGTCACTGAAATGTTGTTTGGACTTGGTTTGAATATTTGGCAAAAGGACACATGGCTATTTACCCATTAATAACACACAAGGATTAATTGTGACCATGGAAAGACACCTCATGTCCCAATTTCTACAATCCCTTCTACAGTTCATCTCATCTCGTTGTTTGGATGCTCATAACTTGTGGTTTTGTGTAGCATAGCATTATTATCTCAATTTAATGGTTTTAACATGTGTGTTTTTTTCTTAGGTATGTATTGCATTCAATCCCTCTAGTGCCTACAAACATTATAGATGTGATTACACAAGGGCATCATAGGCTAGAGCCTGCTTTGGGGAGGAGCCACTTATGTAGCTTTTGTGACTTGTACTTGTTTAACATGCCCACATGCCCACACTATTTTTCACCTTCCAAGCACTTAAATTATTATATTTTATTGTTTCCCTTATCATGAAAGTTATGTGTCCCACACTCACACTTTCAACACCTTTTTCTCATGCTCATTCTGGTACTTTTCACATTGATGACTTCACTCCATCATAATTTCAATGCCTCCAATTAATTTTTCACTTACCTAAAATAATAAACTTAACTTCACACCTTCCAACCACTTCCAAAGCTTTAGTTTTCATGTTCATTAGCCCTACCCAATGTCATGTACCCAATGTCAGGTCTGACCTGACATCACATACTGACGTCACGTACCCAACGTTGGGTCTGCAAAAGTGTATAAATATGACGCCTGCAGAACTTGAACTTCATTTTTCTCATTTGCTACTAGGGGAGTTGTTGAAATTTTTTCTTGCAACTTAGAGCTTTTCACCTCCATCTTCCACTTGTGAAATCTAGCTCTCTAATGCTCTGATTTACGTACTATTTGAACCCAGAGTGTTCAACTTAGTTATGGGAGGGTGCTTGCATGCAAATTTGATGTTGATTTGCTAAAATTTGCTATCACCTGGAAGATATCATAAGTGTAAGGATGTTGAAAATCTTAGGGATTATAATGAAAAATCATTAATGGTAATGTCAAAAGTCTAATTTTTCTAACCCATGGGGCCATAACTATTATTATAAGCCACATATAACAAAAAAGGAAACTAATTGTGAGGGTTGTAGAAAGAGATAGGCACTTTTGGGGGATTTTTCTTGAATATTTTCCTAACTCTACAATCATATGAATTATGAGCTCAATGAGCTAAGGTTATGAGTAAGGTATAAATTGATTAATGATAATAAACATAACCTTGGTAACACCTAGTTTTTGCTTGATTATAGATGGTCACAAAAAGAGGTGCTCAGGGTGAACCCTTGTAGAGAGCCACTAAACATCCACATGGTGGCTGTAACTAGCAAGGAGAACATGAGGAACATGCTAAACAAGAGTCCTAGTCTTTCAGTATCCATCAAGAGGCCCCTGCTATTGGACAATCGGCTCAAGGAGAGGTGATAGAGGTATCGACCCCCAAACAAGAACAACATCTCATGTTGCCCCCTAACTACCTTGCTACTACATTGAAGAAATCCATATTGGCTTTGGTCATTTTGGAAATGAACTTCAATATGTTCATGGAGTCTGCTCTAGAAGCGGTGCAAACACAACTCAAAGCATCCCTATTGTGGCCTATCTTGTCTGATAGTGGTGAATGGTATTTGGATGAAGTCCATTAATTCTAGCATAACAAATATGAGGGCACCACTATTAATATCTATAGGGTGATTGTCTCTTACTCAATCAAGGACATTACTACAGCTCTTAACCTATCTAATGAAGGGGCCAAGGTTGCTCACCTGTCCACCAAATTTGACCCTAAAAAAAAGAAATTATGGCTAAGATGGGCATATGATAAAGAGGACAAGTCATACCATGAAATGACTTTGGAAGAGAGAACCTACCTTAAGATTGGGACATATCACCTATTTCCTACCAAAGGGCTCAATCGAATCTTGACTTATGCAGCTAGGGGAAGTGCCATTCTAATTGGAAAATTTGCAATCAACCTTCCCCAATATTACTTCACAGAAATCCAATGGCAGTTTGAAGAAACAAAGTCAGGGAGACCAATGCTTCCATTTCCCTATTTGATCAAAAAAAATTTCAAGCACACTAGAATCTTTGGATATACCAATGATATCCCTAGGAAGGCTCAGCATGCCTCTTTCGTAGAACTCCTAAAAATTGAAACACCAAGAAAAGATTCTAGTGAGGAGTAAGAATTTGAAAAGGAGGTAGAACCAAGAACAGAAACACAATAAGAGACTCAGAAGCATCCACAAGCATAAGCTTCATCACTGCCCTTGCAAGATTATAGACCATTGATGAGCCACTTGTAGAGGATTGCTAAAATTATCAACTGGGGAAGCAAGGATGAGGCCAATCTCTTTTGAGTTATGGATGATGCTGTAAGTTCCACTGTATCAACTAATCCAATAAGGGGAGAGATCTCAATATAGTTAAGAGAAGGGGGATCTTAATGGTCACGTCAGATCTTTGGAAACCTTGCATCCTTTCAAGTCACATTGGAAACTAGAGAAGATGCCACAGTCATGGTGCTAAAACACAAGGATGCATTAGAATTGATCACTGATTACATCAAAGAGTCGTTCAATGTTCCTGTTATGCCTCTGACTGATTTGGCAAGAACTAGAGACACACAAATGCTAGTCAAAACCTTGATGACTCCTATGACACATAAGGATGTGCTTGATCATTTACTATAGATGGATCAAGTGATGACCACTTTTTTTGACATCCCCAATGATGTCACTATAGCTCAATTAGACCTCATCACCACTAAAGGAAAGTTAGTCATGGTAGAGGTCACGACAAAACATGCAGAAGTTGAGATACAAAGATTGCAAAAAGAGCTAGCTGCCCTACACACTAAATTATGGGATCCTCCCCATTTTGTTGTGTCAAACCAATTAGAGCAATTCAAGACAATGGAGCTTACCAAGCTATCAAATGAAAGAGCATCTATGGAGCAATAGAAAGAGGTGGCAGTTTGGAATGCCTCTGTTGTAGATGCACAATCTCATGCATACAAAAAGGCACTGACCACCATCTAGGAGGAAAATAAGTAGCTCACGATAGAGAATTCCTTATTGATCACTGTAGAAAAATAAAAGAACATCTTGGAAGAAAGTGTCCACCAATTACAAGAACAACTAGTAAGGGTCAACCAGGATATGAATGGATTGGCCCAGGAGAATAGAACCCTCTTCATGAAGGAGGTACATGCTATTCACCTAAAGTTAGCAATCAAGATTAGCGCATGGCAAAATAAGGCCAAAAAGCATGAAAAATTGAAAAAGCACTTCCATGACCAAGTTGGCATGTATAAGGAAATCAATGAGAAGGAAATCAAGATGGCCAAGGAGAAAGTCCAGTCCTTGTCATCGCAAAATTTTGAATGGTAGGCCATATTAGACAGTTATGCCATGGTCCAACAAGTGGAAGTCAAAAACAAAGACCTACAGATAGAGGATTTAAAAGAGTACATGGCATTGGCTAACCTTAGGTATGCCAATCTTACCATGTTAATAGCAAGTCATCCCTAAAGTGAGTTGGAGAAACAAGTGGCAACCACCTATGCATTGTATGAGAAAGAGTTTGCAAATTAAAAAGATGCTTTGCAAAAGTTACAAGTGGCAAACTTAGAGTTAGAGATGGTCAAAGCCAATTATCTGGGACAAAAAGATGTAGCCTTAAACCTAGCTTAGAGATTGACAGATTATAATGAGCTCAAAGAAAAAGCTAGGGCTTTCAAGGAAGAACAATGGCAGTTTGTAGCGTAGTATGTAAAGGCGAATCAAATGTTCCCGCAACTACCATGTCCTTGGGATGTACTAATGCCAACACACATCAACAAAATATCCTAGATGGTGCATGACACAAGGATGGAGGAAGAAAAGTTGCAAGCCTTGCTTAATCAATACAAGTTTCAATGGCCTAGCGACAAAGGAAAGCAACCGATGGAAGAGCCACCACCTTTGGACACTGCATGAGATTCCTAGTCTTGTTTTTATTTTTTTCTTTTTGTAATAATGTGTCCCATTTTTGTACTACACAACTGTGGCATTCAAGAATCTTCTTCATTGTTGAGTCAAATAATAATCCCATACTTGTTAATATTTTGTAAAGAACTTGTTCCTCATTTTTTTAACTTAAGGACAAGCTTTCATTTAGTTGTGGGAATATGATGAGACACCATTGTAAGGCCCTGATGTCAAATATGTGACATCGTAGCCCTAATGTTGCGTACTCGACATCAAAGCTAATAAGTGATGTCAAATACTTGATGTCGCCTCATCTGAATCTCGCCTATAAATATGGTGCTAGGGTGCTCAGATGAGACAAGTAGTAAGTAGTTAATAGTCAATAGATAGTTCTAATTTTCAGTTTCTTCTTTCGAAGTCTATTATTCCCAATGCATACCCACAATGTGATGCTTGTAATCGTATGGCACCTTTGTTCGAGTGTGACATACTTGGATGCATTATAGGACTGGCAATAAAGATTGAGATTACTTCCATCATTGCAACATCATCTTAGACTATTTTTGCTTTAATTATTTAATGCTTTCTCTAGTTAAAAATTTTCTTTTATTACTATTTACTATTCTTGTTATTAAGTGGAATGCGTACAACTTAATCACGAGCATTTAAGTGGAAGAACTTGGTAACCTAGAAGTGTATTGTTTGGTACACCCAGTGACATATGCTTGGTCATCCCAGAAGTAGTCTCACGAAGTCCAAGACATGTACAAATGGTTAGGAGTGGATACCATCACCCATAGGCTAGTTTAGATCTTTCTTCCCATTATTCATTAGTTTAATTAATTCACCTCTTTATCACCATCAGGAGTAGTGTAGAATTAGGAACAACATCATATGCCTCACTTGGACTAAACCATACATGACAAAGCTACCACTAGTCCAAGTGGAAAGACAGTAAACTACAATCAGAGCATAACGATCTAGATGCCACAACTAGTCCCATCCATGGAATTCAACTGAATCATGTGTAAATGCTTGTGATTCGTATGGTTGAGCGTAGGGGTACCTTGCCACTCATCAATATCTAAATAAGTAACTGGTTAATTGTATATCATTATCTTCTTAATTATAGTCATGTTATCCCAGTATGTATGGTTAAGTGTAATTGAAGAATACGATTTTGATATTATTTAAGTCATGATATAGTAATATTAAAATATAACATAATCTAAGCTAAGTACAAGAAGAAAGCATTTCCTAGCCTATGTGATGAGCATCTATTCCTAGCTTATCATACAAACCTTAAACTTATGCTAGTGTTGCTAGCATACCAAGTAACACACTAATAGGATTACTAAATGTTAGTATATCTACAAGATTACAAGGCTTCTACCTTAACTAATTAAACCTAGTTACCATATTAACTAGGTTACTCATGCCACATAATTAATGTATGATGAAACATGAAGTATTAACTAAGTGTGCAATGTAGTAAATATTAACTAAATTACATGGAAATAAAATGCTTTAAATATAAATTTAGACTATGTTAGAGTGTTGCAATGAATAATAATTAATCTCAATTTCCATTTATAGATGATTTGCAAGTACAATGCACTTCAATAAAACTCTGTACAATTAATTTAAATCCATGCTATAAGCACTCTATAAAAAATTATAAGTATTAAAAAATCAAACTAAAATAATCTAGCTATCACTAAGACTAAAAGGTGCATTCAATGCTATAGGTAGGTGATTTTACTAGTTTCAGATACAAATGTCACAACTATGACATCATAGCTACGATGTCATAGTATAAATAAAAAATGTTTCATCACTAGGAGAACTTTCCATATGGAGAGTATGCCTCCTTTCCATATGGCTAATTTTGATTTAATGCAATTAATTATGGGATATCACAAGTGGACTTGAATAAAAGATGAAAATCAATGTTCCTAAATAAGAGTTATGTAAAGCATTAATTGTTATGTTGAAGGTTTCAATAATATAATGGAGATGATGGGTTGCATAGCTAATCTCATACCTGGCTAACTTTGCTTAATTTACATCCAAATCATACATCTTTGAAAAAAGTTAAAGTTCATCCTTAATATTTTCACACTAGAGAATGCTAGCCTCCAAAACAATGATGGTATTATCTACATACTTTTAGATGTGGACCTTCTGGGAAAGCATATTTCAAAGGCCAACTTTGGAATGACACACATCCAAACACTTTGAAATCAAGGTGAACAAATAAGGATAGAGAAGATTTCCTTGCTGGAGGCCATGTCCATGAGTCAACTAGTCTAATTATTTACTATTGATATGGATTATAAGCCTAGTTTTCTAAAAATAAACCATATCTATTTATTCAACTAGAATAAGTCCAATAAGTCTATTGCCATTAACAAAGCTTTCTATCTAACATTCTCATACACCTTCATAGTGTCTAACTAATCATGAAGAACTTAATCCTTTTGTAATGTGCCCAACTAATGTTTTCATGCATCATAATGATTTTAACTTATGATGTTTCTACTATTAACCTTTTGGTATGTCAAAACCTTAAGGAAAATGGATAACAATAGAATTTTTGTAGATGATGATTTTACAACGCATCAATGAGAACTCAAGAAATGAGATCTACAAAGAGATGTGAAAGTAGAGACTACATGGATAAGATGAGAGCATGGACACACATTAATAAAAATGAAGGCTACAAGTCAAATGAAGATGCTTCCAGGATTGGAAAGAAGACAAATTGTTGATAAAAATCCTCAAAAGACAAAGTGTAAAATTAAGGAGACATCAACTATTTTTAGAATACATATCCATTGCAAAAGTGACATCTCCATAGAGAAGTCTCCTAAGAGACATCCCACTTTTAAAGGAGACGTCTACCCTGGGTTGAAGTAAATCTCAAGTAGACATCTCTGCTATGAAGAAGATGTCTACTCTAGCCATTAGATAGCAATTATACAATTCCAACGATCATGGAAAAGCTCTGATGCTATAAGAAGACTCCACATTCTTGGAAAATTAATAGGCATTGTGAACATAAAAGCTATCATTGTTTATAGTATGATGATATACTTGTGTACTTGAATTGTCACATCATTTGCTTGTTTGTATGCTAAGTTGTGCCTCAACATCAAGATCTTGTAATTGTAGTTACATTATTTCCTTGCTTTTTACATTTTGTAGTTACATTCTTTCCTTGCTTTTTACATTCTTTCTTGTTTCCCTACGTGGTTGATGTTCTTCTTACAAGAAGGCATCCATATTGAGTTTGTCAGGATCTTGTGAGATTGAGTGGTTTTGTAGCATCAAAACACTTTAGAGCAAAGCTCAATTTTGTTAAGTTTGTGGGATCCTTGAAACCACATTCTGATCTTGTTGGGACCTTGCAGGTTTAAGTGGTTTCATAGCAACGAAACACTTTGGAGTAAATCTTAGAGCATGTACAAGGTATGGTGTCCTTCAAACCACATTTTAAGCTTATTAGAACCTTGCAAGGTTGAGAGATTTCATAGCAACAAAACTCTCCATAGTGGAGCTCAAATCTTGTAAAGGTTGTGATGTCCTCTAAACCACATTTTGAAATAAATAAAGTTCAAAGGTATGCAAATAATCTACCCTCCAAGTGTGGACTACCCATGTTGGGAAACCACATAAATTTTTGGTGTGATTTTTCTAGTTGATCAATTTTCATTTTGGAAAACTTATTCAATCCCCCTTCTAAGTTCTCAATCCTCAAGTGGTATTGGAACCTAGTACTCTTCGTTTGTGATATAAAGAGTGAACTATGGAGGGGACATCCTATACAAAGCCACCAATGTTTGATGGGTTTAATTTTGCCTATTGGAAGGCAAGGATGGAATGCTTCTTTGAGTCAATGGAGTTTGAGGTATGGGAGTTCATCCTTAAAGGCTACACACTGCATGTTGATAGTGCAACAAAGGCCATTAGGTCCCAAAGCAAGTGGACATAAGAAGAAAGAGATAAGTTTATGCATGATTCTAATGTAAAAAATTGTTTATATTGTACATTAAATAAATCTAAATTTAATAGAGTGGTTGGATGTAAAACAACTAAAGAAATCTAGGAAACATTAGAAGCTACCTATGAGAGCACATCCTAGTTAAATAATCAAAAATCTTGATTTTTCAAAGTGAATATGAAAAACTTAGAATGAGAGAAGGAGAATAGATAAAAGATTATTTCTCTATGGAAAATGATCTACTTGTAGCAATTATGAGTACAGGCAAGGATTTTTCTGAAAGTGATATAGTCATTAAAATGATTAGAACACTCCAACCTAAGTTTAGACCTAAGATTATATCTATGGAAGAAATTAGATATTTTTTGGTCTTAAAGTTTGAAGAGCTTCAAAGTTCTCTCATTGCTTATGAAATGAATCTCATAAGTGAAGGAGCTATAAAAGAAAAGCCCATCACCTTGAAATTGGCATCCAAAGAAAAGGACCCATATGAACAAGAAATGAACAATAAAGAAGAGGTAGAACTTATATCAAAGAGGCTTCAAAGGCTTCTAGGAAAAAGGAGAAAGAGCTTCAATCATCAAGGATCCAACCAATTTAACATTAAAGGTAAGGATAGATGTAAGAATTTTTCAAACTCAAATCTTGATGCCTTTTCAATAGACTATTGGATATGTCATGGAAGAGGCCATGTAGCCTTTAAATGTCCTAGCAATGGCAAGTTGCAATGGAAATATAGCAATGATATGAGTATGAAAAAGAAAAACTTCTACACAAGCTAGAATAATGAAGAAAAAAGTGAAAAAGAGGTGGATGATGCTGCAAAAGACCCACACCTCATATGTATGGCTCTCACAAAAGATGATACTAGCATCTTAAATGATGATTAATTTGAGAATGAGGAAGAGAGCTATGACCTATTGTGTAAGGAACTCTTATCATTTTTGTAAAGTTGAATCAGCAAATAAAAATCAAGGATCAAGATATTTCTTCATTAAATATAACAATCTATGATCTCACAAAAGAAATCTCAGATATTATGGCTAAGAATAAAGAGCTAACCAAGTCTTATAAACAAATTAAGGAAGAATTTAAAAATACCAAACTTGTAAATGAAAGGCTAGTCCTTTCAAATGGTTCTTAGGCAAGGAAGAAGTCCATATGATAAAAGTGGACTAGGGTGTTGCTCACAAGAAGAAGCATCTACACAAACTTCATTCGAACAAAAGGCTTCTCCAAGGATTAAAGTATCAACAAATATCACATCCCAACCATGAAAATCTCCAAGGTTTGATTACTCTAGAAACATTAGATGTTATTACTGTAATAAGTTTCGACATAAGCAATGGAATTGCAATCTAAAATATTATCATATGAACACCTAGTTATATCATAAGACTCTTTTGTCTTATCTAAATGTGTCTAGAAAGGAAACTATGCAAAACCACAAGAAAATAAGGACAAGGAAGCTAAGAAGATATGGATAATCAAAAGAAAATAAAATGATAGTGAAAAGACCCTCTCCAACAACTTTGTAAAAGGAAGGTAGTCCTTAAAAATAGAGGAAGTTGATACAAGAATATGTACTTCAATAGAGGAATCTCTTTCTTAATCTTCTTACGCACTCTCATCTTTTCATCAACAAGGAGAATTCATTATGAGTATCTTTTAAGAATATAATCTTTGATAGTCATCCCTATGCCTTATCATGCTAAAAACCATCTTGCTAAGATGTCCAGCATGAGATGTCTCCCATGAGATGTCTACATTGAAAATGAGACATCTCTTAAAAGACATCTACTCCACAAACAAGACATTTATCTAGGTTTTAGTTTGATGCAAAAGAGATGTCTACTTTTCAAAGAAGGCATCTACCTGTAGTCTTTAGTCATGAATAAGACATTTATCTTTCAAAAAAAAACATCTATCTTTTCATTAAAAACCCTCATTGAGAACAACTATATAAATCCAAACGCTCATTTTTCTTTCATCCAAGCATAAGATGACCAACGAGAGATGACCAAGGCTTCATCTATAATAGGAACCTATGCATTTTTCTCAAAATCCATTATCCACAAGAAGGTTGGAACATCAAGGCTACCACCGAGGAAGAGCAAGAAGTCAAAGGAAGCTTCCACCAGCACTACAAATACCTACAATCCTTAGTTCACATTAGTTAGCATCCAACACCCATTTGAGGTAACTCAAACCATTTCTATCATTTCTGAGCATTCTCTTTCCTTCCCACAACATAGATAGAAGGAGTTAATGAGTTTATACCAAGTATTATATTTGACGACCTTCAATTGTATGACCTTTTGTGTGCCAAAATTTCTCATTAAGAGAATTTTACTATAACATTGTTATTACAAATACTTTTGTTGTGGCCTTCACTACCATGGAAGGGAGTTTACTAATTAATGTGTCTTCTCAAGTTGTTAATGCATTACTTGGGATTTTAAGTGTTGATGTGTTTAGAGTCATCATTCATTCCATGAGTGACATCTTTATCAATGGTGTGATTCTAGTTTCCCTAGATGAATTTTATGATGCATTGTTTGGGAAGTCAGTGTCTCTTCATAGTAGGAGAATTTATAGAAGTCATATGGCATAAAATGCTTCTATCCTATCACTAATTATTTTGTATAACATCATTGTACAAAGGGGAATCTATAATTATTTTTTGCCAACCAATTGGTTTGTTTTCTACTACCTTCTTACAAGACAACCATTATACTTGGGTCATACTCTCTATCATTACATCTTGGGCTTGTTCACCAAGGAGAAAATCCTTGGACATCTTCACCTCATCAGTTTTTTGATTTGACAAAGGGGTATTTCCATTCTTGACATGTCTTTTCTTAAAGGCAATAGAAACCTTAGTGAGTATGCAGAGAAGAGGAGCATCATCCATGTTGAGAAACTAGAAACTAGAGCCAAGCCTTTAAAGTTCCAAAAGAAAAAATTCTCATCACCATATCAGGCCTCTACTTAGTTAAGAAGGTCCAAATTATCTAGAGACCAAATGAGGTCTTCACTATAGAAGTTGTGTAGGCCACTTGTTCATACACTTGGAATGATAAGCAGGAACTTCTCTTACCTTCGTAAGAGATTGGATGCTACTAGGATTCCTTCTCCTCCTATTGGATAGTAGTTTTAGGAGATCACCACTCCTCCCATTTTAGATAGTGAGGAAAAACTTCCTATTCCACCTCGACATTCAGCAGCAACTAGGCCTTCCTAGGCCTATGATTTGGAAAATTCCTCCTATTCAAAGGAGCCTAATGCACCAAAAGCATGTGTCCAGGGGGAGTATCCTAATCTCATGTAGCTTGGACCTAGTTTTCATCATCAAGATGATGCTCATTGGTCATTGTAGAACCAAGCAATGGAGAGCATCTTTGAAACTTCATCCTAATGGAGGCTTTTCGATCCCATCATCTATTCAAGGAAGGGTGCTTCCTAATCCTCTTAGTCAGCTTCATCTTAACAAGATCCACCAGCTTCATCTCAATTTCAAATGAAGCTTTATCCATGGAGAGCTCTTGTTTGGGTACCATCTTCAAATGATGATGTTGAGCAACATGTCTCCAATGCCAATACCAACAATGATGATGATGGAAAGGAAACTTATAGACCTTCTTGTGCTACAACTGATTCAAATGAGGACTCTGAAGATGCCACAAATATTATTGATTAGAGTCCTTGGGCCATTCCTCAGTTTTGTTGATGTCCAAAAAGGAGAAGAGAGTTTTTTATTTATAAACATATGCAATTTGGTTTATGGACATATGTAGTTATGTACTTGATTATGGATATATCAATGGCAACAGTTGTATGTATTAAGAACTGTTGGATCTAGATAGATTATATCTCTCTATCACGGTTTTGAACTTTTGTTGAGATGTTATAGAGATAGATCTTGCCCTTCATATCATTATCTACCCTGAGCCTTAAAGCCTTATCTTAGAGATAATCTTGGCTATCATTGGAATTTATATGCCTTTAGTATTATTATATTTAATCTTGTTTAATTTCCATGTCTACTAATCCATTTTCTTAAGTTGTGGACATCACCAAAAAGGATGAGATTATTGACCTTTTGGTATCTCAAAACCTTAAGAAAAATCAAGAATAATAGTATGTTTGTAGACAATGACTTTATAGGGCATGGATGAAAACTCAAAAAATGAGATCTACAAAGAGATGTCAAAGTAGAAACTACATGGGTAAAATGAGAGCATGGACAAGCATGGATAAAAACAAATGCTATGAGTCAAATGAAGATGTTTCAAGGATTGGAAAGAAGAAAAATTAAAGAGATGAATACTCAAAAGACAAAGTTCAAAATTAAGGAGATTACTATTTTTAAGAGACATATCCATTGTAGAAGAGATGTCTCCCAAGAGACATTCCACTTTTAAATGAGATAGCTTTCCCGAGTTGTAATGAGTCTTAAGTAGACATTTCTACCATGAAGAAGACATCTACTCTAATCATCAAATAGCCATTGTACAATTCCAAAATTAATGGGGAAACTCTAATGTTGTAAGAAGACTCCAAATGCTTGGAAAATTAGCAAGTACTATGAACATAAAAGCTATCATTATCTATCTTATGCTGATATACTTGTGTACTTGAATTATCACATCATTTACTTGTTTATATGCTGAGTTAAGCCTCAATGTCAAGGTCTTGTAATTATAGTTACATTCTTTCCTTACTTTTTACATTCTCTCTTGTTGCCCTATGGGGTTAATGTGCTTCTTGCGAGAAGCCATCTATATTGAGCTTGTTGGAATCCTATGAAATTGAGTGGTTTTGTAGTCTCAAAACACTTTGGAGCATAGCTCAATTTTGTAAAGGTTTTGGATCCTTGAAACCATATTCTAAGCTTGTTGGGACCTTATCGAATTGAGTGGTTTCATAGTGACAAAACCATCCAGAGAAGAACTCAGAGCTTGTACAGGGTGGGGTACCCTTCAAACAACATTTTGAGCTTGTTGGGACCTTGCAAGGTTGAGATATTTCATAGCAATGAAACTCTCTATAGTATAGCTCAAATCTTGTAAAGGTTGTGGTGTTCTCTAAATCACATTTTGGAAAAAACAAAGTCTAGAGGTGTGCAAGGAATATATGCTCCAAGTGTGGACTACCCAAGTTGGGGAACCACATAAAATCTAGTTTTGGATTTTGTGGTTGATAAATTCTCATTTTGAGGAACTTATTCAACCTCCCTTCCAAGTTCTCAATCCTCATCTACCTCTTAGAAAAAATATTTTTATAAATCTATTTATTTGGTAGATTAGGATTCAAATGTAGTTGATTAGGATTTTAGAATAAAATATATATAACATAGAGTATAATATGATGGATTGATCCATAGAGTATAATACTCTATCAACATTCTATTCAAAACCTCTCCTATAAATTGTAATTAAAAAAAGGTGTTAAGAAGGAGTAGTTAACGTAAAGTCATCTAGAATCATTTGGAAAGTTTTCATTATAATTTCAATGTAAAATTAGGGTTTTATTACCTTAAAGAGAATTTAGAAAGGGTGGAAATTAGAGTATTGTATTGATTAAAGGATGAGATAGTAGTAGAGGTAAGATATGCTATTAAGGTTTGTATTCTTGCTCTTTCATTTTGATTAAGATAAATCTACATTACTTCTATGGCTTTTCCATCTAATGAAGTTTTAATTTAATAAGTCTACTATGTTAATGCATGCCCGTCAATGCAACCCCATTGATATATTCCTATTGACTCATTCTTGGATGTGTTGGTGCATATTCATTAACACTGATCCTCCCTAAGCCTATGTAAATGTGTACGTCAATCACATTTATGGTAATTTTGGTCATTCTCATAGCAAATATCTTGTAGTTTTCTACCATAGGACTTAGTTAAATTTCCCTTTGAGTGCATGAAGCATGAATTTAATTATTTTTAAAGAGTCATATTTGAGTGCAAGATGTATCTAGACACTATTACATGATAGAAAAAATTGAGATTTCTTCTCTTCATTACAGCACTTTGATTAGCACGAAGTTTACTTTTAAGCATTTTACTTTACATGCAATTTACTTTGCTATACTTAAGCATTTAGTATTTTATTTCCTAATAATGTGAGTACAACCACTTTGAGCATAATATAATAATGCTTGGTAATCCTAGTAGTGAATACTTAGTATGCCTAGCAGTAAGCACTTGGTAACACAACAGTGTTAGTATAAGTTCAGGATGTGTACAGAAAGTGCAAATGGATGCTCTATGTTTAAGATAGCTTAATTATTAATTAGTTAAAATATAATATTTTAGTTACTTTATTTCTTAATTCTTTTCAACATAAAAGTAATAAAATTATAGATATAAATATCCTACACGTCAATCACACTTAGTCATATAGACAAAGTTAACATAAGTGATGATTAGGAAGACAACGACCAGTAACATCATGTTTGACTATTTAGGACATAGATCACTTAGGTAGAAGGCATACACAAAGTTCATCTGGATCATGTGTCCATGCTTGTGATTCATATGGTTAGGCATAGGAATACCTACGACTCATCATTGGTGTCATTGCTAATAATTGCTACTTTTAGCTATGTGCACTAAGTTTTTTAAATAGTAAAATCATACAACCTCATTGTAAAAGTATAATACATCATCCTTAGAAAAAATAATAATACTATGCTTAAGGCACACTAAAAAAAAATAAACTAAAATATCTACTTCTCAAAGGGCTAATTCTCCACCTACTAATGATCTTGATAAGTAACACGATAGAACTAGGAGAAATGATGATGAGATACTCAACAACTGAACGTTTTCTATGCTCATCCAAATCTTTGGTATCTAGATTTCACTTTCATCCTTTATAATGATGAACCAACAACTCTAGAATACCAAGTGGAGAAACATTTCCCCAAAGATTATCAACCAATAGAAGCCCAGCTTAGAAAGGATAAACTCATGGAGGCCTACCATGAAGCATCCAAGAATAAGGTCCTAGTCTCACTAACCTCATAGTGAAAAAAAGGATACTAAACTTCCATTAGGACAATCCCAATAGCAAGGTGCTTCTACCTTTGATAAGGATAATATGATTCATCAATGGTTACATTCAATTGGTCTTAGAGCTAGGGAAACCTTAAGGATAAGTTCCCCTAGTCATCCACCAAAAGAATAGTTAATGAACCTAAGGAGGGAAAGATATCACAACTTTCCTAGTCCTCCATCCTCACCATCCTTCTCATCGTCAAGCTCTAACAAGGAAAAACATGATTGAGACCAAAGAAACAATCAAGAACAAGATGAAGATGATAACAAACCCCATTGTAGAGATGGAAGGAGGAAACATAGACATTGTTAAGAAGAGAAGGAACATCATCAAAAGAGAAGGCATAGCAGGCCACATCATAGAAGACATGGTTATGATAGGGTTTATTATGAATATGAGATTATGATGAACCATTTTTTGCTACTAAAATCATGATAAACATATTAGAGATAGTCCATATTTTCATAAGGCTATGAATAACATCTCTAAGTTTGAAGAAGGTTAAAATGTTGATTCGCAACATTACATGCAAGTATTTCATGATTCTTGTACCTAGAAAAACATTGAGAATGACTAGCAAAATCTCAAACTATTCCCTAGGATACTCATCAAAGAAGTTGAAGTTGGTACTAGTCTTTGGAGCTACAATCTATCTGTAGATGGATTACAATATCGATGTTGTTCAATGATAAATATTAAATGCACTCTAGGATATTTAAATTAAGGAAATAAATTCAAGGATGGAAACAAGGCAATCACAAATCCCTTAATAGAGCCTTGGAAAGGTACTACTCTCTTTTACACTAATGCCTAGGGCATGGTTTCTCTTAAAAGGAGCAACCTCATGATGTGATAGATGGACATAGGAATAAAACCAAAGGGACTCTTAGGATTTATGACCAAGGAAGATTATTAGAAATAAGAGCCCATCAAATCCAAAGGCTTACTAATTAGGTGGCCAAAGAAGGTGGAGAGCTAAAAAAAATATCAAGAAGTATAACAAAAATCCCTTCATTTGCAAAAGGAAGGTATGTCTCTGCAATCCTAAGGAGGAAGCATTACTGGAGGAGATGGTACAATGAAAAATATTATTAATTCAAAACTCTATCACAAAGATAATAGCAAAGGTAAATAAAATGTGGAACTTCTTAGATGGAGTTCCAAACTACTTTAAAAATTATGAAGGAGAAAATAGAGCAAGGGAACAAGGACAAAGATAAAAGAAAAAGAAAGAATATAAGAAAGGACTATCATCAATAGAAAGGTAAGGTTTTCGCAATCAATGAGGTTGTAAATTCTAAAACAAAAGATGAAGGATGTGATAACTGATAATACAAACATCACAAGGAATGTTTCCCAATACTATCACACTTCCAAGAATCAGTGATTTATGCCTTGAATCTAAAGTTTGCTAAAAGGCAACCACCTAGGAGATTGTTTTATCCACAAGGAAATTATTGGGGATAGTTCCACCAATAATAATATTATCCAATCAGAACTCCACCTCAACCTCAAGACTATTATCATTAATGAAAATACCCATAGTCATGGGAGATGCCACCACCAAGGTAGTAGTATCTTTACTAGAAACTGGACCCATCTGGATACTAGGTCCAATAGCCTATGTCTCCCAGTGGCTTTGCAGGCCACACTTATTCTTTTTATCATTGTTATTCTTCTAAATATCATAGGCCTACCTCTCCATAGGCTGAATCTTCTTCATCTTACACTCCTCATTATCCATCACAATGCCCTGCATCTCATACCTCTAATCCTTTGCCACCTACACAACCTATGGAAGAAGAGATACTATCATAGCCTTAGTAATGTAATTCCACACAAGTTATAAATTTACAGCCAAATGATAATTCAAGTGATTCTAAGCTTAAGCCTTAAAAATAGATTTTTTTAGATCTAATAATCTACCTAAGTCTCCATAATTATTTATGGTTATGAATCCTTCTTAAACTTCTCAAATATCAAAGATTATAAAATGTAGATACTATTATGTCAACCTATGTAGTCACAAATTGGATAAAGGTAGGAAAGCTTCCAAAAAAAAGAACTAATCCTAGGAGTCCTCTAATTTATTTGCAAATCGTAGGAAATGATCTATGCAAGGTTTATTAGAATCAGGTTTTAGAGTGATCTTAATTTTCCAAGAAATATACAAAACTTAGAACCCACTTCTAATTAAAAAATGTAATATCAAGTTAGAGCTTATTGATTAATCCATCATCATGTCTTTGGAATTAGTGGAGGATATTATAATCACTATGTATGAATGGTCATATCTAGTGGACTTCCTTGTTATCCATGTAGGTAACTATAAGGAGAACTTCCCAATTATCATAGGAAGGGCTTGGTTAAGTATAGTTAATGGAAATTTAGGGATCAGAGATCTCTTCTTCAAAATTTCCAAGAAAAATAAGTTTTGAAAGATTGCAAAGAAGTGGATTTCATGCATCACGTGTAGTGATAAAGGTTACCATTACTTGCAAAATATATGGATCATGATGAACATGTCTATTACAACAAGAAAGAAATGTTTTAAAATCACAAATATCCAAAAATGCCTATACACAGCAGCTAGAAAATAGGAATGTACCTAGTGGGTAAAAATAGATGATAATTCTATTTCCATAATGTGCATGGAACCAACAAAAATCTTCACAAGTACTTATATTGACAAGATGGAAAAAATGAAGTAGAAGCAAACAAGCTTTTCAAAGCAGAGTACAAAAAAGAAGAAAAAATAAATTGGGAAGAGTTGGAAATCCTTGATATTTCTAAATGAAAGCCCTTAGAACTAAAATTTTTATAAGCATCTCTAAAGTATGTATTTCTTAATAATGGAAAACTGGTAATTATTAATGCCTAACTCACTAAGGAATACAAGGAAAAGATGATAAAGGGAGTTAACAAGTGGTTAGTAGTCCTTACTTAGTTATATGATGAATTAATAGGAATAGTTCGATGCATATGCCAACATAGAATGTATAAAAACTCCACTATTAAAAAAAGAGGCCGCTACAAAGGAGATTGAATCCAAAATTGAAATAACTTATTAAAAATGAAGTTGAGAAACTTCTCAAGGTAGGGTTCATCTATCCAATGGCAGATAGTGAGTGGGTACTCCCATTCATTATTGTACAAAAGGAAGGAGGACAATGGAGAGTCTATATATACTTTAGGTTGTTGACTATGGCTACATTTAAAGATCATTTTACATTACTATTTATAAACCAAGTGTTGCACACTATCTTAGGGCATAACTATTATGGTTTTCTAGATGGGTACATTGGATATAATAAAATACAAATTTCTCTAAAATACTATGACAAAATAATGTTCACATGTCCTTGGGGAACATTTACAAATAAGAAGATACCCTTTAGCCTATGTAATACTCCTACAACTTTCCAACACCTACTTCTAAAAATCTTTTAGTAGCAGATTGGTAGTGGTGTACAAATCTTTATAGATGACTTCTCCACATATCAGGCTAATTTTGAATAATCATTGGACCATCTTAAGTAGATACTAAAATAGTATATGGAGACAAGACTACAACTCAAGTGGCAAAAAAGCCACTTGATGGTTAAATAGGGTAGTGCAATTTTAAGGAAAGGAATAAAGATGGATCCTAAAAAAATAAGGGTTATCCAAGGAATCATCAGAAAACCTCAAACTATCAAAAATACAAGATCATTCCTTGGTCATACTAGCTACTATAGGCTTTTTATTGAAAACTTATCTAAAATTTTCAAGCCTCAGGTTAAGCTTAATAAGAAAGATGAAAAATTTTAGTGCACTAGGAAATGCAAATAGACATTCCAATACTTGAAACAAAAGCTTATAGAAACATCAATTTCATGCAGTCTTGCTTAGTCTAAATCTTTTCACATCATGACAAACACTTCCAACTATGTATTGAAGGTGGTACTTACACAAATGGATAATCAGAAATACCCATATTATATCCATTATGCAAGAAGGAGCATTAAAAAAAACACATGGTGATGGTGTATGATCTAGAAAAATTCAAGTACTATGTGCTTGGATATTCAATTTTTTGCACACTAATCATAGTGTAATTCACTTATTGATGAATAAGTCAATAGTAAACCTCTATGTTATATAGTGGTTGGTGATCTTATAAGACTTTAATTTAATTATGGTGGATGGAAAGGGAATCAAGAATGTAGTTACAGATCATCTATCTTGGTTAAGATGGAATAACAATAATAATGAAGAGCCCCTATTTGATCAATTCCCAAATGAGCTTCTCTTTGCTAAGGCAACTGAACTTCACATACCTAGGGTTACAAATTATTATGATGAATTTCTCTCATATCTACTACAAGAGACTCCTATTAAATGAAACCATAGGAACAAGTATCAGTTTCTTCACTAGGTCAAATACTACATAAAAATAAAGGGCAATCTCTACAAGGTTTGTGCCAAAACTTGGTATGAAGGTGCATACTTGATGCAAATCAACTAAGGGTTCTTCAAGATGCTCATGAGGGCCCTTGTGAAGGCCACTATGCAAGGAGAAGAATGATCACAAAGATCCTAATGGTAGGATATTTTTAGAAAATATTCTTCAAGGATGCACACCATGTCATATGTTTATGTGAAAGATGTCAACAAGATGGAGAAATAACAACTAGAGTAAAAGGGCTACAACAGTGGATTCAACAACTAAAGCCTTTTTACCTTTGGAAATTGATTTCATTAGATCCATCACTCACATGTCCAATGGGAATTCTTATATCATTGTTGATGTTAACTACTATATCAAATGGGCTAAAGCTATAGTCATTTCTAATTATACCTCTACTACTGTAGCTTGATACTTTCAACAACAAGGGGTAAATAGATTTGGTATGCCTAGAGCACTAATTTCTAATAATGGAACATACTTCATAGGTGCTACCTTTCATAAGTTAATGCAACATAAACTTATAACACCTTATCATCCTTAAGCCAATGGTTAAGAAGAAGTAACCAATAGGAGGATTACTCAAACCCTAACACAAACTATTAGTAGATCTTAGAAATATTAGAGTACCAAACTCAACAATGCCCTTTTGGTATATCACTCAACATGGAAACTTCTTATAGGTTATTCTTCCTATGATTTAGTATATGAAAAGTTACCCAAACTTTTAATTCAAACTAAACTCTATACACTTACAACTGCATGTGAGCTTTACTTAAACATTAACTTATCACAAAAGGAATGACTCCTGACACTCAATGTACTAAAAAAAATTAAAGAGTATTCCTTATGATAAATGAAGTCTACAAAGCATTTAATAAATAAACTCATGACACACTAATAAGCAAAGTTACATTCAAACCAAGAGACAATGTTATCTATTAGAATACCATGAATGTATCTTTAAAAACTAATTTCTAGATATTATGGAAATGACCATATGTGATACACTCAACTTTTCCTTCTAGGGCTATGATAATTTACCATCCAACAAGCCCTTAGAAGCACATTCTAGTCAACATCCAAAATCTCAAACACTTCATAGACTCTAAGTAACTAGTTGTAATAATAACACTTCTAATTAAAAGAAGCTCACTCCATTTTTCGAATCTCCTCCTTCCAACCTAGTCATAAGAGAGATACCCATCTACCATAATACCTTTAAGATGATCAAAGGTTTTTTCTTCTTTTTAATTTTGCATTGTTCTTTACATATTTTCCATTTTCTTTATATTTTTCTAATTATTTTATATATTTTAGTTTTATATATTGTACTTCTTACTTTGATTTTTTTATTACTTTTATTCAGTCTTAATTGAAATCTCTGATTTTATTCTATAGCTACTACAAAGTTTGGAAATTGTTAAATGTAGCTATCAAGGTTATAATTTATTACAAAGGTCAACTTTATCTTTAGATTATGATTTCTACTAATATTCTATTAGTTTTCTAGTGGTATCAAGCAATGAATTCATGATATCCACCCATTCCATCTATCTCATATGAAATTC
The DNA here is from genome assembly GCA_015680685.1 of Gnetum montanum. NCBI lineage: Eukaryota > Viridiplantae > Streptophyta > Gnetopsida > Gnetales > Gnetaceae > Gnetum > Gnetum montanum. Next base: position 82,924 of record MNCI01031704.1, read on the forward strand.
TGTATCATGAGAGCATGATGGTTCTTTCACATAAAAATTAAAAGTAACATGTGATCTTGTTATCCACCAAACTATGAAAGGGAAAAGTAGAAATGGAAAAGGATTTATCCTTAAGGGGATTTGTTGTGTTCTCCTCTCCACTTTTCTCCTAAGCTCTATGGCTCCTCATAGGTATATCATCACTCCTACTATTGATCATAAAAGAAAGTATGTCTTTGTATGTATGGTTCCAAAAAAATGGGAATTCAAAGCACATCTCTTTAAAGATCTTTTGGGATGCAAGAATTGTTTATGAAGCTACAATGACATGTTACCCATGCCTAAAGACACACCTCCAACTAAGGTTTGAATTTCTTTCTAACTACTTTCTTCTTTATTCTTCTTTCCTTGAAATGATGATTATCCTTTGTTATTGTCATCAACTAATGATGTTAGGTGAGGAGGAATACATTAATGCGAGACCCCTGCTATTGAAATGGACTTTTTCTAAACTTAGGATGATCTAATATTAGATCATCTTAATCACACATTTCACTAAGAATCCCATGTAGCCATGATGCAAATTTCTCCTCTACCATTCTAGCACTTCATTCTCTCTCACTTTAATACCTCATAGCAAGGTTAATCAATAGTCTTATTTTCTCGTTTCCATCATCCTTAGACAATCCTATACATAGGTACTGTGTTTAACTTGAACAACCATTCATCATCTAGGATGCCTACGAACTCCATGTGATTAGGGTATGCATGGGCATCTTAGGCATTAGCCTACCTTAGATAGGATTCATTTGCATATCTCTTGGTTTCCTTTGGGTTAAACCCCATGATCATGGGCGTTGTTTTGATCTAGCTAATCTTGATAGTCTACATCATCTAGTTTTATGCTAATTTGGCTTCAAGGACATCTTCCATTTACTCATCCCACATAATCATAATTCTTTAATTCCTTTAATCATTTCCTTAATTGTGTTATTTTCATGTTTTTCTAGGTTTTTTCTTTCCATTTAACACTTGTATCAACAACTCATTCAAATTTCCTCAATATTTTAAGTTGTAAAATGATTGTTAATAACTACATTGATGTGACATAAAAATCCTATAAATATGTGTGATACTTAACTCATTTTTTACATTCTTCTTCAAATTCACAAGAAGTTTTTACAATTTTTCAGAGCCCAAAATTTTCTAAGAGCCAAAACTCTGCAACCACTTAGCTATTTTTACCTATTCTTCAATCCTTGAGCTTCCAAAGGTACACTTTACATTGTTGGGACATCAAATGCTAAGTTTTTATATGAAATTTTTTAGAGATTTTTCTACAATTCCATTAATAAGATAATAAATTCATATTAAATTAATAATTATAAGAGTTAATATTATTAATCAACCTTCATTAAATCATAAATAAAATAATGATAAAATAATATCATATACATGCGATCACTAAATAAGAACTTAACAATAAAATCCAAATTTTTGACCAATAAAATTAACCTGATCAAACCAAGAAAAGTAACTAAATAAAAATAGGATTATATCTATAAAACTAATTCTATATTATATTTGTGATTGTAGATGGCATCTAAGTGAGCAACATAGACAAGATGTTCATCACAACCTAGGAAAAAATGACCATGTGATGGAAGGAGATAATAGGAGCAACCACAGCAACAACCCCAGAATCAAGCAACTAAGACCACTCATGCTACCAAGCCCTTACACAAAAAGCCTAAGGTGGAATCTATCCTCTAGATTTCCACAGTAGAAATAGAATAATTAAGGAAGGATAAGGTCCCAATACCACAACCTAATCTAGAGGTTAAGCTCATAAAGGTTTTTTCTAGAAAAGATCTGCTATAAGAAAATTCATATTCCCATCCTTCAAGAACTAAATTTCAAACATTTCTTAGAGCTTGCACCAAAAGAAGTAAGAACATAACTAGGGATCTCCACTATGTTCCATTCTCTTCACCAGTGGGGAATGATACATACAAAAAAAATTACCTATTCTAGAACAACTAACAAGGAGATGTGACTATCAATATCAAATACATCACCATCTCCTATTTGGTTGAGGCTATAGCAAAGGCCCTTGGATTATCAAATATGACGGTGAAGCTAGAAGAGATCTCCATTTAGGCAAACCTAAAAGCAAAGAAAGAATGGATCTAGCAGTGCTATGGAGTGGACCATAAGGATTACATTGCCATAACAAAGGTGGATTGAGCCTACTTTTAAGATTGTGTAACACCCTCCTTTCTACCCTTAGGACACAAAGCATTACATGAGGTAAAAATGGATAACAAAGTTTGGTCATGGATGAGTACTAAAATTGTTTCATTTTAATGTAGCAAAAGAAATTATGGTTAAGCCATGACCAAGAGGAAGAAGAGATTAAAAGACAAGGTAATGGGAACAAATTATCCCTTTGAATATTAAGATGAATATATATACAAGTAATTAAAATTATAAGTAGCCACTAAAATAAATCTTACATTAATGACATTTTAAATTCTATAATTATCTCATCCAAAACATCTTACATAAAGGACTATGATAAGTTCTCATTCATAATCCATACAAGTCTACTACAAAAATCCAAGGACGTAAATCAACTAAATATAGATCTACTTATGAAATAGAAATCATAATTCTAGGTTACATATAATTTCATAATGTGTTATGAACATCTCCAAGGTACCACATGTACTCCATGCTCTTCCTTGCCTGAAGTATTTGTACACAAAACAAAAATATTAGCTACCGTTGAGTGAGTAACCTTGGCACCATCTTTCGACTAAAATAAGGATAGGTCTCATGGGGGCTAGGTCAAGCATGGAAACCTTCAAAACAATTAATGCAGAGCATATCCAAACATACAACCACTACAACATGTCAAAAACCCAATTCCAAACAATTATCCAACAAGTATGGGATCAATTCATTTGACCATTGCAATAGTTCAAAATGAACATTTGTCCATGCCACCCATCAATTGAGAAGACAAGAAGGCAAGCATGCATTGCACTCAGTGTCAATGTATATCAAGTTGTCATGAATACTTTTAAGTTTTTAATCAAGGTTTCCAAAAAAATATCAAATTACCATGTGCATGGATTTATTATTAGTCTTAATGAATCAATGTAGTCCCTGTGGATCCATACCAAGATTAAAACCAAGGTGGTTTCTGTGAATCCACACCAAGGTTTCCAAACATGTTGGTGCTAGAGGTGTTAATGATGATACCCACTTCTAGAGTTCTAGAGGAACTAAATAAGATCAACGAACCATGGATCACCGTCTCCTACCAAATGGGGCCTATAGTGAGAGCCACACTAGTGCACTGATAGTGGAGGTTAACCAAAAAATTCAACTCTCAGGAGCCTCATCTCCAACCAATCATAAACTCAATACTAGCTCCATTATCCAAACACATAGCAAACAATCAAACAGTGGCATCATCCAACCATCTCACAATGGAAAACTAACAAAAATGGTGGAGGAACTCAATAACAAATGAACCATCAATGAAACATATCATAGTGTAATCCAAATTTCAATAATTTCAATGGTTCATGTATCCAAAAATATCCAATCAATCCAAGTTCCAGAACATATTCAAGGGATCCAAAACCTCCAAAATTTCAACACTCATTCACAAGACCATGCCTAACAAAATACATGCACCAAATGTCCAAAGATTCACAATCAATTAAAAGCCAAATATTTTCAATAATGTGCAATGGGTAATATCCAACAATAACTCCAAAAGATAATCTAGCAACACAAAGATCAAAAATAGAAAATTATTCAAATATACCAACAACATCCTAGAATTCAACTTCTCAAATTATGACTTACTAGATATTACCCAAATTAGATAGCCATAAATGAAACTCCCATAACTCATACATCCATATGAATTTCCTCATAAATAATTCTTCATTTTAACACTAATATCCATAACTAGTTGCTGAAAAAATATTTAAACAATTACATTTATTAGTCCAACATTATAAGTAATAAAAAATGGAGATATAATGAGTGTCTAATAGAAAATTGCTAATAAATACATCACAATACAACCTTTTTTTACTAATTCTACTTCTACTGAGAACTTAACATTCAAGGCTAAGTCTCATAAAACTTTCAATAGAAAATACACTATAGATAAAAAGTTATTAATAAATGAATCTCATTATTATATTTCTATGTAATTTCAAATGACCCTAAAATATGGACTCATACCTCTTGATATACAACTTTATTTTTAGTAATTTTACTTGGATTTGGCTTCTATTGAAAATATTTCTAACATATCAAGAATTTAGAACTATATCTATAACCAATACCGAGCAATGATCTCAACTCTAGACCTTACTGAAATTACTATGATTCTAGATAGCATTAAAAGAACGACCTACAACACCCCATATACCATGAATATCTATCTAAGTCACCCATAAGAGTTGTAGATACTTTCATGAGGAATCCCAAAATAGGTTGATCGTAATCATATTCAAAGTATAGATAGAGATCTGAGTATTCTACCAAGCCCTATATGAATCATCCTTAATCCTCCAAAATGCAAAATTCATAGAATGTACATTAAATTAAGAAAAACAACAAATCCACCCTTAAAACTATAGATTTAGAATATTGAAGCATAACACATCAAAAATATACTAGCTCTATAAAATTTTGCATTAATTATAATAAAACCTAAACCTAATCTATGAAAAAACCTAGTGAACTAACACAACCATGAAAATGGGGCCAAGATTACTCACCCAAAATGTTGCTAACTTCGATTACTTGAGTCTGTTTATGTGCTTCTCATAATCCTCCAACCCAGCAACCCTCCAACCCAAGAGCTAAGAGACCAAGAATGCTTTGAATTAAGGGAGTGTATGGTATTTAAAGGCTTCTTTCCTACTCCATCTACCTCCAACCCATGTGACCTAGCTACCCTTTCTCACCTACCTCCAAGACCCATGTGACTCATCTACCTTTCTTTCCTTTAATCTAAGCAATAACCAAAGTAAAATTAAAATTACAAAATACATGGATAAATCACATGTCATTCCATCATAACCATCATAGCCATACCATGCATATGTCATAGCCTTCATGAGAACCTGCCACAACTCATACACCTAATTAGTGCACATCAGTGATAGGTAAAAATCATTAATCATGCATAATGGTAAAAATAACTAAACATGATTAATACAAATTTATCATATGCTTAGCAAAATTAAATATGCATATAAATATTAAAATTAATATTCTTAACCATTCTCAACCATTCTTACAAGGTAAAAGGTTATTAACCTTTGCTAAAATGCAAGTTGTTACATCCTCCCCTTATTAAGAATCTTCCTCATGAAAGATTTCAGGATCGGTTGCATACATATCAAACTCAAGTTCCCAAGTTCATTCTTAAGAACCATGATGACTCCACAAGACCTTCACCATTGGAACTAACTTACTATGTAGCTGACATACCATGTGATCTATAATCTTAATTTGATGTTAAACATAAGAAGCTTCAGTCTTAAGTTTCACTTCAAACTAATTGACTACATGGCTTTCATTAGGAATATAACATTGCAACATGGATACATGGAATACATCATGCATGCTAGAGATTTTTGGTGGTAGACTCACTCAATATGCCACCTCTGCAATATGATGTAAAATATCAAAGGGACCAATGTAACAAGGTGTCAATTTACCTTTCCATCTAAATTGCATCAAGCCCTTTAATGGAGAGACTCAAATGAATACCTTGTCTCCTCTTGCAAACTTAAGAGGCCTTCTTCTATGATCTGCATAGCTCACTTGCAATCTTGAATAGCCTTGAATACTCATAAATTACCTTTATTTGCTCCATGATGTGAAGGATAATGTCAGAGCTAATCTATTGTCTATCTTCAACTACATCCTAGTACAATGGTGTTTTACAAGGTCTACCATATAATACCTCATACGAAGCTATCTTCAAACTTTCCTAATAGCTATTGTTGTAGGCAAACTCTGCCAATGGTAACAAACTATCCCAAGAGTCTTAAAATGGTAAACTGCATTCTTGAAGCATGTCTTCCAACATCTAATTAACTTGGTCAACATATTCATCTATTTGAGGATGATATGCTAAACTGAAGTTCAGCCTACTACCAAGCATGTCGTAAAAGCTTTCCAAAATTAAGAAGTGAATCTAGCATCATGATGTAACACAATCTTGGTAGGAATGTCATGCAGTCAAACAATCTCAATGATAAATAATAATGCCACATCCTCAACACTAACTCTAGTTTTTCTAGCAAGAAAGTAAGCAAACTTTGTTAACAAGTTGATCACCACAAAGATAGCATCCTGACCATCCTTATTGTCAGGAAATCTGGTAATGAAATCCATACCAATTACCTTTCACTTCCACTCTAGAATTTTGTGAGGGTATAAGTAGCCACTTGGTTGTTGATGCTCTAACTTAACTTGTTAATAAATTAAGAACTTTACTACAAATTTCCCAATCCACTTCTTCATTCCTAGCCATGAGTACAACTTCTTTAGCATTTGGTACATTTTTTCACTACCCAGATGCATTTGAAGTTGACTGAGGTGAGCCTCCTCTAGTAAACATTTTCACAAAGCAATAGGTACACATACCCAATCCTTACAACAAAGCAATCCCAATGTATATACTATGACTAAGGGATCACCAAATGCCTTAAGCTATATACACTTGGGATCACTTACCTTCTCTACATAGATATCATCTAGCATATCAAATTGGATCACAAGGCTATAGAGCTTACTAGCCACTCAACTCAAGGCATCTACAACCACATTGCTTTTGCCTAGCCAATACTAGATGGTAAAGTCAAAATCAACTAATAACTATACCCATCATCACTGTCATAGGTTCAACTATGGTTGATTCATTATATATTGAAGTCATTTATGATCGGTCCAAATGATCAATTTCTCTCTAAAGAGATAATGATGCCAAACCTTCAAGGCAAACACTACTACTCCCAACTCAAGATCATGGGTGAGATAACGTGACGCATGAGGCTTCAATTATCCTAACGCATATGCTATCACCTATAATTCTACTTCAGGACACATCCATACCTTTCTCCTAATGCATATAAACATACATCAAATGGTTCACCTAGGGTGGGTGATGAGTCGTCATTTAGTTAACCGCGATATCATATCCTATCTCCTCATCTATAAATAAGAGGTAGACAGTTTTGATAAGCAGTTTTTGAGTTTTAGTTTTTCAGTTCTTAGTTTAAGTGTTAAGTTTTTAGTTCTTCTCTCAACCCTTCTCCCCCAGTGTATGCCCGCAGTGTGGTGATTGTAATTGTATGGCATACTTATTCAAGTGTGATGTACTTGGACATGCACATGACCAAAAATAAAGATCGAGATTACTTCATCATTGCAGAATTCACTTAGTTTAATTATTTATTTAATTGTTATTTACTGCTTTCTTAGTTAATATCTCTTCACCCTAAACTCTTATTAAACGCAGAATGAGTACGACTTGATTATGAGCATTTAAGTGTGACTACTTGGTAACCTAGTAGTGTACCTAGGATCTGCGCTTGGTAATCCCAGTGTAGTCGTGCACGAGGTCCAAGATGTGTACGGATGATTGAGGAATGGATGCCCATCACACTTAGGCTAGCTTAGACTCTCTCTCACCCTCTCTCTCTCTCTCTTAGCTTAGTTAATATCAATTTCCATTACACCCAAGAGTAGCAATAGCATAGGAACACATCATACACCTCATTCTAGACTAAATCATATGTGATAAAGTTAACACTAGTCTAGATGGGAAGATAGCGAACTGTGAGCTAAGGATAACTATCTTGATACCACAACTAGTCTGTCTACAGAGTTCGACCGGATCGTGCGTGAAACACTCATATTCGTATGGTTGAGTGTAGTGGTACCTCGCCACTCATCATTAGCACCATTACCAAGGATAGTGCTAGTTATCTAGATTAGTTATATCATACAAGGTTGTTGTATAGGAATTAACGATATATCTTTTAAGAAGAAATAATTACAAAAATTCACATATAAATTCACACAAAATTGCACAACCATGCCTCTCCTACAAGACTATAATAATGCCACACCTAGTAAGGAAATTCATTGGAGAACCAACGAATTATATGATAATGAAGATTGGAGTACACAATCCAAGGTGGGGGTTTCTTATAAACATAAACGAAGGCAACACCATCCCAATGCAAAAAAGCATAACCTAATTGATGATGATGAACCCCCACTGGCCACTATAAGCCTAACACAAATACAAGAGGCTATTCGAATCTCTTGTAGGCATCGTAAAGAAAGCCGCCTACCCAGACTCGATTTAAACAACTTTCCCAATTTTCAGGAGGCTATGACTTAGATCTGCAACAACATTTACAAGCCTTCTATGATGCCTATACATGGAACAACATTGAAAACAATTGGAAAAAACTCAAGCTCTTTCCTATGACACTCGTTGGCCAAGCAAAAGTATGGTATAGATCGTTAAAACCAAATTTAATACGACGTTGGCCAACAATGGTAGANTAACAAAGGTCCATAATCATAAAAAGGAGAAATCAACCTATCTCAAGGAGGAAGAACCATCCTTTCCATTACAACAATCATTAGATGAAATCAAGGCAAAGATCAATAAGAGGTTCGAATGGATGCATAAACAGTGTGGGGAATATATCAATATTATTGGAGATAGAATTTTGAAAACCTAAGAAGCAGGACCAAGTATCATTATACATTCAAAAAGAAGGGATAAGGAAAATAAGTGCTCAACTGCCAATCATACGTATGAATGCAACATTTTCCTATACGATCATCCCAAGGGTCAATGCCCAATCCTGTTACATCTATATGAGCATTAGGGAAGCATGTTACACCTAGAGTTTGTACAGAGACACTGTGTTCGATCACAGTGGCAATAATCCCAGTCATGTGGGAAGCCATCCCTAAACTGGAGACACCCTTTGTATCATCCGAATCCAAATGCTTATCTAGTCCAATACCTTGTTTCTCCAATTGGGCCAACATACTCTATCTCACCGCATTATCATTCTCCTCAGTACTATCAGCCCATGTCCTCAACACAACCACCACCTTTTGTACCTTATACTTCTCCTAAATTTCAACATTCTCACCCTTTTCCTCCTTCTACATCGCCACCAACTAATCCTGAAGTGTCTGCACCACAGCAACAATCCACGAACGTCACTTATNTCCACCAACTATTCCTGAAGTGTCTGCACCACAGCAACAATCCACGAACGTCACTTATGCTAATATTACTAATAATAGTGAGAGACCTCCCCAACATCGAAGGCGTCCCTTCTTTAGAAATGACCATAGAAAGAGACAACACAATCCCAAGGCCACTGCATCCTCCAACTGAGCACAAGTCCAACACTATGGCGCACCCCTCTCTTCGAACCCAACGCCTCATGTTACTTCTTCAGGGCCACCAATAAACACTCCAACAACCATACAGCCTAATGAATACAGCCATGGAGAGTGACAACCTGATCCTTGCATACCATCGTATGGTCCCAAGTATCATAGTGGGTCAACTCTTTATTCGGGAACCATATCTTATAAATTTCCCCACTACACTTACTATAATCAAGTGTGTGAACCCCAGTGGGGTAAGTATGACCAAGTTCTGATATTTCCAACATGCAAAGATCCTCATCTTTCATTTATTAATCCTTGCCATGCTCAACCATTTGGCTATGGGGGATATCCCCCATTTTAATAACAAGTGGGGTTAATAAATATTTTTCATTTTTTTTAATTTTACAATTTTTGTTTTCCAGTTTTTCATTTTTCAATTTCTTGTTTTATCTTTTTATCTTTTTACAAGTAATCTCATCTACAAATAAAACACTCATGTGGCTCATTGGTTGAGGTGTGTTCTATGTTATCAAGTCTCAAACGATCAATTATTTGGATAGTGAGCCCATTACACCCACTCATCCATTCTACAAATAAGAAGTTCTGTTCGAGGGTACAGTAATATTCTTGACAACCTTAAAACTTAAAATTAATTTTGTGCTCATTGTACCTAGAATGAAGAAGGATGGACCAAGGGGGAATGATTAGGGTGTGACATAAAGGGGACTTGAGGATTCTCTTTGGTGACATCTATGGGAGTTATCATGTAACGTGGTTGTACTAAGATCTTTGTAGATCTAACGAAAAATGGGAGTAAGAATAATCAAAAGGGCACTCAAAAATCCAATGCTGTTCTAGGGGGTCCCACGAGAAAGACATGCACCCATGCCTGAAGGTTGGCGGCTTCTCTGGATTCAGTAAAGAGGAAAAAAAAAGAAGAAGAAAGAAAAAAAAGAGAAGAAAGGAAGTGCCACAAAACAAAAATCAATCCTCCCTTGGATAAAATGCCAAGTGATCATACGCCTTGTTGTTCTGGTACTCTCATAGTCACTCATCATGGGATGAAACAATGTAGTGTCACTGATCAGAGGAATGGACTTGGTCATGATCTTGTAATGACGGGTTAATGACACATTAATCATGCTTCACACACAGGATTCACTGTGCCCTAGGTTAGTTACCTCATGTCCCAATCTCTACAATCCCTTCTATAGTTTATCTCATCTCATTGTTCGTGTAATTGTAGCTTGTGTCATGTGTAATGTAGAATTCTTACCTCACCCTGGTGATATTTACATGTGTGTGTTTTGTGGAACCAGTGCAGATTACATTTAACCCTTCAAGTGCCCACGAACACTTTTAAGTGTGGTTATGCAAGGCCATTAAAGGTTGGAACTTGCTTTGGGGAGGACCCACTTGCATAATTTTTGTAATTTTCACTCATGACACATCCCACACACATCATTTCTTACCCTCAACATATTTTCCACGATATTCTTTTCCTACTACTATCCCTCTGAATTTTGATGTTCCTATGCACCATTACATGGCCTTTTTCTCTCACTTACCACCTGAGGCCTTATCGCTCAATTCCACCCACATATCATTATTCATGTCTTCAAAACTACCTAAATTACCCTAGACCCTTTAACATGTGCCCACATTTCCTTAATTTCCATTTTTGATTCCAGAAAAACCTTCAAACTTTGGTATTTTTCCCTTGCCCTAAACATCACAAGAGCTGCGATATCATGTATGCGATGTATCGTACGTGATATCACTTCCCATCCAACTATAAATAGATGACCCACACCCCCCCCCCCCCCCCCCCCCCCCCCCCCCCCCCCCCCAACCCC
>MNCI01031704.1:103005-125882 GCA_015680685.1 Gnetum montanum
AAGCTTCCAAATATGTTGGAAGAGAGGGATCCAAAATGTTTCTGACTCTTGTTTGTGCCAATACTTATTGCAATGTTGAATGACTTTAGATGGGTCATGCATGAGATGAAAGGGGATAGATGGCCAGTAGGGCAAGATTTTAACCCCATTAAGCCCTTGAAGGCCATGAAAAAGGCTTTGCACTGTAACATCAAGTTGCCAGTGACTGTGGAGAAAAGAGTAAATCTAAACTAGGCAATGGTTCATTGTAGCTGACTCCCCATACAAAGTGTTAAACTTGACCCCTGAAATCCAACGACTAGCCAGCCTAAGACAATTCAAGGAAATGACACTCTTTCGATACCACGAGGTACCCACCTTAGCATTTGTGATAGCAAGGGGAGCAGGTGACAAAGGTAACCACCACAAACACACTCTAGAGAGGATAGTAGGGTTGATCTTAACATTAGTCCAGTCAATGTGAGTGTGTAAAATTTGCCAGGCCCTCCAAATTCTTTTGAAAACATGAGATCTAGGAAGAATGATAGTGAGGGGGGAAAGCATCCAATTGATGAAATGGATGCCTTTCTAGAAAGGCTTATTTTTAGGAAATGCTTGATGAAGCCTTAATTGGAGGAGGGTCCCTATAATATTTGAGGCATCTAAATGTTGTACCAACCACTTAGCAACCAGGGTAATTCCTTGCTTATAGGAGTTCAAAAGGCCTAAGCCACCCTTATTCTTGGGGAGAGTAACAATAGTCCAAGCGACACGATGAAAGCCTTTTTGAGAATCCTTGGAGGACCACATAAAGTCACGGAATAACCGTTCTAGCTTCTGGTAGGCAGCTTGGGAGGGGGCCCAACACGAAGAGTAATACACATGGGTGGACGTGCATATGGACTTACAAACAAGGTATTTACCCGCAAGTGTGAGGGGTTTAGTTTTCCATTTGTCGAGTTTCTTTTGAATTCGATGAATAACTTGCTCCCAAAGGATAGATGTTGAGCCTCTAAAGCGGAAAGGGATTCCCAGAATCTTAACGATGTCTTGATCTTGAAGCTGCTTCCACTTATAGTGGGTCACATGGTTGTAATTGCCCTTAAAGCTATAAACAGAGGATTTATTCCAATTAATTATGGAACCTGAGAGTGTGCAATATTGCTCCACCCTTGATAAGAGGCGGTGCAAATTGGTGGCTGTGTTTTGAACTAGAAAAAAGGAGTCATCGGCAAAGTGCATATTGAGAAGCTGTTGTTGAGAGGAGGAAAGGCTAACCCCAGTGAGAACTTTAGTTTTAATGTCCAGGTTAATTTGATGACAAAGAAAGTCTGATGCAATGATAAAGAGATAGGGGGCGAGAGGACAACCTTGGCGCACAGACCTATGTATTGGAAAGGGAGAGGTAATGCCGAAGGTAGTGGCAATTCTTGCAGTAGCATCTGAGAATAAGCATTTCACCATATGCAAGAACTTAGGTCCAAAACCAAGTTTGGTCATAGTCTACAAGATAGACTCCCACTTAATGTTGTCATAAGCCTTGGCATAATCAAATTTCACAACGAGAATATCTTGTCCATCATCCTCAGCCCACTTGAGACCTTCCCATGCCGTGACCACATTGTCTAAAATATATCTACCAGGAACAAATCCTGTTGGCTGGGGAGATATGATTTGTCCAAGAATTTTTTTCAACCATAAGGCAAGGCACTTTGCCCAAATTTTATACACTACATTGAGAAGAGTTATGGGACACTAATTGGAGATATCGGTTAGATCTCCAGACTTGGGGAGGAGACGAATAACCCCTTGATTTAGATTGGGCCCAAGGGAACTAGTTAAGAGAGCCTAATTAATGACCTACAAAAGATCCTTTCCCACCAAATCCCAATGATTTTGAAAAAATTCCACGGGAAAACCATCATAACTAGGAGCCTTTCCCCAACTTAACTTGGAACATGCCTCCTGTAGCTCCAGTAGAGTGATATCAGCTTCAAGACTTTGTAGCATAGTGGGATTAATAAGGTGAGGATAATCAGGGGTGGCAACCTTGAACAAAGAGATGTCCATTGGGGTAGCTACAAAAAGGGTTTCATAGTGGTTCTTAAGAAAAGAGAGGATACTATTGTGGTCAATAATGGTGGTATCATCACATGAGATTTTGTCAATAGCATGTGACAGGGAAGCAGTATTGAGATATTTAAAAAATTCCTTACAGTGTTTGTCTTGAATATTTAACCAAGTGAGCTAACTTTTAGTTAAGGAACTTTGTGCTCGATACACTTCCCAATGTTGGAAGGCAATGCGTACTCTAGCTAGCTCCTCGTGAACTAGAGTATTAAAGGGATCTTGAGCTAGTTTATTAGTGAGATGTTCAATAGTGAGGTGAATTTTGTTATATTCATGTTTGGCTCTAGCAACCACCGTCTTACCGAGCAAATTTTCACACTCGACATGAAGCACGATTCCACCAATTAATCCAACCCACCTGATTTAGGGGCCTAGGTTCAACATTCCAAAGGTTGGATAGAAGAAGTTGGGTAGTTGGGGAAGAAAAATAGTTGCTGTGTAGTCGGAAAAGATGGAATTTTTGTCAGTCATGGCTACCATGAATCTTGATAGATATGGAGATAGGAAGATGGTCGAATAAGGTGGCATGGTGATGAACTGTAGTGGCGGAGAAGGCTTGCCAAAAGGAGAGGATGGAGAAATAGAACCTTTATAACCTACTGTAGATGTGAGCCTGCCCAAGACAGAGATTGCTCCAAGTAAATCTATGGAGGGAAACACACGTGAAGTTGTCTACCCCGTCTGAGAGGTAAAATATTTTCTTAAAGGTGGACCAGGTCTGATACTCGAGATTGGGTAGTTGAAGAAACATCCCTCTGAGCTTATCTTGAGGGAATTCTACCATATTAAAATCTCCTCCAAATATCCAAGCCATTGGGGGAAGAGAAGTTGCAAGTTCTTGCCAAAGGAAAGCCCGTTCTATGGATCATTTAGGGCATATATCGAGCAAATGCCAAAAGGGCCATGTAGGGATGAGAAGGTGTCCTAGGAAAATCTATGTCCAGAATCAGAACCGCTTTGAAGGATTTTAGTTTTCCAGTAAGGTAAGAGGAGCATGGTCACACCTCCTTTCCCACTTGCATGGGACGTCGCTAGGATTGAGGAGTGAGGAAGAAACCAATGAGTGGAATAGAATAAAAGATCAGTTGAGATCTTAATTTCTTGAAGGAGAATGAAATCAAAGGTCATATTAAGACAAGATATAAAGTTGCCTGCTCGCTTCCGTTGAACCCTACCAATAAGGCCTCAAATATTCCAAGAAAGGAGATTCATGGGGAAACAAGGGGTAGTTTGAATGGGAGGTCAATGGAAGGTTCGAAAGTCAAAGTATCAATTTCCTTTTGTCCTGACATGAGGGCAAAGGAGTTGTTGGTGGGGACAAGGGCGATGGAAGTGTGTAGTGAAGAGGAGTTGGAGGGAGGAATAGAACTAAAGGAAGATTTGGCTCATTTCCTTCCACTGCCCACCATGAACTCATCCTTCAAGACTGAGTCCTTAACAACGTTTGAAGGGATCACATGGGTGGAGGTGTGAGTACCTGACTATTGTTTCTGTAGCTTGGAGAGGCTAGACTGAGAGGAGGATTGAGGAGTTGTTGGGGGAGGAGATCTGAATTTAAAGGATACTGAGGGTGGGCATAATGATGTGACTGGGGAACAAGTCTTCTAAGATGCTAAAGGTTGTTTCTTCCTAGCTAGGATAGGACACGCCAAGATATGATGCTCAGCCCTATGACAACAGCTACACAAGTTTGGAAGGTAAAAATAGTCCACTTTTTGGGTGAAGATTTTTCCACCAGCTACAAGGGTTAATGAGGTCTTCCGAAGAGCTATATCTAGTTCAATATAATAATGGTGAATTTGAGTTCCATTGATTGCTATACAATGATCAGAAATAATAGGGCCCAGGGTGCTCACAATGTCCCTCTCAATAGATGAGAAAATAAGTGGAAGATTGGGTAGTTCCACGTAACAAGGAATTATATTAAAAGTTGGGTCGTTGACATTAAAGTCAAAACTCTAGGTGCATGTGATTAGGGTTACGTTCCTTGTTGGAAAAATGTTTTGAGAGAGAGCCTTTTTGACCTGAGAGGCATCAGATAATTCTACCAAAGTGAAATGATGAGCATAATATCAAGCATGAGAAACCTAAATGCCATGGGGCTGAAGGAGGCTATGGACTTGAGTGTTTAAACTTGGGGACCTTGGTAAAAATCCCACAATTTGAAAAAAATTAAAACGAGATGCAAAATCCTTAGAAACTGCTTCAGAAATATCATCAGGTAGAAGAAAATCAATTTGAGGTGAGGTACATGAACTTCCCTAAGGAAAAGCAGAACCTGATGAATCCATCATTGCGACTTGCCCACCCCTGGGTGGTGCACTTTCTCAGCATTGTTCTGCTACCTTGAATGTAGGAAAACCCTCACCACCAGTGTGTGTGTTTTCATCCACAACTAAAAATCTTGAATAATTATTTTGCTTTTTATGAACCAGTTCTATTTAGGGTTCTGAATTCACTTGCAACCTCATAGAAGCAACAAATCCCATCAAATCAAAGGTGGCCACGAGTTGGAGGAAGAAGAAGAAGAATTTAGGGCATCACGAGTGGAATCAGGCCTAATCAGAAGAGAAATAATGCAGAGCAGAAATCTAAAATCATCATGGCAAGGCCTGCAGATCAATGGATGAAGGAGTACGGCAAAGCTGTGAAGCTTCTAGAAGAAATCAAAGCCAAAATGGCTTAGCGTAGCTCGCTACCTCCATCAGGGCCTGAGACACAGCACCATATCAATGCATAACTATAAAAAAAAAAGAAAATTATTCATGTCTACCAACAACATCACTAGAATTTAACTTCTCAAATTATGATTTACTAAATATTAAGCAAACCAGACAACCATAAATGAAACTCCCATAACTCACACATCCCTAAGAATTTCCTCATAATTAATTCTTCAATTGAAAGCTAATATCCATACCTTATTACTCTAAAACTATTTAAACAATTATAGATTCAAAGCTATATAGATTAGTCCAACATTATAGGTAATCAGAAATAGAGACAAAATGAGTGTCTAATAGTAAATTGCTAATAACTACATCAAGATAGAACCTTTTTCACTAATGCCACTTCTAATCAGAACGTAACATCAAACACTAAGTCTCATAAAACTTTCAAGAGAAAATACAATACAAATAAGAAGTTATTAATAAATGAATCTTGGTATTATATTTCTGTGTAATTGTAGACAGCCCTCATAGATGGACTCATAACTCTTGCTATAAAGCTTTATTTTCCATTATTATACTTGGATATAGCTTCTATTAAAACTATATCTAACATATCAAACATTTCGAGCTAGGTCTATAACCAATACCAAGATATGACCTCAACTCTAGACACCCTACCAAAATTATTGTGATTCTGGAAAGCATTGAAAGAATGACGTACAACACAACACCTCATCTACCATGAATTTTTATCTAAGTCCTCCATGAAATTTGTAAATAATTTCATGAAAAATCTAGTAATAGATAGATTATAATAAGATTCAAAGTATAGAGAGAGATATGAGCATTCTACCAAGCCCTATATGAATCATCCTTAATCCTCCAAAATGAAAAATTCATAAAAGGTACATTAAATCAATAAAAATAATAAATCCACCCTTAAAAATCCAGATCCAAAATGTTGTAGCATAACACATCAGAAATATACTAGTTCTACAAAATTTTGCATCAATTAGAACAAAATCCAACCCTGCTCTGTGCAAAAACCTGGTGAACTAACATAATCATGAAAAGGGGGCCAAGATTACTCACCCAAAATGTTGCTAGATTTTATTACTTAAGTCTTCCCACATGCTCTTCACAATCCTTCAACACAAGAGCTAAGAAACCAAGAATTCTTTGGATTAAGGAAGTGTGTGGTATTTAAAGGTTTCTTCCCTACTCCATCTACCTCCAACCCATGTGACCTAGCTACCATTTCTCATCTACTTCCAAGACCCATGTGACTCCTTTACCTTTCTCCTGTTTAATCTAAGCAATAACCAAAGTAAAATTAAAATTACAAAATACATGGATAAATCACATGTCATGCCATCATAACCATCATAGCCATACCATGCACATGCCATAGCCTTCATGAGAACCTGCGACAACTCATACACACGATTAGTGCACATCAGTGATAGGTAAAAATCATTAATCATGCATATGATAAAAATAACTAAACATGATTAATACAAATTTATCATATGCTAAGAAAAATTAAATATGCATATAAAAATTAATATTAACATTATTAACCATCCTAAACCATTCTTACAAGGTAAAAGGGTATTAACCTTTGCTAAAATGCAGGTTGTTACAAATTATGGCCTATCACCTTAATCCAATAATCAGGCCAAGTAAGATGACTACATTCTTGACCAAGGCATGAACAACTCTACGTGAAAACTTCTAGGTTAATCTACCCTAGCTCATCTTTCTTGAAATAAATACGTATTTTAAAAAAAATTAGAAGGATAGGAAGATACTCCCTTTTTCTTGTCTTATTATAAAACTCTCTAGAAGGGAAGGAATAGCCCACTACACAAATGATGTGGTTCATAGAACTCTTGCTGCATCATGGAAGAAGATGATGAAAGATAAGGCACCTACCAAGCTTTAAGAAGAGGAGCAACCATCACCATCACCACCTACAACATCAAAGATGTTACCAAAACTATTGATAGCTACTGAACATCTAAGAAAACTTAGACAAAAGAAGTTGTAAGCATAAGCCTTTAGAGATGATGATAAATCCTTTATGTATAGACCAATCATGAGTCACTTAAATGGAGTCATAAGAATCATCAGCTAACTAGACGATGAGATAATCCTAGTGTTATTCTCATAGAGAAATCTGGCTCCTATTCACTCTTATACCAACACTAGAGAAGTCACTATGTCCATCCTGGGACAAGCATTTCCTAAAATATCTAGGAATGCAATAACGTTCTTTGTGATGCTAAAACAAGATAAGTAAGCAATAGTCTTGATCATGTCATAAAAGGGCTAGAAGACAGTCACAAATGTGGTGGCAAACTGAATTGGAGAATCATTGAGTGATCTTGCAACATTTGTCCTTAATTTCATTACCATTACAAATGTACAACTATTGGCAAGAGCTAGAAGCAAAGGGATAAGTGCAACCTAGCATAAGGAAGTATTGTAATAACTAGTTGGAGCTAAACAATTGATTTCATAAATCTTTAATCTCCCAAAAGATATTTCTACTATCTAATCATAGTTGCTAGATTCAATGGGTAAGCTAGTAATAGTAAACATGTAACTTGAGAAGGTCACCATTACCAATCAATTGTTGCCTACTAATATTGTGGAACTCAAAGCCTAATTTTTAGATCCTACCATTCTTAAATCAGAGCTCATAAGGGATGAATATTTTCAACAACTTCAATAAAAATACTAAAAGTTTAAGAATCTAAAGAAGATGGTGATTTTTGATTTGTCACTTTTGAAGGCAATGAGGAATTCCTCCAACTATGACTTGTAACAAGTTTACAAGAAAAACCTTGTTCTAACCTAAGACAACCATCATCTATAAAAGGCTAAGCAACAAAAGGATCCAATGGTTGAGTATATTTTTAAGAAATAGAAACAACTTGCTAAGATAAACCTAAATGTGAGCATGTTGGCTATAAATAATATAACTCTTTTAATGAAGAAGGTTTATACACTTTACCAAAAGACCACAATTAAGATCATATCTTGGAAAAATGATGCTCTAAAGTACAAATGAGCTAAAATTGGTACATTGAATAATTTGAGATGCTCAAAGAGATCAATGAAAAGGAAATCATGTTGGCAAAGTTAAAGGTACAGGAAACCTTCCAATAACTCTACTAAAAAGATAATATGTGGGAACCTGCATTTAATGGTCTCAATACCTACAATCAAGTAGAGATCCATCTAAAGATGTCACAAATCAAGGAGATGACTAAGGACATGGAACTCATTAACTTCTAATATGTGAACTTGGCAATCCTAACCATGGGAAGGCCAAGATCTGAATTATACAAGCAAGTGGCTAGATCCTACCTTCTTTATGAGCCAAATTTTAAGCTCCATAAAGAAACCAAACATAAGTTGGAATTATCCAACATGGAACTTGAACTAGAAGCAAGTTCACCAATTAAATTCTAGTTGCTAAGAACTTGGCCAAGTGAATAAGTGACTACTAGGAACTGTAGAACTTAGTATGTACATTCAACTTTGAACATAAGCAATTTGCAACCTAGTTTATAAACATGAAAGAGATGTTTCTAATACTATCATGCCTGTGGGACATACCAACACTCATCCATCTAGGCTCCTAGACCATCCACAATCTACGAGATAAAGAAGAGAAGATGAAGGTACTTCTAGATGCCTTCCCACGTTTGACAGCAGTAGTATGGCATTCTAAGCCTCCAATAGAGAATGTACATGATGAAGGACCTCCACATCACAAGAACCTCCACCTCTAGGCATGGTATGAAGTTCTCATCCTTCTTAATCCATCTATTTAGCACATGCTATTTTTGCCAGAGTATCTAAATTCTTTGTATCTTGCACCAATTTTATATCCATGCAACTTCTATGTTAAAATGGTACTCAAACGTTATTTATTTTAGTTTGTCAATTAGTTTCATACTTTACCAAATTTTCCAAAAAATCAATCCTATTTTATTCATCTAAGACTAAGGTTTTAATCAATCATGGGTGTATGATAAAGTCTCAATAAGTTAGTTATGTCAACACATGCTCATCAACGTAGCCCTATCAATGTTTCTCCATAGACACATCCTTGAATGCATTGGTGCATATGCATCGATGTCGATCCTCCTAAAATCTATATAATTGTGTATATTAATTGCATTTACGACACATTTGGTTATTCTTATAATGAAGCTCTTGCAATTTTATTCTGTAAGACTTAGTAAAATTATCCTTTCAATGCCCACGGCATAGATTGAATTAATTATACCAGATTTTATTTAAGTGCAAGATATAACTAAACACAATTACATGATATAACTAAAATTGAGATTTCTTTTCTACATTGTAGCACTTGGATTAGCATAAAGTTTACTTTCAAGCATTTTACTTTACATGTAGTTTACTTTTCTATGCTTGAGGATTTAATATTTTATTCCTTAGTAACATGAGTATGCTCACTTTAATCATCACTTTAATAATGTATGGGTGATTGATACAAGTGCCTCATTTCACATTTGTGTTGATCATTCTTTGATTCTATCATATAAAACTATCTAATCCAAAGTTATATGTTGTAACTAAAAAAATTTTAAAAACTATTGGTATAGATAATGTTGTTTTGCAACAACAAAGAATGCTAAAAGCCATAATTAATAATGTTCATCATGTTTCAAAAGTAATAAAGAAGTTAATTTTAGTAACTTAGCTTGATGATCCAAGTTTGGCCTTCTCAAGTAGAAAAGAATGTTGCAAAATTAGCAAGGGAATTTTGACTATTCTACATGTGAAAAAAAAAAGAAATTATTTTATACACATTGGACATAGATCTACATCAACCTACTACTATTGTAAATTAGAGGATGATGATCTCTAGTACAAACATATTAAACATTTTTGAAATACTGATTTAAAGGTACTTCAAGGTTATTTTCTAAGTCCTACCTTTTTGCATACATCTGTAAATCTTTGTAAAGATTATTTGATTGAAAACTCTAGAAGAGTTAATTTCTATATACATTTAGAAAATAGAAGAAAAAATAAATTAGAACTTATGTATGTTAATGCATGTGGCCTAATAAATCCTACTTCTCTTGGTGATTCTCTATATTTTATGACTTTTATTGATGACTATACATACAATTTCTAAGTTTTTACATTAAAATAAAAGATGAAATTTTAGAAGTATTTATGTCTTTTGTTGCTAGATACTCAAATTGGTTTAAAGTCAAAATGCTTGCTCATAAACAATGGAGATGAGTATAACTCTAAAGCATTTCTAGAATTTTGCAGTGATAAGAAAATCAATCCTATTTATATTCCTCCTAATACTCCTTATGAAAATTGGCATTATTGAGAAACATTGCTAAAATGTGCAAGATGCATGATTGTATAAGTATGTCTACTGAAAACTTTCTAAGTTGAAGTAATGATGATTACTACTTACTTGGTAAATTAGTCTCCTCATTCCTCTCTTAACAATGGTATTCCAAAAAATATCATGGACTAGTAAGAATATTATGAACTAATAAGAATATCTCTTACAAGAATTTAAGAATTTTTGGATGTGAATACTATATGCATATTCAAAAGAAATAGAACTAAGTTATGGAATGAGTTAAAGAATGAATTTTTTTGGCTAAGCTGAGGATGTGCTTGGTTATAGGCTATGGGATCTTAAAGCTAATCAAATAGTAAGATTTTGTGATGTTAAAGTTAGAGATCAAGTGATGTTTTATGGTTCTCATAATGGGAATTTAAAAAAATTGATTCTATATTTCTACAATAGGCTTGCAAATTAAAAGATAAAATAGATAAGGAGAAATATGTAAAAGAGATTTTTGAAATAAAAAATGTTGATGTTGATTTAGAGAGCAATGATACATCCTCCACTAAAGAGTAGGAAGAAGAGATAAAAGTACCCATTGATACATTTCATTGAGTAAGATGTTCTACCAAACTTTCTTATCCCCTTGATAGGTATTCTTCTTTATTGTACTATGTTCTTTATGATAATAGTGACTAATCAAAAATATTTGAAAAAGAACTTTCTAGTACTTATGCTACTATATGGAAGATAGTAATGACAATATATGGAAATCTTTGAAAGACAACAATACATGAAAATTGATGAGATTTTTAGAGTGCAAATCTTTTCATAGCAAGTGGATTTTTAGATTAAAAGATGAGGTACATGAAATGAAACATTACAAGGCTACATTTGTGATAAAATTTTATGTACAAAAGTCAAGTATTGATTTTATTGATATTTTTCTTTGACTCTTACACATTCTTTTTGGTGATGAAAATCTATGCACAAAAGCCAAATATTTATTTTGTCAATACTTGTTCCTCGGTTATGATACATTTGTCCATACACATAGTTCTTTCTCTTGTTACTTAAATTTAGGACTAGAATAATTAGACCTAAAAAAGCCTTTTTACATCTTGAATTAGAGGTAAAAATTCGCTTGCACCAACATGAAGGGTATGTGGATAAGCAAAATCCTAGTCTTATTTTATCATTTAAAGAAGAGCCTTTATGACTTGAAACAAGCCCCAAGATAATAGTACAATAAGTTTGATATGTTCATGAAGAAGTAATAATACTATAAAAGTTAGTTTGACCATTTTTATTTTTTATTTTTATTTTTTTTGATTTTCTAGAATGTCTCAAGAAAATTTGTTATCATATTATTGTATTTTGATAACATGTTAATGATAGGAAATTAAAAAGCTAAAATAAAACACTTGAAGACTAAGAGAAGTAAGCAATTTACTATAAAAGATTTCAAGTAGGAAAAGAAAATCTTAAAGATGAAAATATACAAGGATCTAAAATAAAAGAAGGTGAATCTCAACAACGTAACATTGGTAAGGTACTTAAGCATTTTGGCATAAAAGATGCTAAACCAATTAGCACTCATTTGGATTCTCATTTCAAATTATCTACAAAATATTACCCCTACTTAGAAGATGAAACTATAACAATGGGGAATCTACCTTATACATCTGTAGTAATAACTATCATGTATGTCATGATATGTACTTCTCCTAACCTTGCTCATGCAATAGAAGTGGTTAGTAAAAACATGAATAATTTTTTAAAAAATCATTAGCTTACTATAAAATAGATTCTTAGATATTTGAAGGGTATACAAATAGATTTATTATGTTTTTGCAATGGAGATTTAAGTATAGAAGGTTTTGTAGATGCTAATTTTACAAAAAAAACTTGGATAGCATATGTTTCACCCTAAGTTATACATTTTTATCCTATGGAATAGTTTGTTAATTGTCATGTCTTCAACCATTAGTGACTTTATCCAAAAAGAAGGCAAATAGAAGCATGTAAATAAATGATTTAATTGCATAAGTTTCTCAAGTTTCTTAGGCTAAAATAGAAGAACTATAATATATTATATGATAGCAAAAGCTCCAAACACTTGGCAAAGAATTTTACATTTCATGCAATGACAAAATTCCATGATATCATATTTTAATTTACAAGTAAATTTATTCAAAACAAGTTGGTTGAAATATAGAAAATAAAAAATAAGGAAAATTTTACTAATGCATTTACAAAAGTAGTGGTGATGGAAAAGAATAACTTCTATAATAAAAACCTTAGAATTACAATGAATTGAGTAAAGAATATTTGAAGTAATGCATCTTTCTTATCTTCTTAAAGGCTTATCAAATTTCTATTCAAAAGTTCTGGAAATAATGTCAAATCTCCTTTGATATCATTTATTCACTTATACTATTGACATTGTGCTCAAAAGTTCTATTGTTAATTATAATTAAAAAAAGTGTTGAGAAAGGACAGTTAAAGTAGAATTATTTAGAATTATCTAGAAAGCTTTGGTTGTAATGTTAAAGAAAAATTAAGATTTTCTTACCCTAAAAACATCTATAAAAAGGAGGAGATAGAAGTATGGCATCAACTAAAGTGTGAAATAATAGGAGAGAAAAGAGAGGCTATTGAGAATATCTTGTACTCTTATTCTTTTATTTTGATTCAGAAAAATTTGTGTTGCTTCCTTGGATTTTTTCCTCATATAGGATTTTCCATGTTAAATCTATTGTTTTGTTGTTCACTTTTATTTTTGGCCTGCTATGGGTTTATCTAACATAAACTTGGAATCTTATTCTATTCATCTTAGTAGATGGCATGTTGAAGTTCCTCATGTGTCATACTATGCTCTAAATATGCATCATTATCAATCTAAAGATGGTCATTTAACAATGTAACCACAAGGATAATGTTGCATGGTCATTGACTATAAATATCTATGAAAAATTTTGTGGTGAGGATGATATAATAATGAGGATATAATGTGAAGAAAACTTATTATTATTTAGCACATCTAAGGATCATAGCCATGAGATAAAATGGGTATTAATCGACCCCTCTATTAGGTAAGTAATCCTTAATCTTTGTCTTAAAAATTGATTCTCCATGTACATCAACTAAGATAGTGTGGTTTAGAGGAAATGATAATAATCCTTAAGGAAATCATCTTGACTAAATTATTTCAAATCTAATATGATCTCTTGAAGTGTGTAGGTTACCATGATATATAGGTAATGTTGCTTTGGCTTTAACATCACCTTAATGGTATTTAAAGCCTCCTCCAAATATTTTCTACTTTTAATTTGGTATTTCCAACATTTTTTATTTTTCTAGTAGACTTATAGAAGTTTAAGTTACACTTTCTTAAATTTAAAAATGGTAAGTAACCTTAACTTTCATACCCCATATGATGCTAATAGGGTAGCAGTATAAGAATGAATAAGAATGCATCATAACGATCAAGAAGAAATGATGTAGTGTGCTTTCCTAAACTAGTCCAACTAGAATGTGTTAACATCATGATGACCAAGAGATCATCTTCAAGTGATTTTCCTTTCATAAGGGGAAGCTATAGAAGGCTAAAAATTGAAGCATGAAATTCAAAGAGCTTGGGCTTTACTAACATTATGATCCTTGTAGAACTTTCATTTCTTTGCTCCACTACATTGAAATCACCAATCATAATGAAGCATTAACACTAATCAAGCTAAGTTATAATTTCTTGATAAAAGTAAACATGATCTTCTTTCATGATAAAAATGTGAATATTGACTATCATCTTATCCTGCCATTTGTAGGCAATGCATGTTTAGTCCTACCTCACCATAGTAGTTGATAGGTATGTGCATCAAAAAATTTCCAATGAAGATAGGAGTGGCTATGCAAAATGGTTGAGACCTATTATTTTAATCTCAAGCACAAAGCTTCTAATTTTCATTTCATGTTCTATTGACATAGAATATCCATGTAAAACCTCTAGAAAAGCTCTAACATTTTCTTAATTAATCAAGATCATGAAATCCATCAAAATTCCATAAGATGACTATCATGAATGTTACCTAGATTTCTTGAAATTGGGTATCTTGCATAGTATAGACCAACCAAATTAAAAGATAAATATTTTTGTGCTACTTAAATTATGAAGATCTACCAACTAGATTAGAAGAAGTTAGGCCTTCTCCACATTCATTGTTGATGCTAGCATTCCTCATGTGCACTTTCTCCTCATCTTATGTTATCTAATCCTAGGCTTCTTGTGTTTGTCTATGAAAATTATCATGATTATCTATTTCCATTAGCTCTGTCTACTTTGGAATAAATTTCTTCTATTATTGATTATGTTGGAGAGGTAAATAGGATGGGGGTTAATGGTTTGTTTGTTGGTGATCTTACATAGGTTGCTACACCACTAATAAATTCATAAGTATTTTTGTTATGCTTTCACTAGTGTTTTTCTTCTTTAACTTATTAATGGAGGCTAGTTAAGCTAGCATATCTATGGATCTCTCTTTGATAACTACTAGTCTATTAACCTTTGGAGCCTCCACTAGACTGCTATCTCATGAGGTCTCACTTGGTATTTTTATCTATGTTTCCTATTATGAAGTCCTTCCTCTAGTGGGATAAGGCCTATTTGCAAGAAAATCTAGTTACTATCTACTAATTTTTCCTAATTTAAAATAATAGAAGCATCTATTAGGAAAGTGTTTAAAAATTATCTCTTACTTGTTGCTACCATGTGTGTCCGCTAACTAAATCTCTTTGTAAATTTTTATATTAAAATGTACATACATGCAAATTTCTGTATCAATGAGATGCAACTTCAAGGTCAAATCATGGTTGATAGTAATCATTTTCCTGAATATTTGAGTGATGAACAAGCAAAGCTCATTATCCTAGAGCTCCATCAAGAATCATGAAATTTGTACCCAAACTAGCAAGAATAATATCATATTCTTATGGTCAATCTATTCAAAGAGTTTCTCCAGAAAAAACAATTGCTCTTTGAATAGTCATGACCCTTGAAAGAGAACATTGTAATAACACTACTTTAGGAAAGCACCACTTAGCATCATCCAAGAGTTCCAAAGTAGCCAATAGTTCTAGAGTGAACTCAAGATGGACCTCAACATCTTCAAGAACATGTGAGCATATCATAAGTACAAAACTCACATTCCACATCTTAGTCCATGATTAAAAGCATCATGATGATTCCCTTATAATCATATAAGAGACCAAACCAATGTAACATGAACAACATACACAAAAGCACTAGCATACATATAAGATATCATTTTCTTAAGAGAGATAAGATGCATTCCTACTCTAATGCATCTAACCCTAAGCCCTACTCCATAGAAAATGGTAGTAACCTAAGCCAAAGAAGCAAAGACTTCCTAATAAGCCTATATATGCTTATGATGTAGTACATAAAGAATAAAGACCATATAGTTCTATAGTGGTAGTTAATATATCATAGATGCTCTAAAGGTCTCTAACCTCTTCTAACCTTCATTTTAGAAGGAAAATAGCCTTTAATCCACTAATAGAGCATGTTTTTCTATAATATCTCCTACTTTAAAGAAGCAACATGATCAAGGCTTAAGTCTTTGTTCATATTCTTCCTTAAATGTAATGAGTACATTGGATATTTAAGGTATTAAGCCATTCAATACCTATTTAACTATTATAGATAAGTTCAACAACTATTGTGCACAAATGTTGAACTCAACTTGACATGTCAGTCAAGGATAAAAATGCTTACACAACCCAAGTTAAGAAAAATAGGCTTACCCTTTTTCACATAAACAGTATCAACCTTTCTACCTAGAGAAAAATCTAATTGCTTTATATGTGAGTAATTTTCTCTATATCTGGTATTTATGTAGGAGCATAACTTTGATCCTCTTTGTCCAAGAAGATGCTACTTAGTATCTTAGAGGAATCATTTTCCATGCCTACTAGTAGCCTAGCACTAGCATGAGAAAGGATCTTTTGGATTTTAGCCTCATTGTGAGAATCATCCTAGGATGTTTTCCTCCTTTTAAATAATGTTTGTTCTTCCTTCGTGAACACATGGTAGAAATTTATGCTTGTTACTCAAAGTCACAATCAAGAACATGTACTACCTACTCTAAGTTACCATTGAAAACATGTTCTTTCTACTTAGATTAATCATTAAGAACATGTACTCCCTACTTGGAGTCATTCAATCATACTCTCTTTTTCCACATACTTACACATATGTGGTCTCTCTCTCTCTCTCTCTCCCTCTCTCTCTCTCTCTCTCTCTCTCTCTCTCTCTATATATATATATGAACCTCCTTTCCATTTATTTTTTTTCTTTGCACACATACACCAATGCTTCAAGTCATCTCTTAAGTGGTAGTATCAAACTAACCATATTCTATCATCTTTCGTAGAAATTATATTGGTTGAAAATTTTATTATACACCTTCCATCAAGGTGGTTAACATAAAATCACATTTCACATTCACTATCACAATCAATAAAGTGACTAGCTTCAAAAGCAACCTTTGTTAAGATCTCCCATAAAATAAGAACCATGATCTATCATAGTGTTTATAAGAAATCCAAAACATTCCACCACATGGATAGAAAATAATTTTATTGAATGCTCAATCATTCAATATGTTGAACATAGAGAAAGGATAGTGAATATAGAGATTCATCCACCATAATCACTATTCTTCTAAGAGCAACATCAAATATCCCATTGTTCATTAATTACAACTTACCAAATCAAGAAAATATGTACTTTTATATTTGAGTACTCGCAAACTAGCATAATGCATCTTCTTGTTTCATCTAGGCATGAAATACCTATCACATTTAGACCAATTGCTTCTTAAATTAAATCAAATCCTCAATGAGAAAAATTTGAATAAAGAAACCATGATATTGAAACATCTAAGGATTTTCATGCTCAAAATATATTTCAAGAATAAGAACATTGGAACTCTTCCCTTAAACATGATATTGTAAATAGGATGATTTTAAACATTATTAATTTTCTTCTATGAATTAAGGGCTAACTCATTTAGGCATCATTGATAAGGGATCCTTGAATAAGAATCCAAGTGTTGTCTCACAACACATGAACATAAAACCATAATATTGTAATACCAAATTATGGAGTCCTTAAGTTATTCAAGCCCAAGAATCTTCATAAGATCAATGGATTCAAGAACAACCATATAAGAACTCAAGCAAAACATTGCAATAAGAAGCATTAATCCTATATATTATCTTATATTCAATGCATGACAAAATCATCATCTTAAACTATCACAAAAATCAATCAATAGAAGAGAATGTATTTCTCTCATAATTCATAATGACAAACTTGAATATACATAACTATTTTGTACAAATTGAAGATCATAAATAACATTTTCTTGATACAACACATGATTTTTAGTATAAAATTTTGAGCTAAAACATATTTGTATTTTTATGCAAGAGGTCACCTTAATAAGAAAATAACTTCTTTCAAATTAATCAATGTTTGAATAATTTAGCCATTTCTATTCTAAGTAGATGTCACACGATTGTATAACCTACTTGTAACAACTATTTCTATTCTAAGTGGATGTCACATGATTGTATCACCTACTTGTAGGTCATCTACTTATACTAAATATTTACACAATTTGATTATCTATAAGAGTAAAACTAAGATTTGTTTACTCATATTTTACCATCTCATCTTTCACTTGTAGCTACTTTGCAAAAGTATCTAAATGTGTCTTCCACTTGAATCAAAGCCTTGGCTTTGATACCAATTATAATGGTATTACTATAGGGAGGCACTACCTGATACCACATAATAGTTTCACAGTAGCCAAAAGTTATAGAGTGAACTTAAGATGGACTATGTCTCAACCTACAAGCATATCATAATTATACAATTCACATGTCACATGTTAATCCATGGTTACAAGTGTTATAACAACGTCTCTATAATCATATAAGTGGTAAAACCAATGCAACATACATGGCATACTCCAAATCACTAGCATATACATAAAACATCACTTTCTTAAGAGAGCTAAAATATAATCTTACTCTAAGTCATCTAAATCTAAGCCTCACTTTGAAGAAAAGGGTAGTGACCTAAGATAGAAAGATAAAACCTTACCAATCAACCTACATATTCTTATAAAATGGTATATAAGGAATCACAATCATGTAATTTTATAGTGATGGTTGAGATAGCATGGAACTCATAAGGATCCCCATCCTCTTTCTAACTCCCATTCTAAAAGAGCAATAAACTTTAATCCACCAATAAGGTATGCTTTTCAATAGACATTATGCATAGCTTGATCTAACTCAAAGAAAAATAGAGTGTTATTTCCTTTTATATGTGTAATTTTTAAGGCATATCGTATCCATAACTTATGTTACCATTCGAAAATTCTCTCAATTATTGAAAATTAACTAAAAAAATACTACAAAGATGTGTGTA
Organism: Gnetum montanum; assembly: GCA_015680685.1. Taxonomy (NCBI): domain Eukaryota; kingdom Viridiplantae; phylum Streptophyta; class Gnetopsida; order Gnetales; family Gnetaceae; genus Gnetum; species Gnetum montanum. The sequence continues at coordinate 121,667 of MNCI01031704.1, forward strand.
TGATTTTCAACATTGCCATTTTACAATACAATTTAGGATTTTGATATGTATCTCATCATTCTCCTCTATCATTGTGAAATCAATTCTTACCTATTTGGTCTCCTCCTCCTTCGAGATTACCTTAGGTTCTTGCATGCATGTGCTCATTATCTTGGAGATAGCACAAAGAATAGCTTAAGTATGTTTGCCATGTGTCATCATTAAATCTTAAAGCCTTATGTTTTTGGTTTAGTCTATTCCACCTAACATGAAGAAAAGCCTCCAATGTGTCCTATAGAACATTCTTGTCCAATTCTTATGTTCATATCAAGACCCCATAGAATCTACCTATCATCAAACAAATCCTACCTTGTCAAGCTAAAATACATATGAGCATTGCTAAGTTAAGTCAAATCCATTTTCCTTAAGCTATTATTCCCTACTAAAGATTCAACCATCACTACTTTAGAGTAGTATATATTATCTCTAAGAAGTGATTTTCTTTCACTGTTTACCTTGAGGGATTTCTCACTTGGGTAGTCAAATGTTTGTATTTTTCCTTAAGGGGTAGTAATTATATCTTTCAAGAGCACCACATTTGTTTTTTATCTTACTAGGTTCTCAAGAGTGCAATAGAAACCCAAGTTTGAAGGTTTATTATTTGCCCTATGAAGAGCACGTAACATCTAAGGATCTATCACTATGGTATACTTCACCATTGTTATTTGATTTCAATAATATATGACGGTAAGCTTTATCATGCATCATAGTAAATGTGTTTCATTTATGCATTTAAGCTTGTGTATTTTTTGCATTTATTAAAATTTCATATTTTTTTAAAAACTCATTCTACCCCTACCACTAAGATTAGAACAGCTTGTAAAAATACCATCTAATTTTCCAATCATAGTAGGTCTACATTAAGGATCTGCATTTAGCCCATACTTATTTCCCATTATTATGGATGAATGAGCAAAGAAAATACAAGATACAATTCCTTGGCATATGTTATTTGCAAATGATGGTATGTTGCTAGATATAACTTGAGAAAATATTGCTACTAAAATGAAGAACTAGAAACATGTTTTGGAATCAAAAGGCTTAAAATTACCAAAAGTAAAATAGATTGTATGGAATGCAATTTTAATAACAACATGGATAGTGATGAAATAAAAGTGATAATTCTAGGTAAAAAAGTCCCTTACTTCAAATAGTTCTACTACCTAGGATCAAACCTCTAATTATATGGTGAAATTGATAAAGAAATAAGAAATAAAATTGAGGTAAGATGGTAAAAATGGAGACACGTTAGTGGTGTTCTCTATGATAAAAGAATATCAATAAAATTAAAGGAAAAATTTTACAAGACAGGAATCAAGATTACAATCTTATATGCTACTCAATGTTAGGTAGTATAAAAGAAGCATGAATGACAAACCAATATACCAAAAATGTGAATGCTTTAATGGATATTATATGTTACTAGAAGAGATAAACTACATAATACAAATATTAGAGTAATACTTGAAGTGACTTCTATTTTAAAATAGCTACAAGAATGGAGGCTTAGATGATTTTGATATGTGCAAAGAAGATCAAATAATAAACCTATAAACAAAGGTTGCTACATCACTATTCCAAGAAAGCCATCAAAAGGAAGGTTAAAGAAGACATGGAAAAGAAAAATTGAAGATGATTTGAAGAAACCAAAAATAAACAAAGATCTAGCTCTTCATGGAGGAAAATGGTAAAAAATAACTCAGCTAGTTAACTCCATTTTATTAGAACAGGACTAAGATTATGATAATGATGATGATGATTCATCCCCTGTCCCTTTTGATTTTATCAATCCAAAAATCTAACTCTTTTTTGTTCAACCAAGATAAGGACCTAAGTCCAACAATTTTCCTAACCATTAAAACTAATAATTTTGGTGATAAATATGATGTTATTATTTATTTTATTCTTACACCTCTAATTGTTCCTTACACAGTTTCTATTTTTAAAACTTTCTTCAAAGACTCTCCATTATTTAACATAAATTTTTAATCTTTAAGACTTTCAAACTTGTTTAATCTACTAAAAGTCCTACTTATTAGATACTAAGTTAAACATTAAACATTAGCACAAGAAAGCCTTAGAAACTCAGTTTTTGATGATTTCTAGCTTCTAGCCTTATTAAATCTCAAATTACACTAAATAATTCCAACTTGTATATAAGAGAAGTATATGAACTTGAACTACTTTTCTACAGATAAGAGTTTGAATAACTATTTTTATATTTTATGACTACATAAACTAGACTGTTAATTTAAATTTTCTTTATAAGAAATGTTGAAACTAATTTAATAGTTAATTGATAAGGATATGCCTCAATTGATCCTAAAAGGGCCTATTCCACATTTCTTTCAAACCAAATTAGCTTAGAAGAATAAGAACATAAGAAATCAACTCTCCCTCTATTAATCACGTCGAAATATAGAAACTACATCAACAATGAGGAGTATAGATTAATTTAAAGTCTCCTAAGAATCAAGGAGGCCACACATTTCCCTTTTCAATCCCTCAAATAACTCACACTTGGATCATAAAGCTGAAGATAAGATAACACTCATAAGAAATTTTCTCAATCTCTCTTAAGTTCTCTCACTCTTACCTCTTACTCTCTAGGACTATTTTTTAGTCATTCTTTCTTACCTTAGACTCTTTTATCCTTTCTCTAGATCTTGAACATCCTTTTATACTCATTGGAGTGATCCTTCATCTTTCTTAATCATTGTTTTTTCATTTAAAAATTTGTGAACTTTTAAAAAAATGAATTTCCCTTAGACTATAAGTAGTTTCAACCATACCTACCTCACACCTACCTACAGCTTGTTGTGACTCAACTTTTTAGCACTAGTAAAATTCCAAATATTTGTCATCTATTCTTCTACTAACTACAACCTCTTATGATCTAGACTATAACCTCCTATGACTTCCTCTAGCATGCAATGACTCACAACTTGTTACCTAATCGAGAAATATGAAGATTTCTTAATTACAACTAATTAAAACTCATAGTAGTCCATAAACTCAACATTTGAATAACTGCAACTCGCAATCCCATCATAGCTACCTACCTAAACCAAGATAAACATGCAAATAACTCCTAACTAACTCGACAACATAAATAATTACACTTAAGAGTCCTATGATATATTAAGGATGAGAAATACATGGATAAGGTTGGATAATGTCTTTATCATCTCCCTTTCTTTTAAAAATGACATTCTTAATAATCATTTACAAGTTGGAAAGCACCATGTCCCCATGACTCAAGGCCATTAGAGTCACCATGAGAATTTGCATAACTCAATGTATAAAAGCATTACCAAAATGAGCATTATGCTTATTCACAATGCTTGAGATTTTGGTTTTAAACTTCACTTACTCTTCAAAACTTCTTCTTATGGCCCACCATGCTTCCAATACTTTATCATCATCATGTAATACATCAATTGCATCCCTATAGTGGTTCAAACATACATAAAGATTATACAATAATATGAAAAAACATACATTAATATCCTACAATGGCATACCTTGGCCAATCTTCAATGGACATTATCCACCTTTGACGAGTTAAATCTTCTTTGAGTAATGTCTAAACAACAATGAGCATATAAACCTCAATCCAATACCAACACAAGTATCTAACAACATTAACAAGCATACTATTTTCATCAACAACCATGGCTATCCATCAAAACAAACATCCTTCTTCATGAGACTCAACAAACACATTAGCAATATCTAATTCAAATACATTTTCTTCAACATCAAAGAAAATATCATCATCACAAACAACATTCATCTTCACAATCTCTTTGCAACTAGGAAGCATCAATAAAAAATTCAAATTACCATCACTTTTAACAATATTATATAGTAGCTTGAACCTATGATTACATTTATTCATAGTCCAACTATTATTTTCTTCATTAAATATAACCTTATTATCATAGTTCCATGGTGTACAAAAAACTAGATCAACACAATCAATAAACAACACATCATAAAATATCCTATCTTGAAAATCTTCAATGGAATACTAAATAAGACATTGTTATTTTACTTATAATGATTCTTGTTGAATCCCAAAATTGGGTCAATTTTAATTACCTCTAATAAAAGGATACATTTTAATTAATTTTATGTAATTAATTACATATTTTAATTATTTAATTAGTGTTTA
>MNCI01031710.1:1546-38106 GCA_015680685.1 Gnetum montanum
GTTTGAACAATTCATAGATATTGAATTTGGAATAGCTTTATTGCGAAATTTTTACTTGTGTCATTTTACCTTGTTTAAATATTTGAGATCCACACAAATCTGCTTTCTTTTCTTTTCTGTATATTTCCATTGAATTTTGCTCTATTTCTAGTTTTCTTGTGGAATTACTTCTTTCTCTGGGGAAAATTAGGAGTAGATTTGCGGAGTTGTGCTCAAATGTTTTTTGCAAAATTTTACTTGTTACAATCAGGTATTATAAGGATCGCATAGACTAGGTAGTTGAACAAAATAGGAAACTTTCAATAACTCACAGTACTGGACAAAGTTGGCTGAATCTCTTTAAAGTAAGTCATTTGTAGTTCACACACAACGAAATTGTCACATTTCATACAACCGCACGCCGCAACAGCACACACACATACTCACATTAACTACTGAGTTATTTGGAGGTATCTGGGCCTTGGTGTTGCCAGAGACCAGCAGGCACCTAAATCTTGTTCGAGGACACTCGTTGGCAGTCGCGTCCCAAACGGTCGCCAACACATAGGTCCTCTTCAAGAATTATTTCTATTAAAAAGGTTTTGCATGTATTATCTTAGGTTTAATATTTCCATGATTGATGACTTGTCAAAGTAATCTTCAAGAATTGAACTTAGGATATATTCTTCTTTATTGATTTTATATTTAAAATTTTCTATATATTTTTATTATTTTATTAAACTTGTATAATATGGTATCCTTGGGTTTTGAAATTTTAACACTTTGATATCATAGTTATCATATTTAATAAAGTACATGTTTAATTTTTTATTTATAAATTTTTAAATTACTAAAATTTAGATATCACATTATCATATCTCCTTTTGTTATATTTAAATATTTATATTAAACAAAACATGCTTGTGATTTAATGTTTTTCATATTTTTTTAGAATATAATAACTTAAATGTTAAAAAAACCATAATTTGTTCTATCACTTTAACTCTTCTTGGGTTGTTGTACCCATATGAGAGATACCCTAGGTTATAGTATCTTAAAATGTGTTTTAGAGGTATTGGTTGATGCTTTGTTATGTGATTCAAATTTGCACATCAACATTTTTTATGATGTTGGAAGGAGAATCGACAAACCTATTAAAAATATTAAACCTCTTCATTTCATTTTACCTATTCCATTATTTTTTTACCATATTATTACTATTACTATGAATATCTTACATCATCATGATGTGACACCATCACAATGGTAAAATGATTGGTTAAAGTAGAAAGTGATTTACATTTGTTAAGTTATGCTATTAACCATTTGATAAAGATTATGCTTAGTTATAATGATTTATTTATAAGACATGTTATTTTACACATCTTAAATATTCATCATATGGTAAACATGAAATCATCATTATTTCCATTTCTTGTCTTGTTTAGTTGAAAGATTACTAATGAACGATGAGTACCCCTATGCTCAACCATATGAATCACAAGCATTCATGTGCCATCTGGTTGAATTTTGTAGATCTTAATTCTTCAAGTACACTAGTTCTAGGAAGTGAAATCTAGTCATTACAATCATTGTCTTCTCAATTACACTTGTGAAATACAAAGGTATGGTTAAGTGCAACTGAGACATATGATTTTTATAATTTTTTATATTTATGTTCTTGGTGCTTAAAATAAAGGAATGAAGTATTTTAATGGCTAATTTACTCTAAATAACTCATTAATTTCTATCTAATCCTACCATAAGCATCCATTCCCAATTTTTGTGCACATCCTAAACACATATAATGCTACTGGGTTATCAAACTTTAAGTGTTGTTGGGATTACCAAGCATCATGTGCATGCTTGAGGTGGTTGTACTTATGTGCTTAATTAATTACTATTTAACTTAGCTAACTTATCTTAGCTTACTTTGGCTTAATTACTTGGAAGAATTAAATGAAATTTCATAAAACATTAAATGCATAAACAAAGTATTTAATCTAGCTAAGGTGATACAAGCTTTATTAGAAAGCTCATCCTTATTGCCACACACATTGCCATCCTCAAGTATAATAGTGCTTGGATAAAGATCTGTACACTCAATGACTCCTACTGTGGGAACTTTGGAAAATACTTCAACTCCAAAGTAAAGAAACTGCAAGAGTTTTGCTATTTTATGATAAAAATTATGCCCAAACCATGTGCCCAAGTGCTATATTTATGGGTGAACACACATCTTGTAATGTCAAATATCCAACATCGCTTCTTGGGCCTTGATATGTGGTATCCAATATTAAGGCTTCAATATTATATACCCAATATTAAAGCCAGATAAAATATGGTTTATCATACCCCCACAACTACATGAAAACTCATCCTTGGGTGAACAAAAGAAGAAACAATTCCCTTACAAAATATTGAAAAGGCATGGTGTTATTGACTAACATGCAAATTGACTTAGATGGAATAGAAAAATTCTAAGTTCCCATGAAAAGGTCTTTATAATTGAAAAGGCAATCCAATTATACTTTGGAACTTAGAATTTGTTGCACTGGCTTGCTTAGGCTCATGAAAAGGATTTATCTATTGTATGTTGACCAATTGCTTCTTGTTTGGGCTCTTACGTTTGTAGATCAACATGGCCCTAGAAGAAAAAGTTTTGTAAATGATATAAGATCCTTCCCACAACATCTAGAACTTAGTTCATTGAGGTACATGTGTGGGGTTGTAGTAGAGGATCTTATTTCTTGGTTGAAATTTGACTTTTCTAATTCTAAAGTCATGACATTTTTTATTAAATGCCTTGTGCAACTTTTTAGATGATAGGGCCACCAATCATTTCTCATCTAGTAGGTTGAGATTTATTAATCTTTCTTTTTATGCTAGACTTAAGTCAAGGTCAAGATCATAGGCCATGCATAGTGTACAAAGCTCAAATTAAATAGGTAGAGTTGGTAATTTTTCATACACTAGCTCATAGGGAGAATAGCCTATAGGAGTTTCCATGTTGAGAAGTAGGCTTAGAGGGCATCATTGAGTTTTTTGCTCTAGTCTCTCCTATATTTTCTAACTATTCTCATTAAGATCTTAGTGATTTTCCTATTTGTAACCTTAGCTTGACCATTTTCTTGGAGATGATAAGGTGTTGTTAATTTATGCTAAACCCCCAAGCGCTAGATGATCTTCTAGAAGGTAGTGCCTATAAAGTGGGTTTCATTATTAGAAATTAATGCACGTGGCACACCAAACCTATTTATAACATTCTATTGTACAAACTGAGTAGCAATAGAAGATGTACAGTTGGTGACAACTACTGTATTTATCCATTTCGTACTTAACAATGACTATGATGTATACCTTTTCATTTAACATGGATGTGATGGGACCTCTGCAAGGGCCTTTGCGCGCATCTTGGAGAACATGTAGTTGATCAGCATCAAGTACAGACCAATGAACCAAGCCATTGACTCATACCTTATAAAGGTGTCTATTTATTTCCATAAATTTTTTGGCCTAATGAAGAAACTATTATTTCTTTCTGTAGTCTAGGTCTTGTGGCATCTCCTAAGTGAGATGATAAGTGAGGATGTCATCATACCATTTTGGTTTTGTGGGTACTTGTTCATTTTTTGCACCAAGAAAGAGAAGTTCATTTTGAAATTGGTTAGAGAGTGAGCCCTCCTCCTCTTTGCAATCCCATCATAACTAAGACAAGTGATCAATAACCACATTATTATTTCCCTTTTGATCTACCATCATAAGATTGAATTCCTGTAAGATCACTAGTCACCATATGACATGGAGGCTCACTATTGACTTGTTCATTAGGAAGTGAATTGCACTATGATGTCAATGAATTGCACTATGATGTCTATGCACAAACACTTTATATCCAAGCACACAATGCTTGAACATTTTTAGAGCATACACCACCACCATCAATTCTTTCTCTGTGGTGATGTAATTTAACTATGCATCCACAATGCTTTGGCTTGCACAGTGGATGTAATATGGACATTTCTTTTCATCCAACTACATAAGCATGGCTTCCAAGGTGTAATTACATGCATTTGTCATTATATGAAATGGTCTAGGCTAGTTAGGTGCTTGTAGAATTGGAGTCTCTATGAGTTTCTGCTTAAGGTTATAGAATATATTTTTACATTCCTTGGTTGAGATGAATGGAGCATATTTCTTTGTTAGCTTGACCAATAGTTTTGTGATCTTAGAAAAATTCTCTATAAATCACTAGTAGTAACTAGTGTGTCCAAGGAATGACTAAACATATTTAAAAGCTTATGGTTGGTAGGTGATTCCTTTGATGATTCTTATCTTTTCAAGATCTACCTTGTTCCCTTCCTAAGAAATTTTGTGCCCTAATACAATGCCTTATTGAACCATGAGATGGCTCTTTTGCGAATTGAGCCATAGGTTTATTTTCATACATCTTTTTAGTAGTTGCTCAAGGAGATCCAAGGCTTGCTCAAATATAGTGTCATAAGTGGAGAAGTCATCTGTAAAGACTTCTACTTTGCTACCAATTTGATGTTGAAAGATGCTTAAGACCAAATGTTAGAAAGTGATAGGAGCATTGCATAGACCAAAAGACATCTTGTGATATGCAAAGGTTCCCCAAGGACTCATGAATGTTGTTTTGGCTTGGTCTTCTAGTATAATCTGGAGTTGGATATAGCCACTATAACCATACAAAAAGTTGTAATAGCAATGCCCATATATGATGTCCAACACCTGCTCAAAAAATGACAAAGGAAAATGATCTTTAAATGTTGCCATGTTTAACAATCAAAAATTTGATGCAAACATACCATTTTCCACTTCTCTTTGGCACTATCATGAGTGGGCTAATCGACTCGCTATCCATAATGGAATAGATGAACCCTACCTTAAGGAGTTGCCTAATCTCCTCTTTGATGATTTGCTTCAATTTTTGATTCAACTGCCATTTTGGTTGCCTCCTTGGCTTCATAGATGAATTATTGTAGATATGATGTTAGTAGTATTGGCTATGGTACTGTTTGCAATGGACTAACAACGAACGACAATAGCAACTGAGAAGTAGGGAAAATTTATTTTGGTTACCTTTTGTATTCTTGAATTTAAGAAACTCATTCTAATTAAAATTTCCATTTATTTACAAGTTTTAAAAGGCCACATAGCCCTCTCTAGCTGATACTATTCCTGGGTTTTCATATCTATCTCCTCAAATGAGTTTTCCCCCCAGGTGTTGGTGCATCCAAAATTTATGCATCAACAATACCCATATAGATCTAGTTTTCTGTAAGGGTATTATTGCCTTAGTGGTGGCAACGTCCATGACTATGGGTGTTACCATTATTGATACTACTCATACAATTATGGTGGAGTTCTATTTGGATAATATTACTATTGCTGATGAAGCTACCTAGGATTGCCTTGAGGATAAGACAATCTTCTAGGTGTTTATCTTTTTGCTAGTCATGGATTTAGAGCATATACCCTAGATTCCTTTAAGTGTTACATGATGAGGCAACATCCATAGCCACCATCATCATCTAATTTAGTTTTCGTAACTTCCTCTACTATAGCAATATTGTCCTTACCCCTTTGATTAGCATGTTCAGCTTTCTTATGCCTCCTACAGTCACAATGACTACCTTATTCTTTGGAATCTTTAGTAATTTTAAGGATAGCTTGGAATATACTATACATAGAGTCCCATAACTAATCTACCTTACCAAAATTTCAAAGGTAAATTTTTGAATCAGCAAGGTTTTCTAGTTCACCACCTCATCAAGTCATGATTCCTCCTCACCATCACAAAATTGGAACTCCCTCTTATGAATGGAATGATCTTAGTTGTATTCTTCTGCACTTTTTCATTTTCTCAACTCTCCTTCTTCTTTTGCTACCTACTTGATTAGCCATTGGATTTAATAGACTCTTAACTTTGAAAATCACCCTTAGGCATAGACTCCAAGAGCCTTCCTCAGTTTTTATTGGAGCCCATCTACAATGTGGCCAAGTTGTTTCTACTAAGAGTAATCATGGCTCGAACATTAGTGTAATAAGGAATAATATCTACCCATGGTGGCATCCAAGGACTCATGTGCTCTTTGCTTCCAACCCTAGATTTTCCTTCTTAGATTAGACACTTGGGAGTATGTTTGATACTTATCATTGAATAGTTTGAGCATTGTACTCCATCTGCAGATTGATTCCAGCTCTAAGGACTGGTACAAGATTTTTGTTTCTTTGATGAGTGTCCTAGAAAACAACTTAAGATTTTGCCAATTATTTTCTATATTTTTCAAGGAATAGGCATTGTGAAAAGCTTGAAGATGGTTATGTAGATTTGAGTTATATCCCCTTTCAAATTTGGGAATATTGTTCATGTCTGGCCTCTTGATCTAGCTATCCTTTATGTGCCTTGTAGAAATTCTCACTGCCTTTATGATTTTTAGCATGTGTTAGGTGGCAAGAAAAGGCACATCATAGCTATGACCTTGGTGCCTATGATGCCCTCTACTATGCCTTCATTCATGGTGATGGGACTCTCTTGAATGCCAACACCTTGAATCTTAACTTGCCTGATGGTCCCTATGATCATATTAGTCACATTGGTCACCTCCATGACAATGACATCCCCTATAGTTACATTCAGAGCTAGAGGAGGAAGAAGATGATGATGAAGGTGAAGAGGAAGAAGGACTAGCATCATCATAGTTCCTGCCACCCCCTCTTTAGTGGTCATGACCATGATCCTGATCATGCTACTTACCTACATCCTTGCCATGAATATCTTCCTTGGATATCACTTTGTCATGGGATCTATTCTTATTAGAACTAGGATTATGGATCATGGACTACAAGTTTTGGTTTTGACCTCCTTCACCAAAGTTAAAGAGTGTAGTCTCACTATATTGAAAACCCCCAAAGAAGAGCTCTGCATCATCTTTTTGATATGTCATGAATGATAAATCATTAGACCACTTCCCTTTCATAGATTCATAACATTGCTCTAGTTTTTAATCTTTTAGGCATTTTGCATCAATGGGACAATAATCCTTGGCATCACTATCCTACATAACATATTCAACATGAAGCCCTTGGATGCCCAACCACATAAGTTTTTGTTGAAGCATCGTAGAAATGAATCTATCAAGTGGTAATGCAACGTTTCCCTCCATGTCTCATCACTATAGTAGTTCATTCTAGTGTAGGATGAAGGTAAAATTGGATATGTAGTCATCAGGATGAGCATATACCACTCTATATTTCTAGGGCACCTACTGATTTGCTTTGTCAGACTTGGGTGGAGAATCACTTCTATGAGAAGAAGACATCTTGTATTAGAAGATAAGAAATATAGTGGGCTTTCTTATAATTGTTGTAGTTCTTTTGATGCATGATCTGACGTTAGGATTCATTCCAATTATGTTAAATAAATTTTTATTAAATTCTAGATAACGCACATAACAAACAAAAGTTCCCTAGAAACATTGCTAATGGTGAGCAACAAGTACCTCTACACTCAACCATACAAATTACAAGTGTTCACGTGCCACCTAGTCGAATGTCATAGACCCTAAGTGATGAGTGGAAATGTACCCCGATGCCCAACCATATGAATCATAAAGCATTCACATGTGATTTGGTCAAATTCTATGAACTTTATCATTTCTAATGCACTAGCCATTTTAGGAAGTGAATCTAGCCTTAAGGTCAATCATTGTCTTCCCAATTACACTTGTGATGTTTGTTGGTATGGTTAAGTGTAATTGAGGCATCCAATTTTTATCATTTTGTGTTTTATAAGTTGGTGCTCAAATGTAGATAAAAATAATTTGAATAACTAATTTACTAACATTTAATTAATCCTAACACAAGTATCCATTCCCACTTTTTGTACACATCTTGAATCCACGTATCCATTGCTGGGTGACCAAGTGCTATGCTATTGGGCATACCAAGAAATAACATTGTTGGGATTACCAAGCAAATACATGTTATGTTTAAAGTAGTTGTACTTATGTATTTAATCTATCTAGCTTAATGACTCAATAACTCAATTGCTAGAAAATATTTGTGAAATAATCAAGAATAATTAACAAATAATTGAAAACATTGAATGCATAAATAAAATAGCTAATATATCCAAAGCGTTGCAAGGTTTATTAAAAGGCTTGTCTTTATTGTTGCACACACTATTGTGCTTAGGTACAACAATGCTCAAATAAAGATTTGTACACTCAATGACTCCTCCTGCAGGCAATCAAGGAAAAGAATTCTAACTTTCGAATGGAAAAATGCAAGAGATTTGCTACTACTAAAATATAGATTACCATAAATGTAGTTGGTAGGGTGTATTTATAGGTGATAGACATGAACTGCATTGATGAGGCCTCAACAATGTAGGATGAGATGCATCAAAGAGGCCTCATCAATGTAGTCGACTACGTTGACGAGGCCTTATCAATGCAAATAACCAATGACAACTCATCATATCCTCATGACTGAATGAAAACTCATTCTCAAGTTCTTTTATAAAATTGGGGAGGTATGGGATTATTGATTGAATTTTCTTTAACAAAAAAACTGATTGACTTGACAAAAAATTAAGTGCCTCGGTGTATAGATCAGCATATTACAAAAATGGTGGTGTTCATGACACAAAATTGAACACCATGATACAATTATTCAAAAATTGGACAACACATTCCTTGATCATGTGAAGCTTATTGGAGAAGATCAAATAGTCCTAGGCAATGGTGATTCTTGAGGCTTCGAGGGATCCTTATAGGCTTCATGCACAAGTGGTGGTTGAGGTGGCTACAGTTGTCCTACTGCTACTACGACTTCAAGTAGGAGGTGGAAAGCTTCCAATAGTGCTTTCATTTTCTCCTCCTTATTCCTAAGATCATGCACCATCCATGTAGCTTTCCCAATGTGGGCCAGAATAGGTACATCCCAAGGACATAGGATCACTAGAAACAACTCCTTAACATTGATGAACTAGGAAATGAACTATTTGCATTTAATGTCAAATACTATCACTATGTTCTTCAACTCCTACTAGTCATTCATCCATCTGGCTAGGTCCTTAGTGATGGATCATTGATCTATGAATTGTCCTTTGAGAACTTTAAGTTTAGCATTAGTATTCTCAAGCTTTTTCTTGTTGTCCTTGTGGTGTTTGAACTCGGCCTTGTATAGCAAATATGAGCTAGCCACTTGTTTCTCTAATTGTAACTATGATCATCTTGCTATCAACATTGCCAAGTTTGTGTAATGGAGATTGGCCAGCTCCATATACTCTATCATTTTCTCAATGTATAACTCCTTCAAGTGGATCTCTGCTTTGTTGTAGGCATCAATCCCATCAAGGATGGGTTGCCACATATCTCTTCCTTGCTAGAGTTGCTGGAGGGATTCATTCATTTTCATCTTTGCCATTTGGATTTGCTTTTCATTAATTTTCTTTTGCAAACGAACCTAGTCCTTGTAGTGATTTTTTACTCTTTCAAATTTGAGAGCTTCATTTTTTCAGGTGATGATCACAATGGTAAAAATTTATCGCAAGGTGCGTACCTCCTCCAATGATAGATTGTGGTTCTTTGTGATAAGTTTTCTTAGTTCAGTATTTACCTTAACAAGTTGCTCCTATTATTGATGAATGAACATTTGCATTTGATCTCTTTGAGCATCAACATTTTGTAGGCAATGATTTTTTGTGGTCAATGCTTCATTCTATTGATGCATCTAATCCAAGTCCTTCTTCATTGAGTGTGTTTTAGCTTTTACCATGGACTATTTAAAGATGGCCATTACTACTTCTTGCTTAGCCTTTTGAAATCATTAATGAAGTTGTTTGATAGCTTCATATCTTGTTATTACTGGACTCAGGATTGCTTATTTTGCAAGTTAGGAACAAAGTTTAGCAGCCTCTGCAGCCAAGCATTAATTTTGATCTTGAGCCATTTCTAGTTGCCCCTCCAAAATTATGCATCTACCCCTTGCATTCAGTAGCTTTGACTGGGCTACGATGATGTTCTCTAGGAGATCAAAGATGTCTAAAGTTGGTTGCCCAGTTCTTACCAGTCATTCTAGCAATTATTCATTGTAGGTTATGTTCAATTTTTCATTGATCATGATTGTAGATGTTTGCACATCTTAGAGTATAGATACATCTAGTACAGAAACCATGAATGCATTCAATGCTTTAGCTACATGGTCAGCTACCACTTCTACTACTATCTCTTGCCCTTGGTGCTGCATCACCAAGACAGTTGTCTCTTCTCCTTCCTTTAACTACATCGAAAAAGTGGTAGCATTCCCAAAGATTTTTGGGAATAGATGGTGTGTTGCTAGTGACACTGTCACCTCTCAAGCATTAGGATCTAACCTCAAAGGTAGTTGCATTCTTTGGATAGAGAAAATGGGACCACCTCTCTCCATTTGGCTAACTGTTTGGGAGGTGACTCATTGCTAGTTGATACATAGATGGATCTACCCCACTCATTCTTGCTTGTTGCTCTTATTTGCTCAAGATCTATTCTCAGATTTGATGTAGATGCTCAAGGAATATGTAGGCCTCTAGTGTTATCTTTTGAGTGGGTGGTGGTGGTGGAAGCTCCTCTTCTTGAGTGGTTTTTGGCATCCTATCCTTCATGATTTTCACCCATGAGGCCAAGGGAGCATGCCTAAGAGTATTATTATAATAGTGAACAATGCCTGCCATTTTGCAAAGTTTCTTGATTAGGCATGGACAGGGTAGGGTCTTCCTTCCATGTTTGTTCTCCTTGAAGCACTTCTCAATCTCCAAATAAATTAACTGTGGAAGGTTAATGGGAAATTTCTTACTTAGAGCGATGCATGCTTGGGTGGAGAAAGTAGTCACCTTGCTTGGCCTCATTGTTGGATTGAGGTAATAGGACACAATCTTAAAATAAATCTACTCCACTGGTGTGAGTGCACCATACTTCTTACTATCCACCCCATAACATTGCTAGGTCCATTCCCTTTTTTCCTTAGGATTACCTTTTGTTGATATTTTTGTCAACTATGTTCCATTATTTGGCAACCCTAGTGCTTGTGCAATAGCCTTCATTAAGTGGAACACTTGAATGTCCTTGACTTTTACAATGGACCTTGGCCTTCAACAATTCAAGAAGAGATAGGTCTCTCCCATGTACCATTCTCCACTGGACATGATGACTAGCCACATGGTAGAGGTTTGCAATTGTGTCTTGACATCCTCTAGATATTTTTCCAAAAATGGCCTAAAGTTTATCTCTTGAAGAATTGATCTTTGAATTTCTTGGGACTTGATGATGTCTAAGCAAGCTTGAGTCAGAGTGACCTCAAGCCTTGACATAGGTCCAGGTGCTTCTCCTCATTGGGATTGTTCAATAGGCACTTCTTCCTCTAGAATTTGTCAAATAGATTTCACTTTAGGTTTCTCATGAAGAGGTCCCATTACATGGGTTTCCTCTTCTTATTCTTGGCTTTGTTCTTGCTAGCCCCTTCCAACTCTGGGTCATTTCTCCCATGGTTGTGAGGGTTCTCCTTCCTGCAAATGCTTTTCTTTGGGTGCCATCTATAATCACAATAAGACCATAGATTAGCAAACATTATGTAACCTTAAAATAATTGGGATATCTTAACTCTTGAGGATAGTTACACTTGGCTAAGTTGTTATTATGGCTAATTTAATGAATTTGATTATTATTTATTTTATGTTATTATTATGAATAATCCATCCTGAAGGTTGTTGGAAGGGTTAACTGAGAAAAATTTTATGTTTATATATGGTTAAGGTTATTAGCCCTTTGGGGGAGTTAGAAATATTTTTTAAACATTCCATCAATTTTTCATTGGAAATCTTAAGGTTTGTGGCCCCCACGATAAAGATCTTACATCTGATAAGTGGAGGATTGAAAAATGAAATGATTTGGACAAACAATTTGAAAGTTATGGGCTTTGAAAAATTGAAAAAATTCCCCATGTGTTATGAGAAAATTGCAAAAAATTATAAAATGTCCAGTGGTATATCTAGTATTTTTGCACTATGTCGACAAGGCCTCATCAATGCAGTTATTAACCACTATTGACTTTTGTTGACTTTGGTCAAATTTTCAAATACAAGGAATTTTTTAATGAAATTTGTATCAAATGAAAGCTTAGAAGACCAAGAATAATATGAAATCATGAGAAGAGAATGTTGAAGTTCATAAATTTTAAGAAATGGAAAAAAATTGATTTAATGGATGAATGCAATGAAAGATTAAGGAGTATTGAGTGGTTTACACAATGGAAAATATGAAATTTAGGGTTGTAGAAATGTCAAAGGTAAGTAACCTTAACTAATTAAGCTAAAAGCTATGTAAGTGGGTCCTTCCCATAGTAGGCTCATGCCCTTTGTGCCCTTGCATAACCTCAACTAAGGGGTGCATGGGTCCCATAGTTGATTTAATGAGCATGACAAGTTAAGGACCAATCTAAAAGAATCCACTTAAGAATCCCAACACATCAAACTAAGACATAGAGCATAACATAGAACCAAGTAGTGAGTTGAAATATGGCAGCATGGATGAATGATAGAGAATATGGAATGGAGTTTCAAATTGAGGTCATAAGAAGTCCCTTGTGAAATTTGTGGTTAAGATGACCTGAGAAGTTCCATCCTCAATCTAGACCAAAACCATTAACTTTTAGTGAATTTGCATTTCCACTCTAAGATTAATCCCACTCACTCAAGACACACGAGTGCTTCCACAAAACAACCACTATTCCACAGAGAGAAGAAAGAATAAGTAGGAAGTAAAAGGGCCTTAGTTAGAGGGGATCGTCAGGCATAGGTGCATGTCATTCAAGTCTCATAACTAGTGCTTGTAGCCCTTTTATTTTTCCAAGGGGTGTTCTTTGAATTTATATTGATGTTTTTTCTGAAATGGGAACCACACCATGTAAGGACTTATTCATGTTGAAGGGGTGTGCTTTGAATTCCCATCATTTTTTTGAATGATGGGAACCACACCATGCAACGATGTTAGTTGTATTCCTATCATTGGATAGTATGAAACAGTAAGAAGTCCATGAAAAACACTCAAGCACTCAAGAAAGAGGAAGAGTACAAAGAGTATTGAGTCCTCTTGAAGTCACACTCATCACAAACCTTTGGATCCTTCCTAATTCCAGAACTACCTAGGTCATCAATCGATTAAAAGTTTCTTTTAATCAAAGGGACTTGAAATTCCAAGAACAAGGAAAACCATAGGGTTCATTGGATTGGTGGATGACATGGACTTTCTGCCTATTCCATGAAAAATAAAATATGTCAAAATCATAAGACATCAAAATTCAAAAATAGAAACTAGATATCGATAATCACACATTAAGCACAAACGATCATTAGTAAATAGCAACAGTAGCATTATGTCTTGTGACAACAAAGCAGATTTATTAGAAAAAATGAGAAAATACCACACTTAAACAAAAGGAAACAAAATAAAGTAAAATATATAAGAAGTGTAAAATAATCAAGAAAGTTAAAAGGTACTAAAAATGGTATAAAATTAGAAAAATTTGAAAATCAAAAATTTGTAAAATCAAAAATGTGAAGAAAAAAAGGTAGAAAAATTGAGAGGCCATGATAATGGTCAACATGAATGGCCATCTCCTCCACAACTAAGTTGGAGGAAGGAGATCCAAAATATAGAACATGGTTATCCATCTATTGAAGTGGTAGTTACACTAGCTAGTCTTGGTTCTAGAAAAGTTTTGACTTGTTGGATATTGACCAACTACATTTTATTTGGGCTATCAATTTTCTAGATTAGCATGATCCTAGAGGAAAATTTTTGATCAATTATATAAGGTCCCTCCCATAATGTTTAGAATTTTTTCTTTTGAGGTACATGTGTGGAGTTCCAGTAAAGAACCTTATCTTTGGATTGAAGTTTTAGTTTCCTAATTCTAAGGTCATGATGCTACTTGTTGAATGCCTTGTTCATATCATTCAAGGATAAGTCCACTAAGTGATTTCCATCTAGCATGTTTAGATTGATCAATCTTTCCTTCTATGCTAAACTTAGGTCAAGGTTTAGATCAAAGGCCATTGAGAGTGTACAAAGCTTAGATTGAATTGGAAGCATTAGAAGTTTCCTAAATGCTAAATCATAGGGAGAATATCTAACAGGAAGTTTCCAAGTTGAACAATAAGCCTAGAGATCATCATTACATTTTGTACTCCAATCCTTCCTATATTTGCTAATGGTTCACATTAGTATTTTTGTAATGTCCATGTTAGTTACCTTTACTTGACCATTGGCTTCGGGGTAGTAAGGNTGTTACTGATTTTACATCATCCATTGCTACCAAATTTATATAACAAAATATCGTGAATAGGTTTGGGGTGTTGCATTTACTAATTTTTGATAATGTAACTCATTTCATAGGTGCTACATTTAGAAAATTAATGTAATGCTTAGGGATAGAACATAAATTAACAACACCTTACTACCCCGAAGCCAATGGTCAAGTAAAGGTAACTAACATGGACATTACAAAAATACTAATGTGAACCATTAGCAAATATAGGAAGGATTGGAGTACAAAATGTAATGATGATCTCTAGGCTTATTGTTCAACTTGGAAACTTCCTGTTAGATATTCTCCCTATGATTTAGCATTTAGGAAACTTCTAATGCTTCCAATTCAATCTAAGCTTTGTACACTCTCAATGGCCTTTGATCTAAACCTTGACCTAAGTTTAGCATANTATTTTCATTAGGGACACACCAATGGATCAGGCCATCAACATACACCTGGTAAAGGTGTCCATTAATTTCAATGAAGTATTTAACCTGCTAAAGAAATTGTTACTTCTTCCTAAAATCCAAGTCTTGTGGCATCTCTTGAGTAAGAAGATATGTGAGGATTGCATTATATCATACTACTTTTTTAGGAATTTGTTCATTTATTACTCTAGTAAAGAGGAGTTCATTTGAAGATTAATCAAAGAGTGGGCTTTCCTACCCTTTGTTATCTCATCTTAAGTGAGAGAGGTGGTCAATGACCACATTCTTAGTCCCTTTTCGATCTACCATAGTAAGATCAAATTCCTGCAAGATCACAAGCCATCGTATAACATGAGAGCTCACCATCTGCTTATTCATAATGAAGCTAATTGCACAGAGGTCCATATTTACAAATACCTTATAACCTAGCACATAATGTCTAAAATTTTCTAGCACATACTTGTTGGAATGCATGTTCACATTCCTTTGTCTAAATGAAAAGTGCATCCTTCTTTGTAAGTTCTAAATGGCTTTGCAATCTTAAAGAAATTCTCAATAGATTGCTGGTAGTAACTAGTGTGTCCAACGAATGATCAGACATCTTTAATGATATTTGGTTGGCATCTTATTTATTGAATGAACCTTATCTTTTCTATGTCTACCTCAATCCATTTCTATGAAATTTGATGCCCTAGTACAATGCCTTCTTGTACCATGAGATGGCTCTTTTTCCAGTTGAGCCATAGGTTTGTCTCTACACATCTTTTCAGTACTTGCTCAAGTCAATCCAAGGTTGGCTTGACTGTAACTCTGTAGGTGGAAAATTCATCCATGAAAACTTCAACATCACTATCTATTTGTTATTGAAAGATACCTAGGACTAAGCATTGAAATGTTATAGGGGCATTGCATAGGCCAAATGGCATCTTATAGTATGCAAAGGTCCCTTAGGGACTTGTGAATGTTGTCTTGGCCTAGTCTGTTGGTGCAATTTGGATTTGGTTATAGCCACTAACCATCCAAGAAACTTTAATAACAATGCCCATATATTATATTTAACACTTGATCTATGAACAGAAAAGGAAAATGATCCTTAAATGTTGCCATATTTAATAACCTAAAGTTGATGCAAACTTTCCATTTTCCACCCTTCTTCAATACTACGATGAGTGGGCTAACCCACTCACTATCTGTGATTGGATAGATGAACCATACCTTGAAGATTTGCTCTATCTCCTCCTTGATGATTTATTTTAATTTGGGATTTAATTATCTCTACGATTGCCTTCTAGGTTTCATGGCTAGGTCAATGTAGATGTGATGCTGGCATATCCTTGGATCAATTCCTACTAGCTCTAGATATGACCAAGGAAATAATGTTGATCATTTATTCATCACTTTAAACAAATTTTTTTTTCAGGAGAAAGTTTGGCATTAATGATGACCAATTTACCATTCTTCAAAAATGAATACTCCATACCAGCTAGTAAATTTTTTAGTTCAAAGGGCTCCTACTTGAAGTGATCAGGGATCTCCAACTCTTCCCAATAAGTATCATCATGTTCATTAGATATTTGGGAATGAAAATTTTTTAATTTTGTCCATGCCTTTAACATATGCACATGATAAACTCTCAGTTGGCTCCATGCATATTGTGCTACTATCTAAATCAACTTTCAACCACTGGGTGCCCTCCTACTTTGTGGTTGTAGTGTATAGAGACCATTGAATATTAATTTCTTGTGCATACTAATTGCATACCTTAATATATGTGCTCTAGATAGACCAAATATTTTGCATGCAATTGCACCCATTGTCATTGTATGCGATGCATGAAATACACTTCTTCTCAATCTTTCCTAGCTCATTTTCCTTGGATATTTCTAAGGATACGTTCCTTATTTCCATCCGTGCATCGACCATGCTTAACCAAGCCATTCTCATAATGATGGAAAAATAACTTTCGCAATTGTCCACCTTGATTACTACAAAATTAGAAGGATAGAACCACCCATAGACTATGGTCACAATGTCCTCTATTGATCCCAAAGGGATAGTAATCGACTGATCTGCTAATTCTAAATGGATGTTGCTCTTCTTGAGAGGTGCTAGATTCTAGGGCTTGTACATATCATGGAAGATGAGGTTAACTCCAAAACTAGAGTCAAGAAGAGCATTACATGGCTTTTTTCTAGAAATCTATAGATATATGAATGAAGTTCTTTGATCAGATATTTTTGTAGGAAGATTTCTAGCCTTAATCTAAATAGAAACAACATGAGTTAGCATTATAGTGTGGGTCCTAGGAAGTACTTCATTTGAAGGGCATTCGAATGTATTTGATATAGAGGATGAGGGTGCTAGAGATGCAGGGTAATCAACTGGAGTAGGTTGTAAGGGCTGGATTAGGCCAGAAGAAAGGTTGTTTTCTTGATCGATTATCAGGAACACTTGGTTGAAAAAGTAGTTGTGATTGTATAGCCCTTGTAGCATTTCATTGTTATGGTTGTGGAGGAATTTAACCCTACATGGGAAAAACATGAGGTAACTGAGTTAAATGTGGAGATGTAGGTGGAGAGGAATGTGGAGGATGAGAAGGATACAGATATGGGATTTGCCCTTGAGTAGATGATAAATGTGTTTGATGGTACTCTGGAGGGTAATAGTGTTGCTGGAATGATGCATGACTCGTAGAACTTCTAGGGGAGACAGGCTACTAAACATAGTACCCCTATGGATCTAGTTGCCTATAATGATATTGTTGCCTTGGTAGTGGCATTTCCCATTATTGTGGTTGATACCACTATTGGTATTGTTCATATGGTTGTGGAGGAGTTTCACTTGGGTAGAAAGTTTTTTGTTTCTGGTGGAACTATCTTGGACTACCTTGAGGGTACAACAATCGTCTTGGAGCTTGCCTATGTGCCAAGTAAGGATTCAATGCATACACTCCAAACTCTTGTAAGTGTGACACCACAAGGAAGCATCCCTTTGGATGTTCATATTGAGAAATTTCACATTTAATTTCATCATTAGAGTTAGACTCCACAACTTCCTCTACTACAGTACCTTTGCCCTTACCTCTTTGGTAGGCACATTTAGCTTCTTTTCACCTACTACAATTATGATCACTATTTTTCTCTTTGGGTTCTTTGGTAATATTTAAAGCAATTTGAAGCTTTTTATCTAAGAAGTGCCATAACTTCTCAACCTTGGTCAAAATATTAGAAATTTTTTTGGATGGGTAAGGTCTTTCTATTTATCAATTCATCAAGTGGTGACTCCTCCTTATCACAAAATCAGACCTCTTATTTTCTAATGGAAAGGCCGCTATTATATTTTTTAGCACTTTCCCTCTCTTATAGCTCACTTCTTTTGCTACCTACTCAATTAACTTTTGGATATGATGAGCTCTCATTTCAGAAAATCTTCCTTGGGCATACACCCTAAGGGTTCTTCTTATTTTTGCTCTGAGCCCATCTATGATGTGGTGAAGTTGTTCCCTCTGAGAGTAACCATGGCTTGGGCATCAGTAGGAGTAAATAGTATTGGCCCATGGTTGCATCCAAGGGTTCATGTGCTTCGTGTTTCCAACCTTGGATTTGCCTTCTTAGGTTAGACACTTTGGAGTACATCTGGTATTTGTCATTAAATAGTTCTAACATAGTACTCCATCAATAGATAGATTCTAACTCTAAGAACTGGTACCAACTTTTAGCTTTCTTAATGAGCTTCCTTGGAAAAATATTGAGTTTCTATCACTCATTCTCTATGTTCTATAAAGCATAAGCATCTTCAAAAGCTTCTATATGTGTATGCAAATTAGAATTGTATCCCTCCTCAAATCTTGGGATATTATTCATATCTAAGTGCTTGATCTAACTATCCTTCATATGCCTAGTTAGGATTTTCACTACCTTTGTAATGTTAAGAATATTGTGAGTTGCCAATAAAGGTTCATCATCATCACTGCATTTATGACGCCGATGATGGTTTCGGCCATCCCTTCAATTTTGATGGCCTTCATGGTCATTGTTATTTCATCGATCACCTTCATCATGGTTGTTTCGATGGTGACTTCCATGAGAACTATTAGATGAAGAGGAATGTTCAAAATCAGGTGAAGAGGATGGCAGACAACTACCACCACTGTAGTGTCCACCACCACTCTTATGCTTATTATGATCACCATTCTTAGATCCCTTGTCGCTGTGATCTTTACCCGAATCCCTACCTTGGCTATCACTCTTTCCTAATCCCAATTATGAATAGTGATCACAAGGTCAGGTTCACACCCTCACCATCAGTAGCAAGGGGTGGAGAATCTTCATGTTGAGAATCTTCCAAGGGAGAATCCTCATTGTCCTCTTGATCTAGTAGGAACAAGGGGTTAGTGTAATGTTTTTGCTTTGTAGCTTCATTGAGTTTCTCCTAATTTTTATCTTTCTTATGTTGTGCTTCAGTGGAACTGAGTGTCATAACCATCCACAACATATTATTTATGAAGACCTATTATACCCAACTTCTTAAGGATTTTAAATAGTATTCTAGGCATAGATCTATCAGGGGGCAAGATAACATTGCCCTCCATATCACTCCATTGCATTTGTTCATCCTAATGTAGGATGAAGGTGAAATTTGGCACAAACTCATCCAGATGAGTGTATACCACCTTTCATTCTTGTGGGACCAGTGGTTTAGTATCTTTAGGCTTGGGAAAAGAAGAAGATATTTTGCAAAACAAAATGAAATTGTTAGTGTGATTTTTATAATTTTTTATGTATAGTGGGAATGATATGGACCTTTAGGTTAGTACAATGATATTAGTTATATTCACTTAGGCCTAAATAGTGCATGTTCCATAAAAGAAAGTTCTCAGCAATGGCACTAATGATGAGTGGTGAGGTACCCCTATGCCCAACCATACAAATCACAAAGCGTTCACATGTGATCTAGTTGAATTCCATGGATTTTATCATTTCCAATGCACTAGACCTTTTAGGAAGTGAATCTAGCCTTAAGGTCAATCATTGTCTTCCTAATTACACTTGTGATGTTCATTGGTATGGTTAAGTGTAACTGAGGCATTCAATTTTTATCATTTTATGTTTTATAAGTTGGTGCTCAAATGTAGATAAAAATAATTTGAATAACTAATCCAGATTAACTAATTTACTAACATTAAATTAATCCTAACATAAGTATCCATTCTCACTTTTCATACACATCTTGAACCCACATATCCACTACTGGATGACCAAGCACTACACTACTAGGTGTACCAAGCAATAATGCTATTGGGAGTACTAAGTGAATATGTGTTATACTTGAAGCAGTTGTACTTATGTATTTAATTTATCTAGATTAATAACCTCAATAACTTAATTTCTGAAAAATATTTGTGAAATAATTGAGAATAATTAACAAATAATTGAAAACATTGAATGCATAAATAAAATAGCTAATCTATCCAAAGCACTGCAAGGTTTATCAGAAGGCTCATCTTTATTGCCACACACACTATCATGCTCAAGTACAACAATGCTTGAATAAAGATCCATATACTCAATAACTCCTACTGTAGGTGCTCAAGGGAAAAAATTATAACTTTTAAATGGAAAAAATGCAAGAGATTCACTATTACTAAAATTTAGATTTCCATAAACATAGCTGGTAGGCATGTATTTATAGGTGATAAACAGACACTGCATCAACAAGGCCTCATTGACGTAGGACAGGATGCATCGATGAGGCCTCATTGACTTAGCCAACCAACAATGACTCATCATTAAGTCTTCAAGTACACAAGTTCTAGGAAGTGAAATCTAACCATTATAATTGTTATCTTTCTAGGTACACTTGTGAAATACAAAGGTATGATTAAGTGCAATTAAGGCATTTTATTTTTATCATTTTATATTTTATTCATCTATGATTAATAACAAGTTGAAACTCAATTTATGAACCAATTTAACCAATCTAATTGCTAATTAATAACAAACTATCCTAACATAAGCATTTAGCCCCACTTTCTGTGCACATCCTGAACATGTATAACACTGCTACATTACCAAGTGTTGTGCTTATGTGCTCAATTAATTGCTATTTAACTTAGATTACTTTAGTTTAATTAATTGGAAGCATTAAATGAAATTTTATAAAACATTAAATGCATAAACAAAATATTTAATCTAGCCAAGATGTTGCAAGGTTTATCAGAAAGCTCATCTTTATTACTACATACACTACCATGCTCAGGTACAATAGTGCTTGAATAAAGATCCATACACTCAATGACTCCTACTATAGGAACTTTGGAAAATATTCTAACTCTAGAGAAAAGAAACTATAAGAGATATACTATGCTATTAAAAACCCTATGCCCAAACAATATGCCCAAGCACTATATTTATAGGTTGGCATACATCCTGCGATATCAAATATCTGATATTGCTTCTTGGGCCCCAATACCAGGTATTTGATATCAAGGCCCTATATTGGAACTAGAAAAAATATGGTTCATTAGTTACTAACACATCATATGTATTTAAAAACCCAAGGTATTATAGTTGTGATATCATAGGAAAACCTAGGATGTGATAGATGTGATGTAGTGGGTTATAATCATGCCTATAAGTACTAGCCCACTATCATCTCAAAGTTAACTCATAGCTAGGCTCTTGTAGTTTCATTTCTCAGATTTAGAATTAGTTGTGAGTGCAATCAGAATGGTTGTAAGCAATTTTATAACATCTTTATTTGAGTGGAGTGTGCTTGGACACATTTCATCACCTATAACAAAGATTAAGATTATTAATGACCTTTGCACCATATCACAGAGATTAGATTTATTTTTTATATGCATTTTATGTTTCAAATATTATTTATATTTTCAATTTTGTTATTTGATAAAATAAGTATGACTAATTTTGAGTGTAAGAATATAATTATCTAGTAAACTATTAGTGATATTGCTTAGTTCACCTAGTAGATGGGCACTTAATAATCCCAATGATGATTACATTAGCCTAGGACATATATAGTAAATCAGGATCAGATACTTATCATCATTAGGCTATATAGCATTTCATTTCCATTTTTCTTTACTTAGTAGATTTTACACTTACTTATTTTGTTTTAACTTAGCCATATGACAACCAACATCATTACATCATATGCCTTACTAAGATTTAAACCACATGACTTGACCTTCACTAACTCTTGTAAGAAGATAACAATTGCAAAGTTAATATCAATAAGCTAGTGTACAATATTGTCCCATCCATATATTATAATATGGTAGTGTGCATATGCTTGTAACTTTCATAGTTAGGCATTGGGAACTCTCACCACTCATCATTGGTATACTACAAAATATTTATGATGCTTCCAACATTACCTTCAATTCTTTCATGATGCTTGTATACTACAAAATATTGAGAATGATTGGTAGATACTCAACCTATTACCAAGAATGTTCATTAAGGAAGTAGAAAGTTGAAATATATCATTGAAGCTGGAGCCAGCTATGGATGGATCATTATGCTAGAATTTTTTAATGATAAATACCACACATATTTAAGAGTATTAATTCTAAGGAAAAAATATAGAATGAAAGTACGAAAGTTATGAATCCTTTGATGTAGCTATAGATAGATATTATTCACTTCTACATAGATGCATGAGGCATGGATTTTCTTAAAGGAAAGAATTTTGACATATAATCGATGAGTTGAAAAAAATGTAAAGACCCTTCCAGTCTATACCGAAGAAATATTGTCCTAAATGCAAGCCAATGACATATAAATGTTACTAAATAAATTTACTAAAGAAAAAGGAAAGTCAAGAAAAACAAAATATGTAGAAGAGTATAATAAGGATTCTTCATTTTGGAAAAGAGATGTTCAAGTCTATGAGACATAAGAAGAGGAATTAATGGAAGATGTGATTCAAAAGAAAATCTTGTTGATATAAAAATCCATTAGTGATATTGCAACTAAGGTCAAAAAAAATGAAATTTAGCACATGAGAAATTTGTAGCTCCACTGAAGATAGTAAAAGAAAAGATAGAGCAAGCATTAACTAAAAGGAAAGTCAAAAATTTTTAAAAGAAAAAAATAAAAAGAAAACTAGACGTGACAAGTATAAGGAGAAAGTTGTTGTTATGGATGAGGTTATTGATTCTAGCTCAAAAAATGGGTATGATTTATGAAAGTATGAACATCCTAAAAGATCTTCAATCATGATCCACTTACAGGTATCAAAGGCATATACATTAAATCAAAAGTTTGTAAAGAAACAAATGCTAAGGAGGTTACCTTATCCATAAGATAACTATAGAAAACCCTATCATCAACAAGTGTATTATCCTAGTAAGACACATCCTAAACCTTAGGAGCAATATCACAAGCAATGGAAAAATCCATAGTTATGAGGGATTCCACCACCTAGACAATAATATTCCTATAGAAACCTAGATCCACATGGCTATTAACTCCAACAATTTATGTTTTTAGGAAATGATTTAGCTCATACTTCTTATCATTACTATCCAATAGAATATCTTAGGCCCACAGCTCCAAGAGTTGAATCACCATCCTATGTTTCTTATCAACCTATTCCACTTCCTCTGGTTTCACCATCATCCATGTAAGAAGAACTACCAACTCAATCATAGAAAAAGAATGCAACAAGGGCCATTAATACACAAGGAAAGAATACTACCAAAAATTATGAACCTAAATCAAAGAAGAATCTTTTCTTTAGTACAAGTTTATAAAGGGTTAGTAGAACTAGGATACCATTTAACCTAGTCTCCAACTTTAGTATCCACCACGTCAAGTCCTCATATAAAAATCATGCTTCAAGAAAGATAAAACAAGAACCTTATCACTATCATGCTTACTCAAATTGTAAGCCATTAGATCAAAGCAAGCATACTACCTATGAAGAAAATAGATCCTAGAAATTCCTTAATATACCTAGAGATAACAAGGAATATACCATGTAAAGCTCAAAATTTAATTTCATCTTTTATGACATGTATAAAGCCTAGAACTTACAACCATTGAGAAATTAGAACATCAAATTAGAGACTATAGATCAATCTATCATAGTTCTACTTGGATAGGTAGAAGATATGATGAGCACCATTAGTGGATGGTGATACCCTATAAATTTCCTAGTAATTCATGTTGGGAAAAATAAGGGAGAGTTCCCTATTATCATGGGATGTGCATGACTTATATGATTTCTAAGCTTAGGATCAGAGACTTATCCTTGGAAATTTCTAAGAAATATGAGAGAGGATCTATATAAAAACAAAGACTTTTATGCATTACATAGAGCCATATGGGGTGCAACTATGTGCAAAAAGTATAGATGATAAAGTGAAGAAAAATCTCAACATGTAGAATATGTATAGATGATATGTACATACAACATTCCTTATATGATGTAGCAACAAAATAGGAAGGCATCCAATAGCTAACAATTTAGAAAGAATTGAAGTCTAACATATCATGGAATTGATGGAATGAATCATAAGCATGTACTTAGAAGAAAAAAATGGGATATAATGATTAACAAAGCAACTTTTCTAAGTATAGTATCAACAATAAGGAGATATGGAATGAAGAAAGTTAGAGATTCTAGATAAACTAAAACTAAAGCCCATAGAACTCAAAACATTATTGGACATATTAGAGCATGTATTTCTAAACAATGAAAAGTTGGTAATCATCAACACTAATCTTAATAAAAAGAAAAAAAATTACTTGAGGTAGTAAGAAAATTATTGACATTGTTTATGTGGTCATATGATGAAATCATAGGAATAAACCTATGCATTTGTTAACATTAAAACTACATAGATCCTAATAGTAAGCTGTGCTACTAGCCTTAATGATGACTAAATCCAAGACTAAAAGAATTAATTAAGAACTCAAAAAGCCACTTAAGGAAAGATTCATCTATCATATTATGTATAGCAAATGGATTGGCAGTTAGTCATTATTTTGAATGAAAAAGTGGATGGTTTGCATTGATTTACGATTATGAAATGTAGTAAGTTTCAAAGGCCACTTTCCTCTACTATTTATCAATCAAGTGTTGGATACCATTTTTGGGCATGAATAGTATGTATAATTAAATTCTCATTACATTAGAAGATAAAAATAACCACATTCACTAATTCATTAGGAACATTTACATATAAACAAATTTCATTTGATCTTTGCAATGCCCCTACCACTTTCCAAATACTAGTCCCTAGTATATTTCAAAAATAGATTGGAAATAGAGTGGAGGTTTTTGTGGATGATTTTTCTATCTATGACTCCAAATTTAAACAAGCTTTGGACTACTTAGAGTAAGTGCTCAAAAGATGCGAAGAAGTAAACTTGAACTTGAAATAGAAAAAGAGCCACTTAATGGCCAAAAAGGATATTTTTCTAAAACATAAGGTTTTAGCAAGGAAATCAAAGTGGATCTAGTCAAAATTAAAGTCATCTAGGGTATCACCCAAAGCCCATAGAATATTAAAGATGGTAAATCTTTCTTAAGTCATATTGGATATTATTGATGATTTATAGAAAATTTCTCACAAATTGTAAAGTCATTGGTAGAACTAACCAAGATGCATCATTTACTTTTTCAAGAGCATGTGAGAAGGTATTTGAAACTTGAAATAAAAATTGGTAGAGACTCCAACCCTAGAAGCTTCAAATTGATCTAGGCATTTTACATTATAATAGACACTACAAATTATGCATTGGAAATTGTGCCTATGTAACTAGACGATTATAAGAAACCATATTACATTCACTATGCAAGTTCAAGTATAATATGAGCACAACGTACAACTATAGAAAAAGAATTAATGGGTGTGGTGTACACGTTGGAAAATTTTTAGCATTATGTGCTTGGTTATTCCATCTATGTCCACACTAATCATAATGATATTCAATTTTTAAAGAATAAACCTATAATAAATCCAAGGGTTATCTAATGGTTTGTGGTTTTATAGGAATTTGACATTACTAAGATCAATTGAAAAGGAACCAAAAATGTAGTGGTAGATCATTTATCAAGATTAATATGGAAGAAAAAAGATACTCCAAAATATTTATTACATTAATTTGTAGATGAGTTATTATTTACAAAAGCATCAATGATTATTAATCTAACAAAAATAAAATCTTGGTTGATAGATTACCTAACTTATTTTACTACTCAAGAGATTCCTATTAAATGGAATAAGAAAAAGAAATAATAGTTTCCCCATTGGGTAAAACACTTCATTGAAATCAAATGTAATCTTTAAAAAGTTTGATCTAATGGATTAATCAAATGGTATGCTCAAGAAGCAAGTCAGTAGATAATTTTATAATATGTACACAAAGGACCATGTGGAGGCCACCATGCAAGAAGATGAACAACCATAACACTTCTCATGGCTAGATACTTTTGGTCAACCATATTTAGGGATGTACACAAATTTGCAAAAGCATGTGTAAGATGTCAATAAGATGGAGAAATAATTATTAGATATGAGGAATTGACTTTATGGGAATCATGATTTCACTATCAAATGAAAATTCATATATAATTTTTATTGTATATTATTGTACAAAATAGGAAAAAGTTATTGTAGTCAAATATTGCACATGAATAGTAGTTATCAAATTCTTTGAATTACATGTCATAAATAAATTTGGTGAACCAAGAATACTAATCTCAAATAATAGAACATGTTTTATAGGAGTTTCATTTAAAAAATTCATCCAATGCCTTGGGGTTGATGATAAATAAAAAATAGCTTACCATCCCCTAGCTAATGGATAAGTAGAAGTGACTAACCAAGAGATAACATGAATCCTAAATAAAATTGTTAGTTGATATAGAATGGACTAGAGCACTAGAATTAACAATGCTCTCTAGGCTTATTAATTAACTTGGAAACTTCCTATATTATATTCCACATATGAAATCATGTATGAAAATCTACTTACTTTACCAATCTAAGCTATGATACATACACTAACCACAACCTACTGCCTAGAGATAGACATTGACCTTATCCACAAGTAATGTCTAATGAATCTTATCTTAATTGATAAGAATCATGTAGAGTCATGATATTCGATGAGATTCGTAATAAATATGCTAAATGAAAATATCATACCAAAATTAGATATGTTAATATTGGGCCAAACAATAGAGTTCATAATTATAATTCAAACCATGTAACCCAATGTACTAGATTTCACATGTTATGAAAAGGATCTTATATTATTCATACTACATATTAATGTGACCCATGAAGATCTATCATCCTAGTAATTTGCAAAAACTAATCATAGTTAATATTCAATAAGTTAAATTGTTTAGAGAAGTTTAGTAATCTAAATACTCTATAATCATGTTCATTAAGAATAAAAATTGCTTAATCTTCTATGTATCCTAAAACTACATTTATCATATGACTGGAAAGACATGTTACTCATCCATAAAGGTACTCCTCTAAATAATGGTAAAGGTGTTTGAAAACATTAAATATTAAAATTATTAATCAACTATCATTTCTAGGTTTTTACTAAGTAATGATATTTTCATATGATTGTAATTTGACTTATGGTTATAAGCCTAAGATGATGTAATCCAGTGCCATTAGTAAGTGGTATAGACTTGATGTGGATTCTAGACTAATAGGTATAATGATCTTCTTAACCATGCCTAATACATAAGATTTATTATGACTATAGTAAGATATTTTTATGTTCCCATTTCATTGGAAGTCTTTTAGTTTAGTAGCCATTATTTCTTTCTACATACACACCTATTTTTCAAATTTATTATGGATTGATGTAAGGATTATGTTGACATTTTGACTTTCAGTTCACAAATACACCCTTCAGCATCATAAGTAATGCATGAAATTCTTTGTATCTATATGGATTCATGCTCATCTTTCTTTGAAATTTACAAGGACAAGTCTCTCATTGCAAACTTAACATTAATTATGCTAAGACATGCTCTCCCCATAATGATAGGAAAGTCCCTATTATCATTCTTCATATCAATCACCAAAAAAATTGTTGGATAAGACCATCCATTATCAATGGTCACCATATCTTCTATCTATCCAAAAGTAATGGTGACTAGTTGGTTTTTAAACTCTAGTTCTATGTTGTATTTCATTTATGGCAACAAATTCCAAGCCTTATACATGTCTTGAGAAATGAGATTTACTCTTGATCTAGAGTCTAGTAGAGCTTAACATGATATGTTTTTAGAAATTTACAAATAAATCAAAGTATATATAGAATATATTCCTTTTTGAGGATGAGTTATTGATTTTATCCAATCTAATACTATTTGGTTAGCATGATAGTTATTGGATTCTTTTCTACTGATGCAGGAAGAATAACATGATCTTGAGGACTTCATGTGGAAAGAGTAAGGGTAGATGAAGTTCCTATCCTTTGAACCTTTCTTAGACTTGCCTAAAAGAAAGGGAATTTCCTAGATTTACCTTTAGTGTTGTTGGCATAATCCTCTCTCTATATACTAACTACCCTAGAACACTCTTTTGCTATGGTTGTGTTGGTAGCTCTTCTTGCATGACTAGTGGTGGTATTGTTAGTGATGGATTAGAAGCTTAATATGATGGACTTAGTGTTAGTTGAGATGTATAAAAATTAAACTTCATGTGCGATGTTTTGGGCCTATGGTATTTAGATAGATAATAAGGAGATGAAGTGTGGATAGAAATGTTTCCAAGAGAGATAGGATGTTGTACATAGTATCCATAAGGATTTGGTTGCCTTTATGGATACTACTGTCTTAGTGGTGGCATTCCCCATGATTATTTTTGTTACCACTACTATTGATATTAATATTGTAGTTGAGGATATGCCCACATAGATAGTATGGTTGTTGGTAGGATTTTTTGAAATTATCTTGTAGATAAGATAATCCCTTGGGCATTTATTACTTAACAAACTATGGATTAAGTACATATGCCCCAGACTCTTGTAAGTGGCCCATGATAGGACAACATCCCTTAGGATGTTCAAATTAGCACATTTGTAACCTATGTCTTCTCTTGAACTTGATTTTTTTATTTCCTATATTATAGAAAAATTTCCCTTGTTCTTATAGTTTTCATGTCCATTATCCTTTTTTCCTTCTATTTATAATTATTTATATTGAAGGCTTGCTTAGTTTTTTCCTCTACTCTCTTAAGTTTTGTAGTGCATATTTTATCTACCTTTATTGTAATATCACTTACTAATTTTTGTATGGGTAGAGTCTTCCGTTGGATTGCATCTTCTAATATTTCATCTTCTTGTGTTTCACATATCTGTACATCTCTTTTTCTGATAGATGGATCTCTATTATATTCTTTACCTGATTCTTTTTTTCTTAGTCCTTCTTCCTCTTTTCCCACTTGGTCTATTAGCCTTTGGATATGATGAACTATCATCTCAAATAATCTAGCTTGGACATATAATCCAATGATTGCTCTTTTCTTGTTCCTCAGCCCATCAATGATATGCCATAATTGTCGATGTTGAGAGAATTCATGTCCTAGGTATCTATGCAATAATAAATAATAATTTCTCATTGCTACATCAAGGGATTCATGTATCCCTTGTTTCCATCCTTGGATTTATTTTCTCAAATTTAACACTTTGGAATAAATTTGATACTTATCATTAAAAAGTTCCAGCATGGTATTTCATCTTCAATTGATTTTAGTTCTAAGGATTTGTCTATGCTCTTTTCTTTCTTTATGAGTGTCCTAGGAAATAACTTTAATTTTTGCCAATCATTTTTGATGTTTTGTAGGATGCAGGCATCATGGAAGGCTTGGAGATGATGTTATGGCTTTGCATTATGTCTACCTTCAAGTTTTGGAATATTATTCATGTCAAGTCAATTGATGTGACTATCCCTTAAATGTATGGTGGAAGTGTATACTACTTCTTTATGTTAATCATATTTCAAGTCATTAATAGATATTCTTCATAGTCTTCAAGTTCATAATTTTTCTTTTAGTAGCAATACCTCTAATGTTGATGATGCTCTTTTCTTTCATGTTTGATCCTTTCTTCTCTTTCTACATGGTCATCTTCTTCTTCATCAAGATATCTTATTATATTTATATGTCTTCCATGATCTCTTTTTCTTTCCCCATTGTGATCCCTTAGTCTTTGTTCTTTCTTGTCAAAATCTATTAATGAATGTGAGAAAGAATATGGAAGAGTTGAAGAATGGTGTTGACCGATTCTCCTTTTGTGACTCTTTGATTTATCTCTTTTGGATCTATTAGAGGTTTTAGGCCTTGAATTCCTCCTAAGCCTAGAGTCCTCCTTATTTCTTGTAGGGGTCTCTACAAGAGTTGAATGTAGATTTATTTTGATGAGATCTTCACTACAAGTTACTAGTGTCTAGAAATGGGATCCATGAGTTTGATAGAATTTTTTAACTTGGAACGAAGCATAATCTTTTACTTCTAGGACAACTACCTATGGTACCTTCTTTCCTTTATCTTGTTCATATGTTGTCTTCATAATGACATTCCTTCTTTCTTGAGTCTTCGTTGGCTAATATCACCTAGTCATGTTGGTGGTGCCCTGATATCCTTCTTGCATACGCCAAGATTTGGCTTCATGAGGACTGCTTAAAGAATTGATGGTACTAAATGTTTGTGTGGCAAGATTATATTCTCATATAAGTCTCTCCATCTAAGTTATTAATCCTAGTGAAAAATGAATGTAAAATCAGGATAATAAGGATTAATATGAGCATATTAAATTCTAGTTTATATTGGTACACTTCAATCTTCTTCATTGTAATATTTTTCATGACTTTCATTAAGATCAATAATAGGTGAAGATTTTAATTTAGTTATAGAAGTCATTTTAGTTTGTTTAATATCTAAGTATGTACATTTTGAAAAATTATTTTAAGTATGAGAGATATACTTTGTGATTCTTGATATAATGAACTTTGTAAAATCAACTAACTAGAAATCATTGACACATCCCTAGTAATGATGCTAATGATGAGCGGTTGGATATTCCAACTCTCAACTATACAAGTTACAAGTGTTCATGTGTGACTAGATCATAATCCACCGATTAGCAATATAAGTATACTAGCAAGTTGATGTTAAGTTCATGATCATTGTATTCCCACTGAGAGTTAGTGAGGTACAAATCATATGATTTAAATCTTAGTAGGGTAGATGATAAAATTTTGTTGACTAGTTCTTAATAAGACTAAGTGTAAACATGATTGAAATGATTATAGATTCCATGTCCAAGTACAATGGAAATGTAAATCTATTCTATCCTATGATAATAAGTTTCTATTCCTAGTATTTTGTACATGTCCTAGGCTGATGTAACTATTACTAGGATTACCAAGTAACTTTACTATAATGCAAATCAAGTAAAGTCACTACTATGTTACCAAACAATTACACTTTATGCTTGAAGCTAATTGTACTTATTTGATGCATCTAAGGCTCAAATATTAATAATTCTAAAACTTATATGTTAAATGCTAGATGAACCTACAATCTACATATTCCAAGTTAGTCAAACTAAACTGATTACCCAACTAATAAATAATAAATCCAACAAAAAAAATCCCTGGGTGGTGGAAAAAATGAAACAAGCATTCAAAAAAGTCAAAATTCACAACTAAAGGATTTGATATTGTATATCTAACATAGAACATGGATTTGATGAATTAAAAATTCATATAATTACTAATTAATGGGTAAGCCTAAATCTTACATTTATCAACAAATATTTAGTAATCCTAAATATCACATTTTATAGAATATATCAAAAGTCTTAACTAAAGTTCTAAGAAAACAAGTCAAGAAATGTTGTCAAATAGAAAGTTCTCATATGTCAAATGGGACCAAACCCTAAGTATGAATGTAGATTAGTGTTCAAAAAATATTAAAATAATACCAACATGAAATCTAACCTTTTCATGACCATTATACGCTCCTACAAATGCTAAAATACCACTAGCTACCAAAATCTAGTTTTTAGACATTCTAGGAATCCTAAAAATGCATTTTCACCATTTTCAAAAATTATTTTTACCCAAAGTTAAGGTGTTACTTTATAATAATATATTCATTTTTTAAAATAAATTTTAAAATATATTAAAATATTCATCACAACCTTGTGAATAGGTCACAATGGACTAAAAAGAGTACCCTGTGATCTACATCAACATGCTAATTAACCTTGTCTTCTAGGCTGACATCATTTAGGGTCATCTTAGGGATTAAAAACATAAAAAATAGTTCAAAAATATAGTTTTATAGTTGAATTATTAGTAGAATTTAAAACAAAGGAAAACATGATCAAACTTGGTCCAAACATTGACTAGGGTCCTATCATCATAACAGATCTTCAAAATAACCAGATTTGATCAAATAATATGAAAATAATTAGATCTAACTCTGGAAAATCAAAAAAATAGTTTCTAAATAAACTAGATTAGTTAAATAATATTCATACTAAATAAATACTAAAACCTAAGTAAAATATCAAATTTCCCTACCTACAATAGACAACATTTTAGCAAAGGATCATTACATGGCTTTGAACTCAAATCCTAGGCAAAAAGGCAAATCAAAAGTTGCATTTAAGCAAGATCTAAACTAAGATCTAGAAATATGAATTACTTTAGTGTACTAGTTAATAAAAAATAAATAGTTATAGATCTAGATCTAGCTAGCTGCTAGTCAATCTAACAAAATCTCCTTCTCTAGCTCAAATTTTCAAATGTCAGCAAGTTAATAAAAAAGGTTGTTCTCAATGAAACATTTCTTGGTTTATAATCTCATAGTGGTTTAGCAATGTTGGAAAGGATTCTCTCATGGGAAAAAACTAAATTAAAAAGAATTTCTAATTTTTTAAAAAAATTTAAATTATTTTTCTTACATGACTTGGTGTCCAACACGAGCCTAATAGACAAATTCTATAATCAAAGTTAAAGACTATGTCTAATCACAAGATAATATATATGGTTATGCCCAACTAATAATAAAGTCTAAGGTCCAAAAGCATAACTAATAAAAGGTTGATTTAATACCTTCTACAAACATAAGCTATAAACACACTAAAATCAAAATATATATATAAGAATATAATTCTATTCAAAAATACAAATTATCTAAACTAGTGTACCAAACCAAAGTAGTATCCCATGTGGCAATGATCCATATAGTGCCTAATACCTACTAACATAGAACTCCAACAAAAGAGGTTAATGCATATGTGCTATATTAGAAGATAATAAAAAATACCAAAAATATTAGAAGTACTAAAATATTAAAATTACAAAATACTACAACCTTGAAAAATTATTAAAATTAATAAAATAAAAAAAAATAAAAAAAGGTAAAAAAATAATTTTATAATATATAAAAATTTAAGACCAACAAAAGGAAACATAGCTCATAAAGCATAGTCAAAATAAAAAAAATAAAGATAAAGAATCATAGACATAGGTTAGCAACCAAAACATCAAAGGTTTAAACCACAAACATATCAAGGGGTAAGGTGTTTCATAGGTAGGGGTGTTACAGGTTCCCCTACAATGCATGCCTATTTTCACAATCTATGAACAATCATAAGCAGCATGAGTCAAGTAAGGTATCCAACGCTACCCTCCATAAGGCCTACTCATTAACACATAAATCTGGCTACATAGGGTATAATCATAAGTGACTTAGGTCAAGTACTAGAGGCTATCCTAAACTCTCCATAATTCCTACATTGATCCCATTAAATGCATCATTAAGAGATTTGATTATCAAAGACATAAGATACAAGATATCAAAGGTTAAGAAATAGTCAAAGAACATAAGAATTGCATGTTACAAAAAAGAATCATCAACCATAAATTGACAATAATATTGGTTCATTTTACCCAAGTTTGGATACTTTTATCTATTATTTGATTAATTCAAGATGTTCCAATATTAAAGGGGGCCTATTTGAGTACATAAGAAGGTTCTAGAATTTAGTTTGAATGGCTTTCCAAACTACCCTATCAAAATAGAAATCTTTTCTTGATATGTATATGTATTTCTAGGTATAAAGATGTCTTTTATAAAACTCTCAAGACTTGGAAAAGATGTCTTCTTGACCTTCAAGATAGCTTCCTCAAGCAGGTAAATGGAAAACTAGCTCCAAAAATAAAATAAAATAACATCATTAATCAAGGACCTTAAGAACAAGAGTATCAAAGCCAATAATAGTGGAACAATAAGTGAAATATTGAAACCACATAAGGAAACAAAGCCTGGACTAGTTAATCTTAACAAATCAAATACCTACAACACATGAGGTTGGATATGTAAAAACACCATAAGGATTGAAATCATCCATAAGAGAGATGATCAATGAGAAGGCACAATGGTTTCTTGATAATAAAAATTCTAATACCAAATCCTTAGGCTCATGCTAACATAGAAACATCATTGTACAATGCAATATCTCTCTATTTGATATCATAAAAATTATAGAAGTTTACCAAGTGTCCACCAAGTAATAGAAAAATCGACCAAGAATAGAACATTCATTTAGAATAGTCATAATTTTCTTAAGAAGAGATTAGAATAATGCTTTGAGCACTTTCATAAAATAATATATTTTTTTCAATATACCCAACAACTAGTTCATAGCATGTGCCACCTTCCATCCACCTTCCATCAATCTATTCTTAGTAAGAAACACCAAGAAATTAGTACTTTTCAATTAAAATTCAAAAAATATCTTAATAAAAGCATACTTTATAAAAAGATATGAGATGTTTTCATGAACAAGAATTTAAAAGAAGAATAATTATAAAGAAAAACCTAACAATATTAAAAAGGAACACTTTTAATAAAATATCATTCTAACATATCAAATATAATTATGCACAAATAAATAAAAATGCTTGGGAGGTCATTAGATCAATTCCATAAGAAAATCAATAAATTAGAAAAATCATAAGCTAGGACAAAGATTAACAAAAGATGATTAAGCATAGATCAAATATTATAAACATGATGTGTTATAGATCCCATCATTGATGTATGATCTTACCTAGGATTTAGAGTGTATTTTAGAAATTTCGGTAATATGATAATTTTTAGCTGTAGAACTATCAATTGGAAAGAAAAATTATATTATATTTCTTTACTTTTGAATTTTTTGAAATATTTGGATTTTGTGCATTCAATTTAATTTAGCTTGATTAGTTTAAAAATTGTTCAATGAAATGCTTTGAAACTTCTATCCTTCAAATGTAATCTATTTATGCTTATTTCTAAGATTTAACATTATTAGATTAATTTTATCATGCATGGGATTTTAGAGATCAAATTTTGTTTAATTTAGATCAAGCTTTATTTCTTATTGCTTCTATCAAATTTTTGAATTGTAGAACTAGGGTTTTAGATGGCAATTCAAATATTTGTCACTCAAGATGATCTTGAATAGTGATGATGCAAAAGATAAAAATTGTTAACTTGCTAGCATTGATCACACTATATTCTTTTTCTACATTTTAACATTTCATTACCCCACACAAGGTTGTAACATAGATCACAACATTTTTTAACATAACCATTCATTGCTATGTGTTAAATCCAGAAACTTGCAAAAGTGATTTCCTTTCTAATGGCTTTCAAAAATTCTACAAACAATCAAAAACATAGCTTTGAGGGTTTCTTGAAGTGACTAAAAGTTTAAAACAACTAATCTTGTCTTCAAAATTTTTATATTCCTAACACATTTTTAGATTTTTAATTTATGATATTTAACTAATTTTGAAATTTTAGTAATACCTATAGAAGTTAAGGCTTTAGTTTTAGCAATTATTGAATCCTTGTTTGGCAACAATATCATTTAACATTAGTTCTATTTTGGTTTGTAAAGTAATTTAAACATATTCTCCCATCATGCAAATTTTTTGTTTTGATTTATGTATGAAAATAATTTTGATTGATTAAAAGATGCTTATGTAGGTCATATTTCATCAAGTTAGAGTGAAATAGGAGGATTTGTTGAAGACAACATTTAGTAGACACTATTGACATTATGATTTCTTATTCATTAGACTCCCTAATATACTAGCACTTTTCATGCACTTGATGAATAGTGTACTAAGTCCTTATATTAATTTATTATTGTTTTTATTAATTATATTTTAGTTTACTCTAAGGATGAGAGGAGGATAATAAATACTTGAGGATAGTATTATAGAACTTTAGAGATTAACAACTATTTTCTCATGCTTCTAAGTTTGCATTTTGGAATAAATAGATTTAGTTTCTTGACCATGTGTCATCAAAAGTAGGCATAGTAGGGGGACCCTCCAAAGTATCATTAATTAAGAATTAGATCATTCCAATGATAATGAATAAATTTAAAAGACTCTTGGTTATAGCAAGATACTATAGAAGATTTAAGGAAGACTTCTCTAAGATTCCTTACCTCTACATAAGTTTTTAAAGAAAGAATGTATTTTTGCTTAGGTCGATGCTTGTTAGAAGATGTTTGAAATGTTAAAAAAGAGATTAACCATAACATCTATCTTAATCCCATCAATGTTTAGGAAGCCTTATGATGTTTATATAGATGCTTTGGGGGAAGGTCTAGGAAAATTTCTTATGCAAGATGGTAAGATAATGGCTTATGGTTCTGTTGGCGACCATTTGGGACACGACCGCCAACGAGTGTCCTCGAA
>MNCI01031710.1:38961-119786 GCA_015680685.1 Gnetum montanum
AGAGCCCAAGTGTGATCCCAATGTCTTCTCAAAAGTGTGATGTATGAGACCTCCCAAAATTCCTAAAAAAAGGGAGATTCCAATTGAGATTCTTCCCTTTTGAGATTCCCCCCTTGAAGCCTTTTTATAGGTTTCAAAGGTAGTTACATATGCAAAAATATCTTACCTAACTTCTCTCCCAAGTGACTTGCCCAACAAGTTAGGGAGTATTTAACTTAGGAAGTTAGGAAGTTAGGAGATACATAAATATTGCCTTTGAAAATAATTCCAATAATTTCCAATAATTGTTCACAAATATAGCTCTAATAATCTTTCCTTTTTACTTGTTCTAAAATTTGAAGAATGCGTATGGAGTACTTAGTGCTTTTATAAACAAGGTGATAATATAATATCTACCTTGGCATAAATGTTGCTGGTATCTTATTCTTAAATATTTTATATGCACTTGCACCCGAGTGAAAAAGGCAAAAAAAATCAAATTTGAAACTTCATCCAGTAAGGTAGGTTAAGAATGGCCCTGCAATGGCCAAAAAAATCTTCACGCAGTTCACGCATCTCGGAACACATTGGCATCGTTGGAGGTGGACGAATTGACTGTGTAAAATTCGAATTCAGAATTGGAAGTGGCAGCGCCCATGCGGGTTCTTCTTCCCCTTTGAATCCATGTCCCTGCAAAAGAAATTTTGGCACAACACGACCAGCAGACATGCCGCTGATTTTGGGCCAAAAGAACAGTTGATTTGTTGCAAAAATGAAAGCCATTATAGGGAAAAAACCCTTGCATTCTCCTGCAACGTGATTCCTGTAAAAAATAAGGCATTTTTCTGGACTTTTTTTATTCCTTTGCAGCAATTTCGTCCGTTTTCCTCCCATCGCGTACAGTGGCTGGAACTGTGTTTGCATTTTTTTTCTTACCGTAAGAACATTATTCAAACTTTACCATATGGACTTTGATATTTTTTCTTGATGCATCCATAAACGGGATCCGGA
The DNA here is from genome assembly GCA_015680685.1 of Gnetum montanum. NCBI lineage: Eukaryota > Viridiplantae > Streptophyta > Gnetopsida > Gnetales > Gnetaceae > Gnetum > Gnetum montanum. Next base: position 39,952 of record MNCI01031710.1, read on the forward strand.
TCTTTTAGCTTTTTAACTCTTTTCCCCCTTTGTTTTCCAAAGGAGCATGATGAATTTTTCTTATCATTTGAAATACTCTATCTTTATTTAACAATTTTCTACATGAAACTTCAAGCATTGATATCAATAAGGCACAACCATCATATATATTTTTGCTTTGAATATCTTCTATGGCTTACTCATATTTTATCACCTTTGCTACTCCATGAAATGGCTAAATGTGCCAACAGGTTCTAGATAGTAAAAACCTCATAAGAGCAAATACTCAATGCATGATCTAGAACTTGATGTTATTACCTTTACTTTTAAGATCTAGATATACTACTTGAATGGTAAATCCATTACTCTTTAAACAAATCATAAGAGTTTATAATATGTTATGGACTAACTATAATTTACTATGAGATAAAGGAGATGAATAAAGATTCTAGTAGATTTCAACTTCACAATGCAATATCATCCTTGTAAAGGTATTATAATGATAGATGCACTAAGTATGATAGTGGGAAACTTTATAGTCTCACTATCTTATCTCATTTAAGGAACACTATAAGCTCTCAACAAATGTTTAATCCTTAGCACTAGAAGAAGATTGAGGCTCTTTCAACAAATAATCATATGTTTATAATTGATAGTTCTAGCTTTTTAAGATTTAAGAGTAGAGTGTATGTTCTATTTTTATTTAGATAGATACTACTTAATGAGGTTCATTGAGTAAGTATCATTAGCATTCTAGTGGTAATAAGATGTACTAGAATATTAGAAAGTATTGGTAACCTAGCATAAAGAGAGAGATGGGTAAATATGTGGCTAAGTGCTTGGTATGGTAATAGATTAAGATTCAACATTAGAGACTTGGTGGTTATCTCCACTTAAATATAATTCTAATATGGAAATACAAAACCATTAGCTTGGATTTCATTACAAAACTATCTTATACTAAGAGTGGGAAAGATCCCATATGATCATTCACCTTTTCATCATGTCCTCTCATTTCTTAGCTACAAAAGGAATAGATAATGCAAAAAGAATTCTCACTTGTTCTTGTTAGAGTTTATTATATTGGATGATGGTTGAAGTAAGATGATGTCTAATAAAGATCTAGAGTATACTTCTAGATTTTATTTGTCATTCCAAAAGAATTTAAGACTAATTTGAATCTTAGCTCAATGTACCATCCATCGATTGATGATCAAATAGAGAGAATGAATTAGCTTTTGAAAGATATGCTCTAAGCTTATGCTCTAGACTTCAAAGATAGTTGGAATAGAGTTCTTTGATTGGTAGAGTTTGCTTATTACAATAGTTATCATGTAACACCCTACTAACTAGGCTTAGAATAAAATGTTATTACTTATAAAAATAAATAAAAACATAATAACAATCAAAGGATGGCAACGAAATATAATAAGCAAAGTAGTAGGAATCCATAAATAGGTTCATAAGTGATGAGTCACCATTTAGTCAACCGCGATATCGTGTACGCGATATCACAGCCTATCTCCTCATCTATAAATAAGAGGTAGACAGTTCTAATAGGGAGTCTTTTTAGAGTTAAGTTTTGATTTTAGTTATTTTTTTTCTCTCAACCCTTTCCCTCCCAGTGTATTCCCGTAGTATGGTGATTGTAATTGTATGACACATTTATTCGAGTGTGACATACTTGGGTATGCACATGATAGAAAATAAAGATCAAGATTACTTCATCATTGCAGAATTCACTTAGCTTAATTATTTACTTAATTGTTATTTACTGCTTTCTTAGTTAATATCTTCTTACCCTAAACTCCTGTTAAACGTGGAATGAGTATGACTTGATCACGAGCATTTAAGTATGACTACTTGGTAACCCAGTAGTGTACCTAGGATCTGTGCTTGGTAATCCCAGTGGTAGTCATGCACGAAGTCCAAGATATGTATAGATGATTGAGGAATGGATGCTCATCGCACTTAGGCTAGCTTAGATTCTCTCTCACCCTTTCTCTCTTAGCTTAGTTAATCTTATTTACAATCATACTCAGGAGTAGCGTTAGCATAGGAACACATCATACATCTCATTCTGGACTAAACCATACATGACAAAGTTAACACTAGTCCAGATGGGAAGACAACGAACTACGACCTAAGGATAACCGTCTAGATACCAGAACTAGTCCATCTATGGAGCTTGACCGGATCGCACATGAAACACTCATATTTGTATGGTTGAGTGTAGGGATACCTCGCCACTCATCATTGGCACCATTGCCAAGGATGGTGCTAGTTATCTAGATTAGTTATATCATACAAGGTTGATGTATAGGAATCAACGATATATCTTTTAGAAAGAAATAACTATAAAAAGTCACACATAAATTCACATAGAATTTCACAGCCATGCCTCTCCTGTGAGATTACGATAATGCCACACCTAGTGAGGACATTCATTAAAGAACCAACGAATTATATAAACAAAGGCAACATCGTCCCAACACACAAAAGCATAACTTACTTGATGACGATGAACCCCTACTAGCCACTACAAGCCTAACGCAAATACAAGAGGTTGTTCAAATCTCCCAGAGGCATCATAAAGAGAGCCGTCTACCTAGGCTCAATTTAAAAAACTTCCCTAATTTCACAGGAGGCTATGACTTAGATCTGCATCAACATTTACAAGCCTTCTACGATGCCTATACGTGGAACAACATTAATAACGATTGGCAAAAACTCAAGCTCTTTCCTATGACACTCGTTGGCCAAGCAAAAGTATGGTATAGATTGTTAAAACCAAATTCAATAAGACATTGGCCAACAATGGTAGAAGTCTTTAATGAAAGATATAAAACCTACGTAAGAATGTTGGCCTTGAGGAAAAAAATCCAAGAGTGGAAACAAGCACAACATGAACCCTTGGACATGGCCTTAGAAAGATATTATGCACTGTTAAACAACTATCCAGGCCATGAGTTCTCTGAGGAAAGGCTAATGTACCATATCATTGATGGGCTTCGTGATTCAACAAGAGAAACCCTAGGGATGTATGTCCAAAGTCAACTATATGAACTATGAACCCATCAAGTCCAAGGGCTTATTAAGAAGGTAGCAAATGAAGAAGGAGAAATGGCTAGATGGGAGAGTTTTGAAAAACATCAATGGGACTAGAATCTCAACTTAACAAAGGTCCATAATACAAAAAGGAGAAATCAACCTATCTCAAGGAGGAAGAACCATCTTTGCCAATACAACAATCACTAGAAGAAGTTGAGGCAAAGATTAATAAGATGTTGGAATGGACACATAAAAAGTGTGAAGAATTTATTGATATTATTGGAAATAGAGTTTTGACAACCTGAAAAGCAGGACAAAATATCACTAGACATTCAGAAAGAAGAAATGAAGAAGTTAAGAACTGCCACCTAAGGATAACTATCTAGACACCACAACTAGTTCATCTACGGAGTTCGATTGGATCGTGCATGAAATGCTCGTATAGTATGGTTGAGTGTAGGGTACCTCGCCACTCATCACCATTTCTAGGAAGGATGTCCCTATTTATAGTCGGATGGGATGCGATATTGTGTATGCGATGTATTGTACGTAAGATCGCGTCCTGTCTGACTATAAATAAGGATGCCCCCCCCCCCCCCCCCCCCCCCCNCATCATTTTCCACAATTCACATTAGGGAGTTTTTCAAATTTTTCTCTATGACTTATGATTGTGAGACCCTTTTTTTTCTACCTATATCTCACTCGCTAGTACTCTAATTTTTATTCTGTTTGAACCTACTTGAACCCAGAGTGTTTAGCTTACTCATGGGGGAGGGAGACACTCCGAATAGTGCAAAACTTTTTTGGAATTTTTCATTGCCCAAAGGACATTATCAAGGGTAATTAGTTCTAACATTAAGGATAAATGTTCCAAAAATAATTTCATTCCTTTAGATACATCAGGAAACTAAAATTGGAAACCACCTAAGTAAAAAAGAACTCACTATTATAATCTTTCAAGAAAAATCACATAGAGATAAAATAAATTAATTAATTAAGGCAAGAAGTAAGTTATAAATTAAGTTTAGAAACAACCATACTAACACTTGGCCCATGTGATTGTAGATGGCCCCGAAACGTGGACAACAGAAAGATCCCACTCAAGGTGGAAGTAAACAACCTAGAAGAGGTGAAGAATAAGTCCCTGTCAGATAACATGCAGAGCAGGAGGAATAATCATTTAGCATTCATCAAGAGGACACTCCTACTATACAGTCTAGGCAGGAAGAAGGAGGAGCTGCTGCTGCACCTAAATAGGGACAACATCTCACGTTGCCCCAGGATTGTGTTCAGGCTATCCATGAAAGATCCACATTCACTGCAATGATTGTGGAGTTAAATTTTCAATCTTTCATAGAGTTCACTCTTGAGGCTATTAGGGATCACCTCAAAGGATCCCCCTTATGGCCTATCCTCTTTGAAAGTGATGCCTAGTACCTAGGGGAAACGTACCAATTTTGGCACAATAGAGAATAAGGCACCACCGTTAACATTTGTGGTGTGATAGTATATTTCTCTATGTAAACCATTTCAGAAGTATTAAACCTTTCAAAAATAGGGCCTAAGGTTGCTCAGTTGTCTACCCGTTTAGACCCTGATATGTGACAAGTTTGGTTGGAAAGGACATATGGCAGGGATAAGACATTTGGAGAGTTGATGATGGAAGAGATGATCTATTTTAAAATTGGAATGTATAACATCTTTCCCACGAAGGGCCTAAAAGGGATTTCAACATATGTAGCAATGGGATGTGTAGTGCTGATGGGAAAGGTTAATGCTAACCTGCCTCATCTATACCTTACGGAGATCCTGAGGTGGTTCAAGGAACAGAAGATAGGAAGATGGTGTTGCCCTTCCCTTGCCTTATCAGGAAGCTATGATGATGTGCTGGTATTAGGGGATACACTAATGATGTCCTCCAAAAAGCTCAAAATGCTTCATATGTTGAACTGTTAAAGCCACCAGCTACAAGGAAAATCACTAGTAAGACATTAGGACTAGAACAAGAAGAAGAATAGACCGTTGGACCAACTACAACTCAACTTGCAAGACCCAGCCAACTTTCAAGTATGGAACCCAGCCAACAACAGGAAGCAGAGCCTAGCACGGACTAGGATCAACCACTGCCATCGCAAGATTATAGACCGTCGATGAGCCATCTCACGGCCATCGCTGAGAAAGTCAGTTGGGGAAGTCATGATGATGAAAATCTCTTTCACGTCATTGACAATGCCGTACAACCCACGGTTTCTTTGGATTATGCAAGGGGTGAAGTGTCCATCCATACAGGAGCAGGGGAAAGTATTTGATCACAACAGATCTCGGGAAATGATGCATCTTTCCAGGTGTAATTAGAAATTGGTGAAGGGGAAACGATGGTGGCCATGCAACACTAGGATGCAACAGGGGCTGTAGAAGTGGTCGTAAATCACATTAAAGAATCATTCAACATACCTATTGTACCACTTGCAGATCTCACAAGAGCACGGGATGCTCAAACTTTGGCCAAAAGCTCAATGACTCCTATGGAACATGAGGATGTGCTTGATCAATTGCTACAAATAGGACAAGTAATGAAGTCCCTATTTGACATCCCCCAAGATGTTACAACAATTCAATCATACCTCATTTCCACTAAGGGAAAGCTGGTCCTAGCAGAGGTGAGGGTCAAGCATGCTGAAGTAGAGGTGCAAAAATTGCAACAAGAGCTCATGGCCCTATAAGTAGCACAATAATACCCTTTGCAACTTGTCCCTGTAGACCAGTTGGAAAATTTCAAAATTGAGCAACTAACCAAACTACTAATGGAGAATAAGAAGGTGGTAGAAGAAAAAGAGAAGGCTTTTTGGGATGCCTCTATAGCACAGGTGCAAACTCATGCACATATCAAGGCACTCAAAGCCTTACAAAAGGAAAACAAGCAGCTTGTTGCCAACAACCTTTGGTTGACCTCTGTGGAGAAGCAAAAGAATGTTCTCGAATAAAATTTTCATTAGTTATGAGAATAGTTCATCCAGGTCAACCAAGACATGAGTCATTTAGCCAGTGAGAATCGAACCCTCTCAATGAAGGAGGTACGTGAAATCTGTTAAAAGATAACTATTGAAATAAGTGCGTGGGAAAATGAGGCTAAACGACATGAAAAGCTAAAGGAGAACTTCTGAGACTAGGTGGGGATGTACAAATAGATCCTTGAGAAGGAGATCCATAAGGCCAAGGCCCACATCAACGCTATCAATGCTCAACACACTGACTGGCGGGCCATATTGGACACATATGCATTAGCCCACCAGGCGGAAGTTAAGAACTGAGACCTGCATATCTAAGATCTTATAGAATACATGGAGTTGGCAAACCTATGGTATGCCAACCTTGCCATGTTAATAGAATGGTGCCCAATAACAGAGCGTGAGCAACAGGTAGCTACCACCTACATCAAATATGAAACAAAATTTACAGAACGCAAGAAGATATTGCAGAAATTGGAGATTGTAAATTCTAAACTTGAGGTGGTGAAGGTAAGCTACCAAGGATAAAAATGTGTTGCAACAGATTTGGCTTGACGGCTTGCAGATTTTCAAGAGTACAGAGACAAATCTAGAGCCTACGAGGAGGAATGACGGGTATTTGTGGCTTGGTATGTTAAGGCAAATCAAATGTTTTTGCAACTATCCTACCCATGGAAAGTGTCAACTCCATAAAACATTGGAACATTAGCATGGATGACATAAGATCCTTGGATTGAAGAGGAAAAACTCCACGCCATACTTCAATGCCATCAAGCCCCAAGACCTGGAGCACAATACAAGGGAAAAGCACCTATGGAGGAGCCACCACCACCAGGAACTACATGAGTTCCACCAATTTTGTAGCTGTAGGATATTCTATGTGTTGTGTCTCAATTTTTTTGACTCCACACTACAGCGTAAACTCATTTTCACCATCCAATAATCCCATACCTATCCACTGTGTAATCAATGGAGCTTATTCTTACTATAACTTGAGGATGAGTTTTCATTCAGTCATGGGGGTATGATGAGTTGCCATTTAGTCAACTATGATATTGTAGCTTGTCTCCTCATTTATAAATAAGAGGTAGATAGTTCCGATAGGGAGTCTTTTTAGAGTTAAGTTTTGATTTTAGTTCTTGTTTTTTCTCTCAATCCTTTTCCTCCCAATGTATGCCCACATTGTCGTGATTGTACTTGTATGACACCTTTATTTGAGTGTGACGTACTTGGACAGGGACATGATAGGAAATAAAGATTGAGATTACTTCATCATTGCAGCATTCACTTAGCTTAATTATTTACTTAATTTTTATTTACTGCTTTCTTAGTTAATCTCTTCTTATCCTAAACTCTTGTTAAATGTGGAATGAATATGACTTGATCATGAGCATTTAAGTGTGACTACTTGGTAACCTAGTAGTGTACCTAGGATCTATGCTTGGTAATCCCAGTGGTAGTCATGCATGAAATCCAAGATGTGTACGGATGATCGAGGAATGGATGCTCATCACACTTAGGCTAGCTTAGATTCTCTCTCACCCTTTCTCTCTTAGCTTAGTCAATCTTATTTACCATCATACTTAGGAGTAGAATTAGCATAAGAACACATCATACACCTCATTCTAGACTAAACCATATGTGACAAAGTTAATACTAGCTCAAATGGGAAGACAATGAACTGCAACCTAAGGATAACCATCTAGATACCACAACTAGTCCGTCTGTGGAGTTTGATCGGATCGTGCATGAAACACTCATTCATATGGTTGAGTGTAGGGGTACCTCACCACTCATCAATAAGGGAAGAAAAAATGTAAATAATAAATAAAAAGTATGTGAATGATGCCAATAGCTCTTTGCATATAAAATGTACCATGTTTACTAAGTAGAAAAATATTTTGATATATTAATGCCTAGACTATAATTATAGTAAGATGAATATAATAAAATAAATAGAAAATTTGATTGCATGATAAACATAGCAAAAAATCATTAAGGCATTGGGCTCTAGAAAAATAAAAATATTTAAATAAAATTGCATAAAAATAGTAATGTTTCTTAAATAAATTAACATGTCAAACTTAGACATACATGAATAGATGCAAGTCAAAAGTCCACATAGCCAACCAAAGACCATTACATGGTGCAAAAATACTACCTAAACTTTACATCTTAGAAAAAAACAACATAACTAGTAACTTAATGAAATGCTAGAAATGCATACAAATCTAAATATAAGCATTAACTACTCTAGATATCTAATCATTTTCACAACTAACTAAATAATTTGAAATGCACAAAACAAAAGGAGGGGGATCAATCCTAAGACTTAGTAGAAGAAAAAACTACAAATACTTCCTTAAAGGTTTTGAAAGTAGTCATTGAATAGCTAGAAGGACTAGCACATTCGTAGTTGCATCTAAATAATTAGTATAAAAACACTCAAGCATCCAAGGTTACAAATATATTAATAGCTAAACATAAAATTATCAAATATTATCAAAATTACTAAATAATCCACCATCATCCTAGACCCTAATATTATCAAAATAAAAAAAATGGTTAGTTATTGAGAAATGTAGTCCACATAAGCACCATCAATTCTTATCAAGAAATGCAACCCACATAAGCATTACCAAGATAGTCGAATGTCAGTATCAATACTTATATAGAAAAGTGACCCACATAAGCATTTTCAAAAATCACAATATTCTGCCAAATAGAAAGCAAAAACAAAACTTAGATGGTGGGGAAATGTATCCAAATTAGATGGTGAATCAAAATTGGATCTAATGATAAATATTGGTAAGTCTAAAACCCATATTTTTCCAATTAGTTATTGCTAAGGAAAAGTGCTAAAATCACAAAAATGATTAAGATGTTATTATTACCAAACATGTATCAAAAGGACTACTAAAACCTACTAAGATCTAAAGAAGGCATTGAAGTGGATTACTAAAATTGAAAAAATGATAGAAAATACAAAGGAAAAATAATAATACCATTCAAACCATATAAAAATTCTTTAAATTGTGATTAGTTACTATTTCAAATTTTCAAACATTCTAAAAAATCCTAAAAACTACATTTTGAAAATTTTTATAAATTTTAAAAATCAATAGGTAGTAGGTTGGCTTACAGAAGTTTCCTAGTTTAATAGGTGGCATTTAATGATGATATCAAGTGTGGTAACCTATGTTGCAACTTCATAATAGGGCCATGAGGAACTAAAATGTAATTTAAGTAGTGTAGTATAATCAAATCTTATAAGTTGAGAAACATTATCTTCTACATTGTCATCATTTGGACTTCTCAAAAATTTGAATTCTAGTCTAAAATGCTAGTTCTATGGTTAAAAATTTACTAGAAGAAAAATGGATCAAGACCAATCTAAACAAACACAATTGAGTTTTAACATTTCATGCATCATAAAATTAATATAATAATAGTAAACTTATAAATAGGAGACTCATAAGCTTCTTCCTAATTGTATATAGCCTATCATTTGAAAGGAAACATTGAATGAAAGTTGCCTTAAATTCATCCCATGAACTTATTTGAGTTTGCAAAGTTTGAAGCCAAAAATAAGCTTTATCTTTTCAGCTAGATTTGAAGGCTATCATTTTTGTTCTATGCTTAGCTAGAGGTGCCAACATTGCTATCATAGTATCAAATTCTCTTACATGAGTTATAGGGTCTTCATTGGTTGTTCCCCTAAAAATGGGTAGTAAGTGTAGGTTTTTAACTTCAATGTTTATTCCTAGAGGGAAAACTAATAGTCCTTGGAGAATTATTGGTGTTCTTTAATTTAATAATTCCCCTAGATTTCAACCGTAATAAGCTTGTCCAAATGAGATATTAGAATCTATGCTTCCAACAGAGAGAGGAATTGAGCTATGCGAAATTGCAGGAGCTGCATGATCTAAAGGAGATCCAATTATAAAAGTAGTAACAAAATTTGTAGTTACAATGGGGGCTCATATTAATATAGAAGTAGATATTGAATCAATAGGAGTTTGAATATTTAATTTTCTTATTAGTTGGGTAGTTCCTCTTGCAGTAAACATGTCACTCAATATTTGACTAAGGTTGAGACTTTGAGAACCTACAACTATGGCTGGATTTGTGGTTTTCATTATGTATTCAGAATATCAAAAATAAGGTTAAAAGTTATGCAAAATAGAAACTTTGTTTTTGACTCTTCTTGATCGAAAATCTCAATTGGATTTTCTTCTTTGTTACTGGTTAAAATTCTTTGTTTCTAAAGGGAGGCTAATGGAATAAAAATTTGTTTTATAGCACTAGGTTATCCTTGATTCTCTTGGGGTTATTTAAATCAATTTAGATACATTTGTAATAACTGGTAGTATTCCTAGGAGGTTGAATTTGTGTTAGATTTTTTTTCTAATTTTATTTTATTTAAGAAACATAATCTTTATTGACATATTCATGGGAAATTAATCCTAAAAATTTACTAATTGACTTAATTTCTCTTGTAATTACTACTTTAGTTACAATAGTTTTTTTATAACTTTCCTTTATTTTGGAAATTAAGGAAATTGATTATTATTACTGTACTTTTTCCTTAGTATTTTTTTCTTAGAAGAAAAATAATTAAAAGATACCATATCTAACACTCTCAAATAAAAGAAAATGAAATGAAATTGAAAGAATGTGTACCTATTTAGAAGATTGAACTTAAATGCTAAAAGAAAATCTAGAAAACATACTAAATCCATGACGATGTTTGACTTTTCTAGCCTTCCTAGCAACAATGCCAAATTGACAAGCCAACAAAAATTCTAGGACTAGATTACTCTCAATGTAGAAGTGTCACATCATCTATGACTAATCCATAAGTCATATTCATGGAGGAATGGTAAAAAGCCAAAAAAATCATTAAGACATAAAATAACTATGATCAAACCCAATCAAATCCCATACTTAAGATTGTCACTCTTAGGTAAAATCATGAATCATCACCCTAACTTCTAATCTTTAGTTCAAGAATAAAAATTAATGATTAAGTAAAATTGAAATCATAAATTACAAGCATGGATTATGAAGATCACAAGGGAGTTATCACCCATTATGAGATCATGCTTTGCTTCATCTACAATGCAACAACCTTAATATCCTTACCAACGGACTCGAATGGTCTCTAGTTATCACAATGTTCAATGGATCTTCACTTAGTAGTTGTTCAAGGAAAATTGAGAATTTCGATTTCATTGCACATGGGTTCTCTTGGGTATTAACCTCTCTATAATGGGTGTAGTGCTTTCCCACTTACACGAGAGAAGCTTACATCATAGTTAGGAAAATTTCATAAAATAAAAATATCAATATTCATAGAATGAATCGATAAGGATTGATATGTTAAACTATATCATGCTAGTGATATTCTTTGATTGTCAATTCATGTCACTACTATGGTGTAGATCAATATCTCCATTTCATGGTAACTTGCAACTTCCTTTTGTCTAATGGTATTGATCTTCATCACAACTACTATAGAAAGTGATATGATTTAGGCCAATCCCAATTAATTTAGCACTGTGGATTGATATAGTAGTTCTTTAGAATATGTTGAGATTCTCGATCCCAATTGATATCCCTATTAATATTTATTGGTCTCTTAGTATCCTTCAATAACATAGAGTTAACAAAGAAATTAGTCATTATTACCTACGTTGAAAAAATTGATTCACTTTAATATAGTAAAATAATCAAAATTTAAAATTTAAACAAGTTTTAATGTGAGAATTGGAGAATTTGAGGATTCATCAGAGGATAGAGAACATCCTTTGGCTACAAATTTTTTCAAAGAACCATCTAACAATAATGAAAGAAAATAATTTCTCATAGAAGTTACTTGATCCAAAAAATGTTATGCTAGATGAGAGGTTTCATCTTGATGGGGAAGAATATGCTAGGATAACAGTAGTAAGAAAAGCTAGAATTGATTGAGTACAAATAGAGAAAGAACAATAGTAGCATCTAAAACAACAAAAGCTAAAAGAACTTAAACAATAGTAAAAGAAGTTATAGATTCTAAAAGAAAAAAATTAATTAAAGTTAATTATGCTATAAAAATAGCAATAAAAAGGAGAAGAAATTTCATCCTCAATTATTACCTTCCCCTCTAGCTATCTGATGAAGTGAGTAGCTCAATCATTTAAAATTGGAGTGAAAGAAGGCAAGATTATCCTCAGTTAAAAGCTCCCTACTACACCTAAAATAGAGGCTAGTGTCATCTTCCAATATAAAGAAGATGACCCATAAAAAAGAAAACAAAAGCTTGCAATATCACATGGAGAAATGTTAGATACTATAGCTACTCTGATCAAAGACATGAGATAGATAGCTGATAATCAGATAGCTAAGTTACAAGAGTGTTTATTGGAAAATAAGAAACGAATTTCTAAGCTATGAGAAGCAATGAAGAGCCTAATAGAGGAGAATGAATAGCTTAGAGAAATGATAACTATCAAGGAATCATTGCTAGGGAATAAATATTAGGTAATAGCCAAATTAGAAGAAAGGGTAGGTACAATGAGCTTAGAACTAGAATAGGCTAGAATGGGTAAATATCCATATTACTCTTAGCTTACCTTTCCAAAATTTAAGGAATTAATTACTAAGATGGATTATGGTAAGCTATGGATGGAGATAGGAGATGAAATAACAATTATGAGAGAGAAATAAGCCATATTCATTCAATTAGAGGAAAGTATTCATGAGTTATATGAGCTTTCCATAAATAAAAGAGAATGATCCCCCCATTATGAACAAAGCCTCCTTGACTTAATGATGGTGGCTATTATAGGTATCATGTGAGATAATGCTAAGAAAAAGTTGGAATTTGAACAAGTCAATTTTAGTACAAGGGCTTCTTTAGTAAAAAATAAATGATTTAATAATAGAATTAGGCTTTGGGAAAAGAAATGTAGAGGAAGCTATTAAAAAGATTGATAGCTCTACGCCAAATTAAATGAATCAAGCTATCAAGGTTCTCATTAATCATGGAAAATTGTTTCAAAAAATAGTAATGGAAGGGCTCCAAGTGTAATGAATAGAGAAGATTTGTTAAGAAGTGAAGTACCTAGATAACAGATTATAGTTATACAGGGAGAACATGAGAAATTTGTAGCTTAAATTCTGTAATTGTTATAATTTCTTGAGCTATTATATAAAGCCTAGAGTAGAATTGTAAAAGAGTGGTTTTTTGGGGGACTATTGAGGCTAGCATTTTTATGAAGAATCATCTTGTAAAGATTTCTTTCTAATGGCATTTTAAGCAAGTTCCATAGATCTCTTTTGATTTTTATCTCTGAGCTTATTATTTTTAGTTAATTAACTTTTCCTAGTTTGGCTAGTTTTAATATTACATAGTTACACATGAATGGATTGCTAGTTTTGGAATAGGCTCTATTTTATATGAAGTAGAGGTTTACCTTATTTTTGTTATTCTAACTAGATGGGTGATGGGATGCGATATCGCATGGGCCGTGATATCGCGTACGCGATATTGCAGTGCACCGCCAAATCTATAAATAAGAGGTGGCTCTCCCTTGTTTCCAAGTTTAGGCCTAGACCGTAGCAAAACTATGGTAGTTTTACCTCTCTAGAGATAGAATAATTTCCATGTGCCCGCAGTAGGAGGTACAAAGTGAACGGATCTTTATTCAAGCAAATATTGTACCTGAACACAAGTTTGTGTACAAAAATAAAGACGAACTTCTTGGATACCATTGTAGTGCATGGAATAGGCTAAATAGGATTTTATTTATTTATTTTTATTGTTAATGTTTAAATGCTTTATTAGTCCATTAAATCTCTCTCAACCCTTCTCCCATAGTTAAGTGCATTCAGTACGACCGCTTTAAGCACGTACATTACACTTGGTGATCCTAGTAACGAATAGCGTTTGGTAACCAAGGTTGCATTGATTCAGGGTGTGAACGATAATTAGGAACAAATACTGATGCTAGGTTAATTAAGGCTTAGTTAGTTAGTTAAAGTAAGTTAATTAGTCTCTTCACCCTTCACCTCATTAACATAGGAGATAAAACACAAAATACATAAAAATCATATACCTCAGACTTACTTAACCATACAACCATTACAAATACAAGTAATTTTGGGAAGATAATGAATGATTAACCTTAAGTGTTCCATGAGGCATGTAGGCACTTAGTCTATGGAGTTCGACTGGATCGTGCATGTAACACTCGTATTCGTATGGTTGAGTGTAGGGGTACCTCGCCACTCATCATTGGCACCCTTGTCAGGGACTAAGTTGTTTGTGCACTAAGTAGAACATAGGAAATTATCCACATTGTTTGGAGCTTAAACGAAACCTTAGGGTTAATTAAAAAAACATTATATAATGGTTAATTAGCACACTGAATAAGACACAATGTCTTCTTCTTCTCATGAAAGCACTTCACCACCTAGGGATCACACTAGAGATAGTTGGTGGCACCAAACACATAATCAAAATTCGCTAGTTCCTCAATAGTATTGGATGGTATATACTCATCACAATGAGTATATAACCAATTTTACCTTTATCCTCCATCAGGATGAACAGCTACATTGGAAAGACTTCCAAGGTAACATAGTGTTACCTCCAGATCGGGCAGTCCCTAACATGCTTCTTCATGCTCTTGCACAGATAGGCATGACACAGCTATACACTAAATACATTGTAGGTGATTTTGACACAAGGGACTACCATCCCACAGAAGCACAATGTCAATGGGACTTGTGAGAAGAGAGCTACCATACATTGTTGAAGGTCAAAGGGCCCCACAATGCTTCGCCTATGATAAGAGAAGTTAATAGTGGTGAACCTATCTCAATAGGTTCTCCACTAAATGATGTTCCACATACTAATGATAGTGAGGAGGTTGGGTACTTGAACCTACACTCTATGATAAAAAACCCTAGTTCTGATGCCCACGAACACCAAGTGTTCAATGAGGGAACACAAACAGAGGATAAGGGTAAGCATTCTAATCATCATCACGATCGGGGCCGTAGTCACCGAAGAGAAGGTAAGAAACATCGTCATGGCGATGGTTCTCCTTCTTCTTCCCCTTCATCACATCATTCACCCTCTCCTTCCACATTAGGACGCAATCACAAGGAGCACAATGGTGAGGATAAGGGTAAGCAAAATGAGAGACCTCGATGATAGAGTTGAAAGTGAGGATGAGGGCAGTCTAGAGATCTAGGCATGGTAGTAGGGAAAGTAGGGAACCACGTAGGAATCATAGACGTCATGGGAGAGATGATCATGATGAACCACTACTTGCCACCTGAAGTATGTTAGATATTACAGAGGTAGTAAGAATACCTACAAGGCATCAAAAGGATAGTCAGATCAAGAGACTAGATATGAACAATATCCCACGCTTCGAAGTGGGATACAACGCTGATTTGCAAAATCATTTATAGGCATTTCACGATGCCTACGCCTTGCAAAATATTGAGAACGAGTGGCAGAAGTTAAAGTTGTTTCCTAGGATACTCATAAAAGAAGCAGAGAGTTGGTACTGGTCCTTAGAACCGAAAACTATTAGGAGGTGGAGTACGATGTTAGAACTCTTCAAGGATAAATACCAAATGTACTCCAGAGTGTTCAACTTGCATATGCAGATCCAAGGATGGAAGTAGGGTATTCACGAACCCTTGGATGCTACCATGGGATGATATTATGCATTACTAGATCGTTTCTTGGGCCATGGTTACACACAACGGGATCAACTACGCCACCTCGTAGATGGGCTAAGACATAAAACTAGGAGAACCATTGGGATATATGCCCAAGGAAGATTATCTAAACTTAGATCCCATGAAGTTCATAGATTTCTTAAGCAAGTAGCTAAAGAAGAAGGGAAGCTACAGAAAAGAGAAAGCACGGAAGAGTATAACCATGATCCTTCCCTCCGAAGGAAGGGAGTGAGATTCTATGATGAAGAGGATGAGTCACCACTCGAAGAGTTGTTGAATAGAAAAACCTTGCTACTTCAGAAATTAACAATGGAAGTGGTGGCTAAGGTAGATTAGATACAAGACTCCTTAGATAGTAGACTTGAACTTGTCCTAAAAATCGTAGAGGAGTCTAAGGAGGAACAAATTAGTGACCATGATAAGAAAAAGCGGAGAGATTCAGGCCATGCACGTGACAAGGGTAAGGGAAAAATGACTATCACCAATGAGGTTGTGGATTTTGACATGGAAAATAATGGTGGATGTGAGATTTGCTAATATGACCATCCTATGGGATGTTTCCCAATAATGTTACATCTACAAGAGTCCGGGGTGTATGCACTCAACCCAAGACTTAACAGATGGTAAGAACCTCGTCGGTTACCTTATCCCCAAGGTAACCCAAGGCAGTTTCACCAACTTTTAACATATTATCCAAGTGGAACTCTACCACAACCTATCGGGCAACACCCATAGTCATGGAGGGTGCCACGCCTAGACAACAACACCCTTACTGACAACTAGATCCATATGGCTACTACGTGCAGCAGCCGATTTCTCCAAGTGAGTTTATGGATCACACAACTCCACAACGTCACTACCAAGTTCAAGAGTATTTTAGGACTCCTCCTCTAGGAGACACACCATAGACATACCATCCTTTGAATCTATTCGCACCTCTTATGCCGGTAGCTCCACCACCAACTACTCCAACAATGCCAAGGGTATTCCCCACTCAACCGCAACAACCCAATGTCACGAGGGCTTCAAATCCTTAGTTCTCAGTTGGTTCTGACAATCTTATGCTGAAAATACCTTTCTTCAGAACCAAAAATCCAACTAAGCCCTCACCCTCACAAGCGGTTGAACATTTAAACACCTCCGTACCAAATATGGTTTCGAGACCCCCTTCAAACCAAAAATTGTGCCCAATGCATACCGTTATGTTAACACATACCGCTACTAACTAGATTAAGGTAGGCCACCTTCCCAAGAAATTATCTGATCCTAGAAGAGCCCTAATTTATCTCCAAGTCACTGGGAATGAAAGTCATAAGGCTCTTCTTGACTCAGGCTTCGGAATCAACTTAATCTCACAACAATTATATAAAGCTTGGAACCTACCTCCACTCAAGAAGAGTAATATTCACTTAGAGCAGACTGACCAGTCCATCATTGTTCCTTTGGGATAGGTTGAGGACATTATTACCACCATGGTTGGTTGGTCATACCCAGCTGATTTCCTGGTGATCCAAATAAACAATGACAAAGGGGATTTCCCAATAATAATGGGAAGAGCATGGCTAAGTACAATAGATGCATGCCTAGGAATCCACAATCATTCTCTAGAAATGTCCAAGAAAAATAATTTTGGGAAGATTCAGAGGAAGAGAGTTCCATGCATCACATATAGTGACATAGGGTGCCATTATGTGTAGAAGTCATGGGTGATGCGAAGTTTAACATTGCCTGCATGCAATCGGTGTGCACAAAATATTAACATAAAAACGTCCTATATGTAGTAGCCACATGACAAGAAAAAACCCAGTGGCTGATAGCTGATCAAGAGAGCAACTTGATAACATGCATGGAACTAACTAAGAGAATAACTAGTGCTTAAATTGAAAGCATAGACACACTAGAGCAAGTTCGTTCCCAACTTCCAAACCTTAGCTTCAAAAACATTAACTGGGAGAAGTTGGAAATTCCTGAGAAATTTCAACAAGAGCCCCTCGATCTAAAACCATTTCCCACCAGTCTAGAGTATATGACTATTGAAAATGGAAAACTAGTAATTATCAACGTAGAACTTGTCCCCAAGAAAAAAGAAAGCCTATTGAAAGTGATCAATAAATGGTCAATAGCATTTTCTTGGTCATATCTTGAGCTAACCGGAATAGACCCTAGGATATGCCAGCATAGGATTTACACAGACCCCTCCATGAAGCCTCAAAAACAACCACATAGGTGGTTGAACCCGAAATTGAAACAAGTAGTAAAAGAAGAGATAGAATAGCTCCTCAAGGCCAGTTTTTCATATATCCCATTGCTAATAGTGAATGGGTTAGTCCTCTAGTAATCGTGCCTAAGAAGGAAGGAAAATGGAAGGTATGTATAGATTTTAGGCTACTGAACATGGCAACATTCAAAGATCATTTTCCATTGTCGTTCGTCGACCAAGACCTGGATACTATAGCGGGGCATCACTATTATAGTTTTCTGGATGGGTATAGTGAGTATAATCAGATACGAATAGCACCAGAAGATCAAGCCAAAAAAATGTTCACTAGTCCCTGGGGAACGTTCGCATATAAGCAAATGCCATTTGGCTTATGCAATGCCCCTACCACGTTCCAACGTTTAGTCCTAAGCATATTTCAAAAATAGATAGGAAATAGAGTGGAAGTCTTTATGGAAAAATTCTCCACTTATGGGACAAGCTTTGATCAAGCCCTGGACTGATTAGAGAAAGTGCTAAAATGATGTGTTAAAACCAACCTAAATCTCAACTAGCAGAAAAGCCACGTGATGGTTCAAGAGGGTGTAGTATTGGGGCATAATATTTCATAGTCAGGAATAGAGGTGGACTCGGTAAAGGTTAAAGTCATCTAAGGAATCACCCGACCACCAGAAACTATCAAAGACATTCAGTCATTCCTTAGACACACTGGCTACTATAGGAGATTCATCCAGAACTTCTCCAAAATTTCCAAACCATTGGTGGAATTAACGAAGAAGGATGCACCATTCGAATGGACCAGGGAATGTGAATGAGCATTCCAAACTCTAAAAAAGAGGCTTGTGGAAACTCCAATTCTACAAGCCCCTAACTAGTCCAAACCATTCCATATCATGACCAACACATCTAATTATTCCTTAGTAGTTGTACTGACACAGTTAGATGAACAAAAACACCCTTATTACATCCACTATGCAAGTAAGAGTATCACTAGTGCACAACTCAACTACACAACTACTGAAAAGGAATTAATGGCTATAGTGTTTGCACTGGATAAATTTAGGAACTATGTGTTAGGCTACAAAGTGTATATTCATACAGATCATGGTGCAATTAGGTTCCTCATGAACAAGCCAATGCTTAGCCCTCGTATTATATGTTGGTCGGTAATCCTTCAGGAGTTCGACTTAACAATAGTAGACTGAAAGGGCACCGAGAATGTAGTCACAGATCACTTTTCTCGGTTGCACTGAGATAGTAAAGAGGATGAATATGTTGTATTTGATCATTTTCCTGATGAAACACTCTTTCCTGGTGTAGTAAATAACCAACCCATAGGAACAAATTGGTATAGTAGCATTCTTACTTATCTCCTTTCCCAACAAACACCACAGGGGTTGGACTTTAGGAAGAAGCAAAGGTTCCTTCATAAAACCAAGTACTTCATGGAAATCAAGGGACAATTCTATAAAGTCTATCCTGATCACTTGGTTCGATGGTGTGTGCTCGATGAGGATCAATTAAGAGTTCTCCAAGATGCTCATGAGGGTCCCTATGGGGGCCACTATGCAGGGAGACGAATGACCATTAAGATCCTGCTTGCAGGATATTACTCACCAGCGCTATTTCAGGATGCCCATCAATTTGTCCAATCTTGTGAGAACTGTCAACATGATGGTGGAATGACTACTAAAATGGAGGGTTCACAACAATGGATTCAACCTTTGGAACCCTTCGACATTTGGGGAATAGATTTTATGGGGCCCATTACACCGATGTCTAATGGGAAAGCTTATATCATCGTTGCTATTGACTATTTAACCAAATGGGCTAAAGAAGCTACTGTAATAGACTGCACATCATCTATGGCTGCATGATTTGTACAAGAAAAAATCATAAATAGTTTTGGTGTGTCACGTGCACTCATCTCTGATAATGGAACACATTTTACGGGTGCAACCTTTCACAAGTTGATGCAACACTTAGGGGTTGAACATAAATTGACCACACCCTATCATCCCCAGGCCAATGGCCATGCTGAGGTTACTAATCGAGAGATTATGAGAATATTAATGAGAACAATTAGCAAATTTATGTGAGATTGGACCACGAAACTGAACAATGCTCTCTGGGTGTATCACTCCACTTGGAAACTCCCTATAGGCTACTCTCCTTATGAGTTAGTGTACAGAAAACTTCCAAAGCTCCCAGTACAAACTAAGCTCCATACACTATCCTTGGCATGTGACCTCCACCTTGACCTCGACCTAGCACAAAAACAAAGATTGGCAACTCTAAACGTGCTAGACGAGAATAGATTGGTTTCTTTATCATCAAATGAGTTGCACAAGGCACATAATAAACAATGTCATGACTTAAGAATTCGAAGGGTTAAGTACCAACCGGGAGACAAGGTCCTTTACTGGAACCCCTCGCATGTACCACAATGTATGAAATTTCAAACATTGTGGGAAGGACCTTACATTATTCATATGACCTTTCCCTCGGGAGCCATGACAATATACAAGCCTAAAACCCCTGATAAGAAATTACTGGTCAATGTGCAACAAACCAAACCCTTCCATGAACCAAGAATAGCCAGTGCAAATTACACCTCTGATAGTGGATAACCATGCTCCTTATTTTGGATCTCTCCCTTTCCATTCAGTCATTGGGAAGATGGCCACCTATGCTAATCATGCGAAGCCCTCAGTTCCTTTTAGTTTTTTTTTACACATTTTTATTTTACAAATTTCTTTAACATTTCTTGTTTATGTTTTACAACATCATTCATACTTTTCATTTCTTATCTGTGTTATCCATCTTGTAAGTCTGTCACCCAATAAGTGTTCTTAATGATGGTGTCAACTATTTTTCTATTGGTTGCTAATGTTTGGTTTTTACCTTTAAGTCATAATGTTGATACTAAGGTATGGTTCTTTTGATATGATAGAAAATGAATCGACTTCATCCATTCATCCACATATTTCTATGGTCTCCCTTGGTGTGGAAATATACAGTTTCTAAATAAGAATTATCAACAAATCGATGACTGGGCATTTTTCAAACTAAGGAAGGACTCAAGGATTGAAAAGGGTGTGGCTTCAAGGAAACTTGATGTATTTGTGTTGCCCATTTTCTTGGGTGCTTGGATGTGTTCTTCTTGAGTTTTCTTATCGTTTCAATGTTACTTAATTATCGGGAAGCTAAGCAGATAAAAATAACAAAGTCTTTGCATGGTGTGGTTCTCACGCATAAACACAAAAAAAAAAAAAAACAAGTGAGAATTCAAAGCACAACCCTTACAAAAAATAACCATTTGGACTACAAGCATTGGTTATGGAACTGAAATAAAAATGTACCCTCTAACTAAGGCCCTTCTCGCTTCCCATTCTCTCCTTCTTCATTCATTGGAATGGTGGTGGCTCTTTGGTGAAGGCATTCTTGTTACTTCAAGTGGATGGATTTGCCGAATGCATTAATGCCAAGTCACTGGATGTGGTTTGTTGAGGCTGGACTTGGAATGGGATCTAGTAAGTCACATTAATCATTAGCTACACAAGGGGATGTACACCACCTTGTTCTTGAGACTCCATTCCATTCTCTTCTCTCCATCCTTCTCTCCATTGTTCACCTCATTGCCAGTTGTATCATTAGTGTATATTTTGGTTGACGCATTGTTTTCCTTTTGGTGAATTCTTGCAGTTAATACTTTAACTCTTGTTCTAAATGACATTCCTAGAGCCTACAGAGTCTTTGAATGTGGGTTTGTTAGGGCATTAAGGACATGAGCCTACTTTGGGGAGGACCCACTGACATTTCTATTTGATGCACCAGTTAAATTCTTTCCCTTAACATTTTAGCAATCCACTCTATTTTGTTCATTTCCATCTTGACATCCATTTCACTGACGTTATAGTTGTCTTTTTCTCCATTAGTCTTGTTCTTTATTCTTTCTCCATTCTATTACTACTGGAGGTTCGCTCTTAGTCATGGGGGTCTCGACCCAAATTTTTTCAATTTTCTCCTAACCCCTACACCTTCAGTAGTCACCACTATGATATCTCCAAATATGTATCAGCCATACCACAATGTAGCCAATGGACCTTTCACCAAAGCAAGGTATCAATTGCATTATAATTCATTTACCCTTGCTAATATAAGACTATGTTGTGTGTGTAGATGGAAATCATGCAACAATGGATTGGATCTGGAGGGAACACATGGAATGGACCGGTGCTGAAGAGGCTATGCAAGGAACGAGATGGATGGCACACTTACGAATAGACAACGAAAGGTGCAATCTTGGCATTGGCAGCCAAAAAATTTCTTTCTTTCTCTCTCTTTCTCAGCTACCAAATAAGACCTGATGTCAAATGTATAAAGTGTTTACTCTTGTTGTCATGAACACCAGTTTTGTCTTGTCTTGTAATGATGATCCATTCACATATCATCCCATTTACCATTAGTTCCATTCAAGTCAATAATCCCATACCTTCCCAATATTTTTTAAGGAACTCGAGGATGAGTTTTTATTCAGTCATGGGGGTATGATGGGACGCGATATCGCATGGGCCGCAATATCGTGTATGTGATATCGTGTTTGCCATGATATCGCATCCCTCGTGATATCGCGTACACGATATTGCGTCTTCCCCTATGATATTGCGTACATGATATCACAGTGCGCCACCAAATCTATAACTAAGAGGTGACTCTTCCTTGTTTCCAAGTTTAGGCCTAGACTGTAGCAAAACTTTGGTAGCTTTACCTCTCTAGAGATATAATAATTTCCATGTGCCCACAGTAGGAGCTCCAAAGTGAATGGATCTATATTCGAGCAAATATTGTACCTGAACACAAGTTTGTGTATGTAAATAAAGACGAACTTCTTGGATAAACCTTGTAGTGCATGGAATAGGCTAAATAGAATTTTATTTATTATTTTTTATTGTTAATGTTTAAATGCTTTATTAGTTCATTAAATATCTCTCAACCCTTCTCCCATAGTTAAGTGCATTTAGTACGACCGCTTCGAGCACGTGCGTTACGCTTGGTGATGCTAGTAACAAATAACGTTTGGTAACCAAGGTTGCATTGGTTCAGGGTGTGAACAGTAAGTGGGAATGGATACTAATGCTAGGTTAATTAAGGCTTAGTTAGTTAGTTAAAGTTAGTTAATTAGTATCTTCACCCTTAACCTCATTAGCATAGGAGATAAAACACAAAAGACATAAAAATCATATACCTCATACTTACTTAATCATACAACCATGAAAAATACAAGTAAGTTTTGGAAGACAATAAATGATTAACCTTAAGTGTTCCATGAGGCGTGTAGGCACTTAGTCTACGGAGTTCAACCGGATCGTGCATGTAATGCTCATATTCGTATGGTTGAGTGTAGGGGTACCTCGCCACTCATCAATGGGGTAACTTTAGTAAGTATCATTCTTTAATCATTTTAACATACAAACATTGTCATCTTTGTAAAATTATCAGGTTTAATAATAATTCTCTTTTTCTTAGTCTCTCACTCTATTTAGTAAAGCTTTTGTGATTTTACATTAGGAAGTGAGCTAACAAATGGCTCAAATTTAAAATTGGTCTTTTCTTAAGAATTCCCATTTATTATGTGTATGTTGCAATATTTAATTGTAGATTAATGAGGAATTTCTTCAATTTCTTGGTTTGTATTAGAAGATAGCTATTATAGATAGATAATTAATTATATAGAAAATAGAAAATTCCTTAAACCAATTTTCTTATTTTGTTGATATATTTTTATTATTATTTACAATTATTCATATTAGCTCATTTAATAGTAGAGGCTATTTGAAAGCATCCATATCTTAGTGGTACTTGAGGTCAACAACCATCTACAATAAGTTCAATGAAAATGATTTTATCTTATGATATAGCCATATGGAATTCTTTCACAACACATATCTATGCCACACTACTTGTAATCTCCTCCTGACAACTTAGATCTCTTCTATAGCCTCATTAAAGATGTCTTTACTAGTCTTTTATCTACCCTTAATGGAATCACTAAAACTTTGTATGACAAGATCTACCATACAACACTTTATAAGGTGCTACTTTCAAGCTAGCCTATTAACTTTGTTGTAAGAAAGTTCTATCTATGAAAGAATTTTATTCCAAATATCCTTGTATTTAAAGTGACAAACTCAAAGAATATTCTCTAGAATCGAGTTAATTCTTCCTATTTATCCATCTTTCTTGGGATGATATGATGACCTAAAATTTAGAATTGAACCCAAACTTTTCTAAAAAAGCTACCGAAATCTAGAATTAAACCTAGGATTTGTGTTTAACATAATCTTATTGGAAACTTCATGTAATTTGATAATATTTGATAAGAATAACAATGTGGTCTTCTCTATGCTAGTTATTACTTTTGAAGCCAACAAGTAAAAATATTTGGTCAAAAGATCTATGACCATAAGAATATAATATTTTTCCTTCCTTATATGAGGTAAACTAGTGATGAAATACATGCCAATTATTTATCACTTTTACACTAGAATGATATGTATATGAAGATAACCAACAATCCCTTGATGTTTTTCCTTTACCTTTTAACACATCAAGCACTAACCCACATACTCTTCCACATCTTTCTTTATTATAGACCACCAATATTGTGTCTTAATGTTGTGATATATCTTATCACTATTAGGATGCAACTGATACTTTCTTATATGAGCATCATGAAGTAGCTTCTATGTGAGTGCCACTGGCATATAAATTTTCTTCTTACATCTCAGAATTTCAAAACTATCATCAAAAAATGCTAATTTTATTGAAGATAGTTTTATGATCTTCTCATAGTACAAAAAATTTAAAAGCTTTTATGTAGCTATCTAATTCTGGTGACTAGGTAGAATCAAGAGACTATAGAGTTTTTCAACTATCCTAGTTAGTGCATCTTTCATCTTATTCCCTTTGTCAAGGTGATACTACATAGTGAAATTAAAATTGACCAACAAATCTATCCATTATCTCTATCTCATGTTCAACTATGGCTAATTCATAATGTGCTATAAACTCTTATGATTTATTTAAAATATAATTTTATTACCATATAAGTAATGGTATTAAATCTTAAGGGAAAAGATAATGATACTAATTTCTAGATCATAAGTGATGAGGGGTGAGGTACCCCTACACTCAACCATAAGAATACGAGCATTCATGCATGATCTGGTTGAGCTTCGTAGATGGGCTAGTTGTGGTATCTAGATAGTTACATGTTGATCACAGTTTGTTGTCTTCCCACCTGGACTAGCATTTTCTTTTTCACGTATGGTTTAAACTAGAGTGAGGTGAATGATGTGGTCCTAAACTAGTGCTACTCCTAGAGGCAATGGAAAATAACTTTGTTTTAAGCTAAGAGGGAATGAGAGAAGAGAATATAAGCTAGCCTAAGAGTGATGAGCATCCATCCTTAATCATCCATATACATCGTAGACCTCATGTACTACTTTTGGGATTACCAAGCGTATATTACTTGAGCACTCCTAGATACACTACTAGGTTACCAAGTAGTCACACTTAAATGCTCATGATTAAGTCATATTCATTCCACATTTAATAACAGGCATAGTAAATGAAGGGTAAGAAATATTAATTAGGAAAACAGTAAATAACAATAACAATAAGAAATTAAAACTAAGTGAATGCTACAATGATGAAGTAATCTCGATATTTATTGTTGGTCATATGCACGTCCAAGTATGTCACACTCAAATAAAGGTTCTGTAAAATTACAATCATCACACTGTGGTCATGCACTGGGGAAAGAGTTGAGATGAACTAAAAATGAACTAAAAGACTCTAAACTTACACCTACTGACTCTAACTCTCCCTCTTCCTCTGTGCCTAAATGTGGTATTTATAGGCTTACATAGGAACCATGATGTCGTGTATCCAATATCGTTATCCAGGCTATAATATCATGTACCTGATATCGTGGACCCAATATCATAGGTCCAATATCAAAGCCTAACAAATCATGGTTCATCATACCCCCACGACTGAATGAAAACTCATCCTCGAGTCAAACAAAATGAGAACAAGAAAAATTGATTACATAGTGGATAGGTATGGGATTATTGACTGACTAGGAATTTATTCATGTCATAGTGGAGAATTAAATACAACAAAATTGGGACACAGACATAAAATTATAGAATTTATTCGAACTCATGTGGTTCTTGGTGGTGGTGGTTCCTCCATGGGTCTCTTCCCCTTGTCTTGTGATCTAGGTTTTGGAAGTTGATGGCTCTGAAGGAGTGCCTGGAGCTTTTCCTCTTTAGTTCAAGGGTCTTGTGCCATCCATGCTAATGCTTCAATGTTTGATGGAATTGAAACCTCCCATGGACATGGTAGTTGCAAGAATATTTGATTGTCCTTGACATATTAGGCTGCAAAAAATTGTCATTCCTCTTCATAGGCTCTGGCTTTATCCTTGTATTCCTAGTAATCCATAAGCCATTGAGGCAAGTCTGTTGTGACATCTTTTTATCCTTGCTAACTAATTTTGACCACCTCTAACTCAGAATTTTCCACTTCTGATTTCTATAGTGTCTTCTTGTGCTCAGCAAATTCTATTTCATACTTCACGTAGGTGGTTGCTACCTACTTCTCTAGCTCTATTCTCAGGTGGCCTGATGTTAACATGGCTAAATTGGCATACCAAAAGTTTGCTAATTCCATGTACTCCGAAAGATCTTGTATCTGCAAGTCCCAGCTTTTGAGCTCTACTTGGTGAATGAATGTATAGGTATCCAATCTGGCCCACCAATTAGTGTTTTGAGTACTAAAAGTGTTGATATGGGACTTGGCGATATGGATTTCTTTTTCAATTACTTGCTTGTACATCCCCACCTAGTCCCTAAAGTGTTCCTTCAGCTTTTCATGTGACTTGGCCTCATTTTTCCACATAGTTATTTCAATTGCCATATTTTATAGATTGTGTGCACCTCCTTCATTGAAAGGGTTCGATTTTATCTAGCCAAGTGATTCATGTCCTGGTTAACCGTGACTAATTATTCTTGTAATTTCTAAACATTTTCTTTGAGAACATTCTTTTTTTTTTCCACAGTGGTCAACTAAAGATTGTCTATGACAAGCTATTTAATCTCCTCTTAAAAGGCCTTGAGTACTTTGGCATGTGCATATGTTTAAGATTATTCCTTAGAAGCATCCCAATCAGCATTCTCTTTCTCCTCTACCACTTTCTTACTTTCTGCCAATAATTTATTAAGTTTCTTTATCCTGAAGGACTCTAGCTGGACGGTGGCGATGAATTGAGAT
Organism: Gnetum montanum; assembly: GCA_015680685.1. Classification (NCBI taxonomy): domain Eukaryota; kingdom Viridiplantae; phylum Streptophyta; class Gnetopsida; order Gnetales; family Gnetaceae; genus Gnetum; species Gnetum montanum. The sequence continues at coordinate 67,294 of MNCI01031710.1, forward strand.
GGGTCCCATTGTGCAACTTGTAGGGTAACAAGCCTCTCTTGGAGTCCTTCCAACTTCACCTCTGCATGCTCAGCCATGATCTCTACCATAACTAGCTTTCCTTTGGTGGAGATGAAGTCTGATTGAGTTACTGTGACATCTTAAGGGATGTCAAATAAGGATGTCATCACTTGTCCTGTCTGCAACAATCGATCAAGAACATCCTCATACTCCACAAGAGTCATCGAGGGATAGGCCAAAGTTTGAGCATCGCGTGCTCCTGTAAAATCTACGGATGACACAATAGGAACATTGAATGGTTCTTTTATGTGATCCATGACCACTTCTATTTCTTTTGTTGCATCTTGGTGCTGCATGACCACTATTGTGGCCCCTTCACCAATTTCTAATTACACCTGAAAAAATTCAGCATTCCTTGAGATCTGTTGTGACTAGTGTAATTCCCCTCATTCTATTTGGATTGATACCTTGCACCATGTGTGATTTATGGAGATTGTGGATCGTATGGTATCATCTACGAGCTGGAAGAGGTTGGTCTCATCACAGCTTCCCTAGCTGACCGTCTCAGCGATGGCCCTAAGATGGCTCATTGACGATCAATAATCCTGCAACGATGGTGGTGGTTGGTCTTGCTGGCATGTGCTATTCCCTGCTTCTTGTTATTGACTAGGCCTTGTGCTTGGGAGTGGACTAGGCCTTGTATTTTGAGTTGCAGTGGGCCCCACTATCTATTCTTGTTCTAGCTCTAGTGTCACACTAGAACTTTTCCTTGGGGCTGGTGGCTTCAGCAATTTAGCAAATGAAGCATTTTGGGACCTTTTGGGGATGTCATTGGTGTACCCTAGAATTCCATCATGTCAACATAGCTTCTTGATGAGATAGGGAAAGGGCAATGCAAACTTTCCTATCTTGCATTCCTCAAACCACCTCAAAATCTTTGTTAGATATAGATGGGGTAGGTTGGCATTAACTTTGCCCATTAATATCGTACTTCCTCTAGTCACATATGTGGAGATTTTGTTCAACACTTTTGTGGGGAAGATGTGATATGTACCAATCTTAAATATATTCTCTCTTCCAGTGTTAGCTCTCCATATGTTTTGTCTTCCTTGTTGTATGCCCTTTCAACTAGATATTTCATGCATCAGCATTAGAGTGAGTGGGTAGGTGAGAAACTTTTGGCCCTGTATTTGAAATATTCAACACTTATAAAATGGCTTTGGTAGAGAAATCTATAGAAACACCACTAATATCAACTATGGTACCTTCTTCTTTATTGTGCCAAAATTGGTACGTCTCTCCCAGGTACCAGGCATGACTTTTAGAGAGAACATGCCATAATGGGAACCCTTTGAGTTGGTCCCTGACTACCTCAAGAGTAAACTTAGTGAAAGGTCCAAAATTAAGTTCCATGATCATGGATGCTAATGTGGACCTTTCATGAATTTCCTAAACACATTTTGGAGACAACGTGAGATGTTTCCCCTATTCAGGTGCTTCATCAATTCCTCCGTCAACCTGTCCTAATTACATAGTAATAGGATGCTCTTGATGGATGCTAAATGATTATGTCTCTTGTTCTACATGATCCTCAGGAGATGCCTGGCCTTTGCCTCTCCTTGGTCATTTGGATGCACCTTGAGAGGGTCCTCCTTGTTGTCCACATTTAGGGGCCATCTGTAATCACATGGGGTTGACTATTAGTAAGGTTATTTACAAAATTTAACTTATACCCTCACTTCTTTCCTTTAATGAATTCGTTTCTTATTTAGTATGATCCAGAGTTAGGAAATTTTATGAAAATATCCCCTAAAATTTTTTATATTGGACCCAATTTAATTAGGTGGCTCCAAAATTTAATTCTCATGGTGTGCGTGAAGAGATAAAATTGATTTTGGCAACATGTTTAACTTTTTCATGGTCATTTACCCTTTATAATATCCTTCGGGTGATGATGAATTTTGAAAAAATTATGCGCAACTTGGAGTGTACCCTTCCCCCATAACTAAGCTAAACACTCTAGGTTCAAATAGGTTCAATTAGAATGGGAATCAGAGCATTAACGAGCAAGTTATGGATGTTTGAACGATAGGTGTGCAAGCTAGAAAATTCATGAAAGAAAATTTAAACTCCCCTTGCATGAATAGTGCAAAATAATGTTGACATTCGTGGGGCTCCATATATATAGTTGTTATGGACACGATATTGCGTACCCAATGGCGTGGACCTGATATTGCGTCAGACTTGATATTGGGTACCCAATATAGAGGCCTATTGAAAATAGGGTACTTAGTAAAATTAATGAATTTCTATATTTCCAAGGCCAAAAATGAAGGATTTGAGGTTAACTGGAAAGGTCCAGGGTAACATTGAATAGACCAGGAGGCACAAAAAGTATAACGGGGTAGAATTTGACAATGAAATTCATGAATAGAGTGAGGAAAAAGGGCATGTTATGGTGCATAGGAACATTTGTATTAAAAGGATGATAAAGGAAAGAATAGATTTGGTAATGAAGTACTTGGAGGGTATAAAATGATGTGATGATGTGCAACAAGTACAAATTACAAAAGTCACGCAAGTGGGTCCTCCCCAAAGTAGGTTCCAACCTATAATGACCTTGCATAACCACACCTTAAAATGTTCGTAGGCACTAGAAGGGTTAAATGTAATCTACATCGATGCAACAAAACACACACACATGTTAAATAGCACCACAATGAGGTATTAGTTTTATGCCATACAATACACAAGTTAAAAATACTTAGATAGTGAGATGAAACGAATCGTAGAAGGGATTGTAGAGATTGGGACATCAGGTAACTAACCTAGGGCATAATGAATCCTAAGTGTAGGACGTGATTAATGTGTCATTAACGTGTCACTCCAAAATCAAGACCAAGTCCATTCTTTTGATTAGTGACATCACATTGTTTCATCCAATGATGTACAACCATAAGAGCACCATGATAGCAAGGTGTACGATCACTTAGCATTTTTTCCAAGGGATGAGTAATTTGGAATTTCTCTGTGGCACATGTTTGTTGTGTTTTTTTTTTCTAGCTACTTCGGCACTTTGTTTTCCCCAATAGTGAACTGAAGAAGCCACCAACCTTTAGGCATGGGTGCATGTCTTTCCAGTGGGACCCCCAGAACAACATTGAGTTTCTTTATTGAGTGCCTTCATTACTCTTACTTCCATTTTGTGTTAGATCTACAAAGATCTTAGTAGAACTAGGCTACATGATAGCACCTATAGATGTCACCAAAAATAATCCACAAGTCCCCTTGATGTCACACCTTGGCCATTCCTTCTTAGTCCATCATTCTTTGCTCTGGGCATAATGAGTAAAAAATTACTTTAAGTTTTAATGATGTTAAGAATATCATCATTCCCAGACTAGAACCTCTTATTAATAGAATGGATGGGTGGATGTTGTGGGCTCACTATCCAAATGATTAATTACCTAAGACTTTATAACATAGAACAACACCTTAACCAATGAGTCACATGAGTGACTTATTCAAAGATGAGATTACTCATAAAAAGATAGAAAAAAAATAAAACAATAAATAAATAAAAATATGAAACAACAAATCAAAATATGAGAAACTAGAAAACAAAAAATTGTAAAATTAAAGAAAAGGAAAAACATTTATTAATTCTATTTGTTAGAACAGAGGATATCCCCCATAACTAAATAGTTGAGCATGGATAGAATTAATAAATGGAAGGTTGGGATCCATGCATGTTGGAAATATTGGGCCCTGGTCATATCCAAACCACTAGGTGGATTTTGATGTGGTGGTTGGAATGTACCCAAATTTGGATTCACACACTTGATTAATGTTAACATAGTGGGGTAAGTTATAAGATGTGGTTAATTGATAAGGAGTTGACCCACTATGGCACCCGTGACCGTAAGATGATATGCAAGGATTGATATGTCTCCCTACGTGGCTATATTCATTGTGCCACCTAGTAGTTGGAGTATTGAGTGATGGCCCTGTTAAGATAACACAAGGAATTGTATTTGAAGAGAAAGATGCACCACAATGTTTAACTTGTGCTGAGTTGGAGGATGCAGTGGTCTTGGAACTATGATGTCCCTTTCTATGGTCATGTCTAAAGAAGTGACACCTTCAATGCTATAGAGAATTCCCACTGTGGTTGATAGTAGTAGCACAAGTAACATTTGTGGGTCAATGCTGTGCTGCAAATCCTTCAGGTAAAATTGGTGGTGATGTAGAAGGAAGTGAAGGATAAGAATATTGAGGGTTGGGAGAAGTGTAAGGCACATGACGTGGTGATCATGTTGCATAGGATATGGGTTGATAGTATCTAGGAGAATGATAAAAATGTGATGAGATAGAGGATGTTGACCTAGTTGGGGAAACAAGATGCTAAACTTGATAAGTGCTTAGGCTTGAATGATATGAAGGGTATGACCAGTTTGAGGGTGGCCTCCTCCATGACTGGGACTTCTTCCACTATGATTGAACATAGTATTTTTGTATGAACTCTGGATGTAACATTATTCCCCAATGCTCATGTAAATGTGATAAGACAAGGCATTGACCTTTGGGGTGATCATACAAGAAAATGTTACATTGATATATATGATTAGTAGTTGATTTCTTATTCTTTTCAATCCTTCTTTCTGATTGTCTAAGGGTGTTCTATCCTGCTTCTTAGTTCGTCATGGTTCTACTTCTAATAGTGTTGGCATATTCTTCACATTTTTCATGTATCCATTCCATCATCTTATTGATCTTTGTCTCAATTTCATCTAGTGATTGTAGCATTGGAAAAGATGATTCCACCTCCTTAAGGTGAGTTGATTTCTCCTTTTCATGATTATGGACCTTTGTTAAATTGAGATTTTGGTCCCGTTGAGATTTTTCAACATTCTTCCATTTAGCCATTTCTCGTTCTTATTTTTCTACCCACTTGATAATCTCTTGAAATTGGTGGGTTCATAGATCATATAGTTGACTTGGGACATACATCCCTAGGGTTTTCCTTATTTCATTACGAAGCCCATCCATGATATGGTACATTAACCTTACCTTGGAGAATTCATGGCCTAGGCAATTATTTAACAATGCATGATATCTTTCTAAGGCCATGTCCAAGGTTCATGTTTCACTTGTTTCCACTCTTGGATTTGTTTCCTCAAGGTTGACACTCTTGCATAGGTTTGATATCTTTCATTGAAGAGTTCTACCATTGTCAGCCAACATCAAATTGATTTTGGTCTTAAGGACCTGTACCATACTTTTTCTTGGCCAACGAGTGTTGTAGGAAAGAGCTTAAGTTTTGTCCACCCATTATCAATATTGTTCCATACACTGGCATCATGGAAGGCTTGTAAATGATGTTGCGAATCTAAATCATAGCCTCCTAAAAACTTGGAAAAGTTGTTTAAATCAAGCCTGGTTAGACAACTTTCCTTACAATTCCTGTAGGATATTTGAATAGCCTCTTGTATATGCATTAGGCTCTTAGTGGCCAGCAGTGGTTCATTATTACTAAGTAGGTTATAAGTTTGTGAGTCAGGATTATGTTGTCTTTGTTCATGTTGGTGTTCCTGACTTTGCCTATAGGTTTGATTCTTATTTCTATGCCAACCCCTAGAGGTTTCTAAGTTGGAGGACAAAAGTCCTTGAGTATCATTGGGGTGTTTATGAACATATGAAACTCCTGCATAAGATTGAGTACTCCAAACTTCTTCATTGGTTCTCCAATGAATTGCCTCGCTAGATGTTGCATTATCATTGTCTTGTAAAAGAGACATGGTTGTGAATTATGTGTGACTTAACTAAATTTAACTTCTTTTCCTAAAAGATGTATTTTTAATACCCTATTATAGTGATCTTGTATGATATAACTAATCTAGATAACTAGCACCATCCCCGGCAACGGTGCCAATGATCAGTGGCGAAGTACCCCTACACTCAACAATATGAATATGAGCATTCACGCACAATCTGGTCAAACTCCATAGATGGGCTAGTTGTGGTATCTAGATAGTTACACATTGATCACAATTCGTTGTCTTCCTACCTAGACTAGCATTTACTTTGTCATGTATGGTTTAGTCTAGAGTGAGGTGTATGATGTGGTCCTAAACTAGTGCTACTCCTAGAGGCAATGGAAAATAACTTTGTTTTAAGCTAAGAGGGAATGAGAGAAGAGAATATAAGCTAGCCTAAGTTCAATGAGCATATTTCCTTAATCATCCATACACATCTTGGACCTTGTGTACTACTTCTAGGATTACCAAGAATATATTACTTGAGCACTCCTAGATATCCTATTGGGTAACCAAGTAGTCACACTTAAATGATCATGATTAAGTCGTACTCATTCCACATTTAATAATAGGGATAGTAAATGAAGGGTAAGAAATATTAATTAGGAAAATAATAAATAACAATAACAATAAGCAATTAAAACTAAGTGAATGTTGCAATGATAAAATAATCTCGATCTTTATTGCCAGTCATGCACATGTCCAAGTACGTCACACTCAAATTAAGTTTCCGTACAATTACAATCATCACACAATAGTCATGCACTAGGGAAAGAGTTGAGATGAACTAAAAATGAACAAAAAGACTCTACACTTACACCTACTGACTCTAACTCCCCCTCTTCCTATGCACCTAAATGTGGTATTTATAGGCTTACATAGGAACCATGATATCGTGTATTCAATATCGTTAGCCAGGCTCTGATATCATGTACCCAATATCGTGGATCTAATATCATAGGTTCGATATTGGAGCCTGAAAAATCATGGTTCATCAATAAGCTAGATATCTAGTCTCATAAGCTTTTAGCTATTTAGAAGCATATATCACTATCTTTTCAACTTTCATGAGAACATTACAAAAACCTTCTTCTAAAGAATCTATGTACACATCATAAGTATTTCCAATAACTAGTAAGATTAATATAGGTGTTGAGATTATCAATTTCATCTTCCCAAATATCTTTTAACAAACATCTGGCTAAGAGAAAACATAGTGTTTCCTAAGAAACTTTTGTAGAGGTAGTATCATCTGAGAGAAATCCTCTAGAAACCTCTTGTAATATCCCACTAGGCCCAAGAATCTTTTGATTTCTTTTACTAATGTCTGAATAGAATAGTCCTTAATCATTTCTATCCTAAAAGGATTAGCTATTATACATGCTCTAGAAACTACATGCCCAAGAAAATTTATCTTTGTCTTTCAAAAATCATACTTAGAAGCATGTACAAATAGTTGTTATTATTTTAATATTTGTAATACTACTCTCACATGTTCCTTATGTGTCTCTTCATAATTAGAATAAAACAAATTATCATTAATAAAGATAATGTTAAATTGATCTAAATAAGGATGCATCAAACTATTCATTAAATACATAATGCATTAGTAAGTCTAAAAGAGATAACTAAGAACTCAAAATGATGATATCTTATTCTAAAAGTTGTTTTAGATACATCTTTATCTTGCATCCTAACTTGATAATAGCTAGAATTCAGGTTAATCTTAGAAAACATCATGGCTTCTCTCAACTAATTAAATAAATCATTAATCTTGGGTAGTAAATACTAAGCCCTAATTATCACCTAATTCAGCTACTTGTAATTTTTGTGTAATCTTAACCTATAATACTTCTTCTTCATAAAGAGCATTGGTGCATCCTAAGATGAAATACTAAGTCATATCATGTTCTTTTCTAATAGCTTCTAAATATCCATCTTTAACTCTGCTAATTTCACTCAAGACATCGTATCAGGTGCTTACAAATTGGTTAAGTTCCAACATTAAGTGGGATATTAAACTCAATTTTCTCTATGAGGGAGCACTCTAGGAACTTATTTTAAGAATATATCCAAGAACTCTTGAACCAATAGAATCTTCTTAGGGTCTTCGTACACTAAAATGATATAATGATTATGTTCATGCTTAAGGAACATCTAAAACTTCTTAGTTATCAATAGTCAATCTTAATTAGTGTCCTATTTGATTTGATTATAACTTCTTTTTCACTTATAAAAATTAGTGAAAGATTCTTCTTTGTATGAGATAGCAATTCCTCACATTTATCCAAGTATTCCACTCCAATAATCACATTATACTCTCTAAATTCCATCATAAGCAAATCCCCATACCACCTATCACCATATATCATTATCTCCATTTTAGGTAACATAGCTAAAACTATCATATCAAGAAAATGAACTATTTGAACTAATGAAAAGGGATGCATTGCTAATATTTCAACTTTTAAATAGGGTGCAACTCTAAGATCCACAAAAGAATGACTATAATTGGGAACAAACAAGATTAAAAAAGAGAAATATTTAATATTTCCTTTCATTCCCATGATAGTATTTGGTTGTTTATCTAATTGTTATTTTGTTAAAGCATAAAATCTATCATTGTGAACTAAATCCTTATTCTAAGTTTTCTTACTTTGTAAACTACCTACTCCACTAGTTAGCTTTTAAAATATCTTAATGGGACACTCCTACCTCTTGTGTCCTAGTTTTCTACATGTATTATAATTTGGACATTCATTCCTAAGATGTCCAACTATTTCACAAGAATATCATGTGGAAAAGATACTAGAAGTTCTCTAACTATTACTACTATCAAATGTTTTAGCCTTCTTAGAGTTGTCAGCTTTGATCATGTAATGATGTATCCTCTTAAGTTTATCTAGATTTTCTTCTTATCCAATCCTCTACTCTTCTTAATTCCATGTCTTAATGAAAGATACCATATACTCCATTAAACTAAGAGGAAGCAAACCTACATGGATCAACTTAATGAGCCTATTAATGAATTATCTAGTCATTCTTCTTCTTCATCCTACAAGTGTGGATTAAAATGCATGAGTTGGAGGAACCTTGCATCATACTCTATGATGAGCAGTAAGTATACCGTACATCCAACCATATGAATCACAAAGCACTCACATGTGATCTAATTAGATTTCAAGGACTTATAGACTTCTAAGTACACTAGTCTCTAGGATGTGAAACTAACTGTTACAATAATTGTATTCCCAATTGCACTTGTGAGTACAAGTGTATGGTTAAGTATAACTAAGACATATGACTTTTATCATTTTTATCTTTTTATGTTTTATGTTGCTATGAATAAAGAATAGAGTAATAAATTTTTTAACTAAACTAATTTAATAACTAGTTAAAACTTAATTAATACTATTATAAGCATATGTTCCCACTTTCCATACACATCCTAAACACATTTAATGCTACTGGGTTACCAAACGTTAAGCGTTATTGGGATTACCAAGTGCCAATCCTATGCTCGAGGTGGTCATACTTATGTGTTTTACTTAAATGATATTTAATCTAGCTTAATTAATTAATTAAAACATTAAAGGAAATTTCTTAAAATATTAAATGCATAAAAGAAATAATTAATCTATTTCAAAGTTCTAAAAGGTTTATTAGAAAGCTTTTCTTTATTGCTGCACACACTACAGTGCTTAGGTACAACAATGCTCAAATATAGATTTGTATACTCTTTGACTCCTATTGCAAGCACTTAGAAAATATTCTAACTTCTAAATGATAAAAGTGCAAGATCTTTGCTACCACTATGAGACTTGATTCCATAAATGTGGCTAAAGGTGCACATTTATAGGTGAAAATAGGGAGCCCCATCGATGGGTACACATCAATGGATAAAACCTCATGTCAGTGGGATTATGTTGATGGGGTCATGTCTATGGCATTCCATTGATGTGACTAACCATGAAACTTCATCATATCCCCACAACCAAATGAAAACTCGTTGTCGAGCTCTTTACAAAATTTGGAAAGGTATGGGATTATTAACACACAAAACAAACACATAATCAACATGACAAAACTAAGTGCCCGAGTGTATGGTTTTACAATGATTATAAAATTTTGGTGTTTAGGACACAAAAATTGAACACTAGGATAAAATTAATAAACATAATTCCTTAGATGATGCGAAGACCTTGGAGAAGGTCAAATGGTCCTAGAAAAAGAAGATTCCTAAGGCTTCAAAGGGCTTTCTCTTACTTTAGGTGCACATAGTGGTTGAGGTGGTTGTGATTACCCTATGGCAGTTGCAACTTCTAGTGAAAGATGAAAGGCATTTAATAGTACCTTAATCTTCTCCTCCTTTCTCCTAGGATCATTCACTATCCATGTAGCTTCTTGAATGTGGACCAAAGTGGGAACATCTTAAGGACAGGGCATTGCTAGAAATAGCTCCTTAATGTTGACAAACTAGGTAGTGAAAATTTTACGTTTAACATCAAACACCTTGATTGCATTTTGTATCTCCTAGTAGTTATTCATCCTCTTGAACAGGTTCTTAGTAGTTGATCATTGATTGTTGAATCTTACCTTGAAAACATCAAGTTTGATGTTAGAAAACTCATGCATTTTCTTGGTCCTCTTATGGGTCTTAAACTTTGCCTCATACAATAAGTATGATTTGGCCACTTATTTTTCCAACTCTGACTGTGGCTATTTGGTAGTCAAAATCACTAGGTTTGCATAATGGAGATTGACAAGATTCATGTACTCCATCATCTCTTTAATTTGTAGTTATTTCATGTGAATCTCTACTTTTTTGTAGTCATTGAGCTAATCAAAGATAGGCTACCAAACATAGCCTCCTTCCCTGAGCTACTAGATGGTCTCATTGACATTCGCCTTCATCATCTAGATGTGTTTTTGATTAATTTATTTTTTTAATTTTACTTTATCTCTATAGTGATTTTTGACACTCAAATTTGAGAGCCTTATTCTTCTAGGTGGCTATCTCTATTGTAGATTTTTTGGTGAAGAGCTCAAACTTCCTCCATGAAGATACTTCTATTTTTGTTTGCTAATCTCCTCAATCCATTATTCACTCTAGCTATTTTCTCCTACTATTGATGGATAAAATCTTGTAGTTGTTATTTTTGTGCATCAATATTTCGTAGGTGTTGGTTTTCTATGGTCAAGTGCTTGTTCTTCTAGTGAGTCTGATTGAAGTCCTTATGTATGTTGTAGGTCATTGCATCTACTAAGGATTGATCAAAGACCATTAACTCATTTGTGAACTCAGCCTTTCATATTTTTTTCTAAAGCTATTGAAAAGCTTCATCTCTTATGGTTTCTTAGTTGATTATCGTGGGATCAGGGAGGCAGGCTCTAAATTTAGCAACCTTTACAGCCAAGCATTAATTTTTAGTTTTAGCTATTTCAAGCTACCACTCAAATATGATACACCTAACCTTTGCCTCAAGTAGCTACGAGTGGGTAATAGTGATATTATTCACAAGGTCAAAAACATTTAAAATTGATCGCCTAGTTCCCACTAATCACTCCAATAACTCTTCATCCTAGGCTACATTCAATTTGTTGCTAATTGTTCTCGTATATTTCTACACATATTTGAGTGTAGAACATCTAGTACAAATGCCATAGGTATATTTAATGCCTTGAAAATCCTATTAGCAATGATCTCTACCACTATATCATACCCATGGTGCTGCTTCACCAAGGTAATTGCTTGCTTGTCCTTCTCTAGATGCATCAAGAGAGTAGTGGCATTCCTAGAGATTTTTGCAAATTACTATTGTTGAGAGAAAGATACTATTACCTCTTGGCTGCTAACATTTGATCTTGTTATAGTTGCATTCTTTAGGCTAAGAAAATTATCCCACATCCTTTCTTATGAATGATAGTTCAAGCCACTTTGTTGAGGTGACTCATTGCTAGGCAATACATAAATGGATCATTGCCACTTTTTCTTGCTCGCTACTCCTACTCTTGTAAGAGCTACTCTCGGATGTCATGCATGCACTCAAGGGTAATGCAAACATCTGGCATTGCTTCATGAGTGGGTGGTGAAAGTGGTGATTGCTACTCTTCTTCTTAAATGATTTTGGTAGGCACTTTATCCTTCATCATTTCTACCCAAGAAGTAGATGAACCACATCAAATAACATCATTTGTATATCATGTTATGCCTCCCCTCTTGCATAATTTCTAAATGAGGCATGGGAAGGGGAGTTCCTTTCTTCCACATTTATTTTCCTTAAACCACTTCTCTATATCAAGATAGATTAGCTATGAAATTCTGATAGGGAACCTACTACTTAGAGCAGCACATGCACGGGCAAAGAAAGTTATGATCTTTCTTGACCTCATTGTTGGATTGAGATGAAATGCTACAATTTTGAAATATGTGTGTTTTGCCATGGTGAGTGTGCCAAAGTCCTTACGATTGACTCCATAACATTGCTACATTCATTCTTTCTTGATGATAGGGTCTACCTACATGGGAACTTCAACAAGGGTTGCCCCAGTTTCTGGTAACTTAAGGGCCTCTACAATGGCTTTCACTAAGTAGGACATTAAGAAGTTCTTAATATTGACTGTTGAACTAGCCTACCAATTATTCCATAACAAGTATGTTTGTTTCATGTACCACTCCAGACTAGAAGTGATTGTGGGCCACATGGGAAAGTTATATAGTTGAGTCTTAACTTTTGAAGGTGTAAACTCCAAGAAAGATCCAAAGATTAACTCTTGGAGCATGGATTTTTGAACCTCCTTGTTCACGAACTACCTAAGATATGCTTTCGTCAAGGTAACCTCAAGGTTTGATCTTGGCTTAGTGCCTCATCTCAGTAAGACTATTTTGTCAAATTCGATTCCACTTTGGGCTCCTCCTAAAGAGATCCCATTGCATGGGTCTCTACTTACTCGTGAAATTGTTCTGGGCCCTGTCTCATTCTTGGTCATTTGTTCATTGGTTGGGGTGGTTCTTCTTCCTACATATGTGTTTCTTTAGGTGCCATCTATGATCAAAACATAGTCAAAGATTAGCATTCAATGTATAACATTTTGGTGCATTTTCTTATTAGGAAGCTACACTTATGCTAAGTTTGGACCATGGCAGATTGATTATTTTATTATTATTTTAATAATGTTTAACTTAGAATGTTATCAAAGCTTGTTGAAAGGGTTTAACTCTCATAAGTTTATGTTTTAGTGTTGATTTCTATGTTAAACCTTTGTGGGAGTTATAATTTTTTTCAAAAAAGTTTTCATCAAAAACTTAAGGCTTGTGGCCCCCATGATAAATAGCTTACCTCCAATAGCTATAGGGTCAAAGAACAGAGTGAATCAAATAAATGGATAGGAAGTTATGGTTCTTGGAAGGTTCTCAGCTATGAGAAATTGAAAACTCCTCTCTCATTTATGAGAAAATATGAAAACTCATTAATTTTGGCTATATATATATATGGGGTCCCATATACACATGGGCTTCATCGATGGATACCCATCTATAGAGCCCATGGTTAGAATTTTCACTTTGAATATTTTGGAAAATATAAAGTGTTTTCTTATGAAATTTGTGTCCATAGAGAGCAAGAAAAGTTATGAACATGATGAAATCTCAAATAGGCCTTGATAATTCATGAAAATTGGAGAAATGATTAAGAGAGAGAATGAAATTTATTGAAGAAAATAACTTAAGGAGTGCATAGTTGGATGCACTAATGAGTTGCACGAAAGATGTGATGGCAAAAATGCCTAAGGATAAGGGACTTAACTAACCTAACCAAGAGATATGTAAGTGGGTCCTCCCCATAGCAAGCACATGTCCATTTTGCCCTTACATAACCTTAACTAAGGAGTATGTGGGTCCCATAGTTGATTAATGGTTATGAAAAGTTAAGGACCGAATCCAAAAGAAACTACATAAGAATTTCAACACATCAACTAAGACATTGAACAAAAACACAGAAATTGACAGTGAGGTGAGTTATGGAAAGGATTAATTAATGAGAGAGAAAGTGGAATGGAGTTCATAATCTTGGTCACATGAAGTCCCTTGTGGATTCTATGGTTAAATGACCCAATAAATTCCATTCTTATTTCAAATCAAAACCAACCACTTTCAGTGACTTTGCATTGCCACTCTAAGGCTAGTCCACTCCCTTAAGACACAAGAATGCTCCCATAAATTAATCACCATTCCTTAATTGAGAAGAAAAAAGAAGCAAGAAGTGAGAGAGGGCCTTAGTTAGAGGGGACCTTTAGGCATGGGTAACATGTCTTTCTAGTTCCATAACTAGTGCTTGTAGCCTATTATTTTGTCTAAATGGTGTGCTTTGAATTTCCATCATTTTTTCAAATTTTATGTTTTTATGATTTTTTGGATAGAAATCACACTATGAAAAGACTTATTCTCTTTCTATTATTGGTCACATGAAATAGTAAGAAATCCATGAAAATAAAATTACACTCAAGTAAGTAGAAAGACAAAAAGAGTATTGAGTCCCCTTAAAGTCACACCCTTTCTAAACCATTTAAATACTTCCCAATTTTGGGAACTACCAAGGTTATAGGTTTGTTAAAGTTTCATTAATGAAAAGAAACATGATATATCCAACACCAAGAAGACCATAGAGTTTTTGAATGAGTGGATTACATGGACTCACTCCTTGTTCCATGAAAAAGAATTGTCTTATTCATTAGTCATCAAAATTGAAAAATAGAAACTAGAAATTATCAATCAAAAACATTAAGTACAAACTACAATTAGCAAATAGCTACAACGCCATTGTGTCTTTTTGGCAAAAAAGCACTTTTATTAGAAAAAATTAAGAAAAATTCACATCAAAATAAAGTAAAATATAAAAGAAATTGTAAAATATTCAAGAAAGTAAAAATGTACTAACAATGTTGTAAGAAAAAATCGGAAAAATAACAAAGTGTAAAATAAAAAGGTATAAAAACAAAGTGTAAAACAAAAAAATGTAAAAATAATAAAGTGTAAACCAAAAAATTGTAAAAGAGAAAGGTAGAAAAACTAAGGAGCCACTTTGACTAGTTAGCACGAATGGCCATCTTCTACATGATTGAGTTGAAAGGAGGATATTTGAATAAATTAAGCATGGGTGTTCATCTACTGAGGCTTTGCCTACAATAGCTTGCTTGGGCTCATGGAAAGGTTTGACTTGTTGTGTGTTGGCTAGTTGCTTTTTATTTGGACTCTCAGGTTTGTATATTAACATGACCCCATACAAAAAGGTTTTATAAATGATATAAGGCCCTTCCCATAATGTTTGGAACTTGGTCCTTTTAGGTAGATGTGTGGGGTTTTAATAAAGGACCTTGTATTTAGGTTGAAATTTTACTTTCCTTATTCTAAAATTATGGTGTATTTTTTTGAATGCTTTGTGCACTTCATTTAAGGATAGGGCCACCAATCTATTCTTGTCTACCATATTCAAGTTGATCAATCTTTCTTTCTATGTTAGTCTAAGGTCAAGATTAAGGTAACGGGATGTTGAAATTGTATAGAGCTTAGATTGAATTGGAAGAATTGGTAATTTCATGTACATAATCTCATTAGGTAGAGTATCCTATGGGGAGTTTCCATGTGGAGTAGTAGGCCCAAATGAAATCATTGAGCTTTGTGCTCTAGTCTCTCCTATATTTTCTAATTATTCTTGTTAGGATTTTTGAGATCTCCCTATTGGTAACCTTAGATTGATCATTGGCTTGGGGGGTCATAAGGTGTTATTAATTTGTGTTTAACCCTTAAGCATTACATGAGCTTGCAAAAGGTAGTGCCTATAAAATGAGTTACATTGTCAAAAATCAGTGCATGTGGGACTCCAAACCTATTTACAACATTTTTTTGCATAAATTGAGTAGGAGTCGAAGATGTATAGTTGGTGATGACTATTGCTTCTGCCCATTTTGTATAATAGTTAATAGCAATTATTATGTGCACCTTTTCATTTAACATAAGCATGATGGAACCCATGACGTCTATGCCCTATATATCAAAGGGCTTTAATGGTTGAATCCATTGATGCGGCCCCTCCATTCAAGTGATCATTAGACCATCTTGTTGATAGTGTTCACATGAGTAGACAAATCGATACGTGTCGTTGAAGATTTTTGGCCAATAATACCTTGCCATCAAGACCTTAATCACCATGCATCTCCCTACATAGTGGTCCTCACAAGGAACCTAAGGGGTTTCTTAGAGAACACACAGATGATAGTCATCAAGGATACAACAATGAACCAGGCCATCAGTGCACACCTTGTAAAGGTTTCTATAAATCTCCATGAAGTGTTTGACCAAATAAAGATAAGTGAGGATGTCATCATACCATGTGGGCTTAGCAGGCACTTGTTCATTTATTGCATAGGCAAAAATGAGTTCATTAAGAAATTAATTAAAGATAAAGTTCTTCTCCTCTCTATTTTTCCATCATAACTAAGACAAGTGATCAATGACCACATTCTCAATTCCCTTTCATTGTATCATTGTAAGATCTAACTCCTGTAAGATCACTAGCCATTGTATGACATGGGGGTTGATCATTGGATTGTTCATTAGGAAGTGAATAGCACTATGGTCAGTGTGCATAAACACCTTGTATCAAAACACATAGTGCCTAATCTTTTCCAAGTCATACACCACTATCATTAGCTCTTTCTCCATTGTGGTGTAGTTAAGCTGTGCACCCAAAATTCTTTAGGTTATGCAATAAATGTAATAAAAAGGTTTTTGATTGTTCAATTTCATAAGCACAACTCCCAAAGCATAGTTCAATGCATTTTTCATGATGTGAAATGGACAAGATTAGTTAGGTGCTCATAGAATTGGAGCTTCTATGAGCTTCTCCTTGAGTTTCTGGAATGCCTTATTGCATTACTCGATCCATATGAACAAGACATCTTTCTTTGTAAGCTTCACTAATGGTTTAGAAATCTTAGACAAACTCTATATGAATTGTCAATAGTAGCCAATGTGTCCAATAAATGGTCAAACATCTTTAATGGTTTCTAGTTGGTACGTTATTCCTTGGATGATCCTAATCTTTTCAGGGTCCATCTCAATCCCTTCTTGTGAGATTCTATGCCTAAGCACAATGCCCTCCTATACAATAATATGGTTCTTTTACCAATTACACCAAAGATTGATCTTCATTCATCTTTTAAGAACTTGCTCAAGGTGGTCTAGGGCCTACTCAAACGTAGCACCATAGTTGGAGAAGTCATCCATGAAGACTTCCATCTTGCTACCAATCTGTTGCTAAAAAATGCTAAGGACAAGGCTTTAGAATGTTGTAGGAGCATTGTATAGACCAAATGACATCTTTAAATATGTAAAAGTCCCCTAGGGACTTGTGAATGTTGTTTTGTCCTTATCTTTTGGTGCAATCTAAATATAGTTATAGCTACTATAACCATCTTAAAAGTTATAAAAACAATGCTTAGAAATAGTGTCAAACACATGGTCCATAAATGATAATGGAAAATGAGCTTTAAAAATTATCATGTTCAATAGCCTAAAATTAATACATACCCTTAACTTGCCACCTTTCTTTGGCAATCAAAAGTGCAATAACCCACTCACTATCTACAATTAGATAGATGAATCCTATCTTGAGGAGCTGTTTCATTTCCTCTTTGATGATCTACTTTAATTTGGCATTTAGCTACTTCTATGGGTACCTCTTTGGAGTTATGGAAGGATTAGTATAGATGCAATGCTAGCTTATCCTAGGATCAATCCTAGTGAGTTTATGATATGAACAAGAAAATGCTATTGGCTATTTGTTATCCACATTTAGCAACTTCTATTTCTATTCAGGAGTAAGGTTCACATTGATTACTACTAGCTTGCCATTTTTTAGAAATGCATACTCCATGTCGGCAAGTAGAGCTTTTAACTTTATGGGCTACTATTTAAAATTTTTAGGGATTTCCATATGAGTTAGTGATGAACTTAGTCTAGTTTATCCATGTCTTCAACAAAGGCACATATTAAGCTCTGAGTTGGTTCCATGCAAAATATGCTACTTTAAAGATCAGCTATCAGCCACTAGGTATCCTCCTACTTTATAGCTACTATGTACATGCACTCTTGAATTTTAGATTATTTTGCACATTTTTTTCATGCTTTCATTGATGTTCTTTTGATATACCATAATTTCTACACACAATTTCACATTGTATTATTTTACAAATGTTTCTTTTCTTGAGAGGAGGCATGTTCTAGGATTTGTACATTTTGTGAGAAATTAGATTGATACTAGAACCTAAATAAAGAAGAGTCTTGTATGGCTCATTCCCAATCATTTAGAAGTAGATGAGGGGACTTTCAAGATTAGCATTTTTTCCTAGGAAGGTTGGTAACCTTGATCCAATTGGATACAACATGGGTTAACATGATTGTATGGATCTTAGGAGGCATTTGTTTTGAAGGGTTATCAAAATAAATAGATGCAAATAATGAAGGAGAGATAGGATGACCAACCACATGAGTTAGTGATGGCTTTGTAGAGCTATTTTTTTAGAAGAATGGTCTTTTTTGGGTTTGGATTTTGAACCACTTGGTAGAGGGATCAATTGTAAGTTAATGGCCATGGTAGCTTTGCATTGTTGTAGCTATGTGGAAATCTCATCCTGCATGGATGGAGTAGGTGGTAATTAGGTTGAGGTAGGAGGGACATGTGCTAAAGGATGTGAAGAGAACTAATGAAATGGGGATTCCCCTTTGGAAGATGGAGAATGAGCTCTATAGTACTCTAGAGGGTAGTAGTAATGCTGAAAAGAAGCATGATTGGAAGAGTCATGCAAAGACATGTGTTGCTAAACATAGTATCAATATGGGTCTGACTACCTGTAAGAATACTATTGCCTAAATGGTGGCATCCCCCATGATTGTGGGTGCTACTATTGATGATACTAATCATATGATTGTGGTAGAGCCCTAGTTAGATAATAAGCTTGTTGTTGGTGAAACTACCTTGGGTTGCCTTGAGGATAATGTAACCTTCTGGGAGCTTGCTTTTGGCTAGCCTAGGATTTAGAGTGTACACCCTAGATTCTTGCAAGTGTGACATAACAAGGAAACATTCCTTAGGATGTTCATATTGGTAAATTTTACACCCACCATCATCATCTAATTCTAACTCCATAGCCTCTTCTACTACAACAACTTTTCCCTTACCCATTTGGTAGGCATGTTTAGCTTCCTTTCTTCTTCTATGATCATAATTATGACCTTGCTCTTTGGATTTCTCTGTAATTTTTAGAGCAATTCGAAATTTTTTATTCAAATATTCCCACATTTTTTCCATCTTATTCAAATTTTTTAAAATAGAGTTTTTAATCAATAATGTTTTTCGATACACCACTTCATCAAGTAGTGCTTCCCCCTCACTATCAATGAATCAAACCTCCCTTTTTCTAATGGAAGGATCCTTACTATATTCTTTAGTACTTTCCCATTTTTCCAATTCTCCTTCTTCTTTTGTAACCTACTCAATTATCCTTTGGACCTAATGGACTTGAAATTTTGACAATCTCCATTGGGCATAGACCCCAAGAGTCCTCCTCATTTTTTATCAGAGCCCATCTAGGATATAGTGAAGTTGCTCCCATTGAGAATAACCATGGCTAGAACATCAATGTAAAAGAGAATAATAACTTTTTATGGCTACATCCAAGGATTCATGTGTTTCTTATTTCCATCCTTAGATTTACTTTCTCAGATTGGACACTTGTAAGTATGTCTGATATTTTTTATTAAAAAGCTCAAGCATCATACTCCATCTACAAATTAATTTTGGCTCCAAAGAGCATTAGCAACTTTCTACTTCTTTTGTAAGTGTCTTGGGAAATAGCTTAAGTTTTTTATAGTCATCTTAAATGTTCTATAGGGAATAGGCATTGTGAAAGACTTGAAGATGGGTCTATGGATCTAAGTTATACCCCTTTCAAATCTGGGAATATTGTTCATATCCAACCTCTTGATTCTGCTATCTTTCACATGCCTTGTTGGAATTTTGACTGCCTTTGCAATGTTTAGCATGCCTCAAGTTTCAAGCAAAGGATCATAATCATTATTAGTTTCATGATTCCTATGATGTCCTCTATTACCATTCATTCATGGTGGGGCCTATGATCATTGTTGTCCCGTTGTTCACCTCCATCACGGTTTCGTCATTTCCAATTTTGGTTAGATTTAGAGGAGGAGGAGGAAGTTGTAGATGAAGAGGATGAAGAGGAAGGAGGACTACCATCACCATGGTATCTATCACTCTTCTCTACTTTGCATGGCCACAATCATCAAATTTATTGTCATCATGATGCTTTCCTGAGCTCCTACCTTGACTCCACTTTTGCCTAAACCAAGATTATTTATAGTGAACTATAAGTTCAAGTTCAAGCCCACTT
Source organism: Gnetum montanum (assembly GCA_015680685.1). NCBI lineage: Eukaryota > Viridiplantae > Streptophyta > Gnetopsida > Gnetales > Gnetaceae > Gnetum > Gnetum montanum. The sequence goes on from MNCI01031710.1 coordinate 87,576, forward strand.
CATATTGAGAACCCCTAGAGGGAGGATCCTCATTTTATTTTTGGTTTAGTAGAAACAATGGTTTAGTAAACCATTTTCCCTTCATAGATTTAGGATACTTTTCTTGGTGCCGATCTCTTTTGAGTTGTGTTTTAGTGGGATGATAGTCCTAATAGTCATGGTCCTACACAACATATTCTTCATGAAGATCCTAGATGGCCAACCTCTTTAGAGTTTGTAGTAGCATTCCAGGAATAGATTAGTTAGGAGGCAACATAGTGTTACCCTTCATGTCCCTCCACTATAGCTGTTCATCCTAGTGCAGGAAGAAGGTGAAATCAGGCACAAAGTTATCTAGATGAGTATACACCACTTTGAATTCCTGGGGAACTGGTAGTTTTGATTTATCATGCCTATGAAAAGAAGACATTTTTACTTAGAAGAAAAATAATAGTGTGCTTTAATTATAATTATTATTATTTGAATGATTGCAAATTTAGGGTTCATTCCAATGATCTTAAATAATTCTCACTAAGTTCTAGAGAGCACATGTAGCAAACTACAAGTCCCCAGTAATGGTGCCAATGATGAGTAGCAAGTATACTGTACACCTAACCATATGAATCACAAATAATTTACACATGATCTGATCAAATTCCAAGGACTTCTAGCCTTCTAAGTACACTAGTCTCTAGGAGGTGAAACTAATTGTTGCAATTATTGTCTTTTCAATTACACTTGTGAGTACAAGGGTATGCTTAAGTATAATAGAGGCATATGATTTTTATCCTTTTATTTTTTAAGTTACTATAAATAAAGAATAGAGCAATAAATTGTCTAACTACTTGAATAATCTAATAATTAGCTAATACTTAACTAATCCTATCATAAGCATCCATTCCCACTTGTCATACACATCTAGAAAATGTTTAATGCTACTAGGTTATCAAATGTTAAGTGTTACTTAGATTACCAAGCACCAAGAGTATGCTCAAAGTGGTCGTACTTATGTGTTTTACTTAATCATTGTTTAATCTAGCTTAATTAATTAATTAACTACTTAAAAAATTAAATAAAATTACTTAAAATATTAAATGGATAAAATAAATAATTAATCTATTTGAAAGTGTTGCAAGGTTTATTAGAAATCTCATCTTTATTTCCACACAAACGAGAGTGCTTAGGTACAACAGTGTTCAAATAAAGATTTGTGCACTCTTTGACACCTACTATAGGCACTTAGAAAATATTCTAGCTTTTGAATGACAAAACTACAAGAGCTTCATTATAACTAAGAGAGTTGATGTCATAAATGCAATTAAAGGTGCACATTAATAGGTGAAAACAGGAGGCCCCTTCGATGGTTACATGTCAATGAGTCAAACCCCACATCAATGGGATCATGTCTATGGGATCAAGTCGACAAGGTTGCTTCAATGACATCCCATTGACATGGCCAACCATGATGCTTCATCACTCTAAAATAGCAAAATCTCCTTACTGCAAGTTGAATAGCTTTTTGACCTTGGCTCTTCTACATCCATTGCACATGTACCTTTTTCTAAAATCTCCAACAAGATTAGTTCACTCCATTTCTATATACATGTAACCTATTGCAGTTTTGCTTATCTAAAACTGATGGTTAGATACACCCTTAAGTTGATGAATATCCAAAAGAATTTATTTTATCAAAATGCAACTAATGAGATAGAAAGGTTCTTTTATCTCATGTAGATACATCAAAGTTATTACTGGATCCTTTAGACTATCCAAAGATGAAAGTTTCATCCCCCTAACTACTTCATGAGTTATTACTCAATGGACCTCCTACTACCAGTATTTAAGTGATTAGGTTAATACTATCTATTATTCCTAGAATTAGATTAATTTTGACTCCTTGGATAGATAAACCTTTTCCTTAACATATTATCTTAGGAGTCTTTCCCATTGGGTTTATCAAGATTTTTCCTATTTAAGGTCTCCAAAAGTCCTCTTGATGATATCCTACAAGAAAAATCCAAGAATACCTATTAAACTAACTACTTAGATTCCAACTCATAATTCCCTACTAACTAGGCTTATACTAGAAAGCATTACTATATAAGATATAGAAATATGTGGAAAAATAAAATGCTATTTACCAAGGATGAATAAATGTTAAAAAAAACTTAATAAAAAAAGAAATATAAATTCATAAACGAGGATATCAAATAATTTAAAACTTTGCAATAAAATGTAAAAACATGACTCATGTGTCCCAAATGTATCATGTTCACTACCAAAAACATAATGCAATCTATTTTCTAAATTCAAAAGTTGATAATGCAATGATATGCAAAAAATAGCAAAAAGTAAATAAAGCATAAAATATTGAAACTATAAACTACATTAAGATCCAATGAATCACATGAGATAAATAAAAAAATTTAATCAGAGTTATATCCAACTACCATTGGATACTAATGCTACTTAAATAAATAAAACTAACCTATCCAAAAAAAAATTGTGACCTAACAAACATAAAAAATAGAATTAGCCTAAACTAAAAATAGGAAAAATATAATATAAGTTTCATAATTAATATTGAATGCATTATTCACGTTGAACATTAGAGCATAGAATGTAACTTAAAATAAAATCAAAATCTTGATGAAATATCTTAGAAACATAAATTAATCATTAGTAGCATCATCTAAATCCTTCTCATCTAAGCTAAAATAATCACTTGAAAATCACACAAACTAAGGGAATTAATCCCTTATGGATTTGGTTGGAGACATTAGATAGCTAGGTTGTCAAAACAGACAAATAACCAAAAGTTAGTACACAAAAATACAAGTCAAAACAATGCATCAAATAACAAGAAATTAAAATAGATAACTAAACAAATTAAAGAGAATCCATCATCATCCATTATCAAACCAATAAAAAAAAAATTGGTGAGTCTATAAGCCAAATTTTAGAAAATTATATAATACAATTATTTAATAAACTTTTTAAGGATGAGGAAATGGCCAATAATTAAAGAAAAATATTTTTTATTCCTATTTTTAGAAATAAAGGAGATGTAGAAATTTTGAAAACTATAGAGAAATCATGCTAATGAGCCATACTATGAATCTTTTGTGGAGAGTCATAGAGAATCATCTTTAACATGAAGCAATAGTATCAAACATTCAATTTCAAGGAAGATCTACAATGGAGGCTATTTTTTTATATGAGGATTGATGGAGAAATTTAGAAAGCATAAAAAAAATTCCCATGTGATTTTCATTAACATAGAAAAATCATATTATAGAATGCCTAAAGATATTATTTAGTATGCCTTATAGAAGAAAACCATACCTAATAAATATATTAAAGTAATTGAAGACATGTATGAAGAATCTACTACTAAAATTAGAAAAACTTGTGGAATAACATATAATTTTCTAGTCATAGTAGGTCTACATAAAGGGTCTACACTTTGACCATACTTATTTGCCATTATTATGGATGAATTAACAAAGAAAATACAATATGAAATCCTTGGTCTATGCTAATTGTAGATGATATTATACTAGTAATTATATCCCAAGAAAATATTTGTTCTAAAATAGAGAAGTAGAGACATGCTCTAGAATCAAAAGGCTTCAAAATTAGAAGAAGTTACATAAAATAGATGGAATCTAATTTAGTAAGAGCATAAATAGTAGTAAAAATAGAAGTAATAATTCAATGAAAAAAAAAAGTATTTCATTCCAAGAAGTTTTGCTACCTAAGATCAATCTTCCAATTAGATGGTGAAATTGATAAAGATATTAGACATAGAATTGAGATAGGATGGTCAAAATGAATATAGGCTAGTGATTCCCTATGTGATAAAATAATATCAATAAAATTGAAGGAAACTTTTTATAGAATAATAATTAGGCCAGTTATCTTATACGATGTTAAAGGTTGGGTAAATCGATATGGCAGATATGTGAATGCTTCAATGGATGTTGAATTTTACTAGAAGAGATGAACTACATAATACAAATATTAGAAGAAGACATGGATTGAACTATATTTTTCATAAGCTACAAGAATGATGGCTTGTATGATTTGAACATGTGTAAAGTAGATTAGACAATGAGCGTATAAACAAAGATTACTACATTACTATTCTAGAAAAGAGACCAAAAGAAAGACCAAAGAATATATGGGAAAAATGATTGAATAAAATTTAAAGAAACTAAGAATAAACAAAGATCTAGCTCTTCATAAAGGTGAATGACAAGAAAGAACTCATGTAGAAGGCCTCATTTTATTAAAACCACTCTAGGATGATGACAATGATAATGACAAGTCTATAGTCCACATGTATGCAAATGGTTGTTGGATTTGAAATCCACATAATGATGAGTCTAAAATCCATATATTTATAAACTAATAAATATACTAATAAGATATCCATTGATGAGAACCTGTCCAAAAGAATGAATGACTACCAGGAGTTGTAAAACATAGTCAAGGAATTCACTACATGGTTTGTCAACCTCAAGGAGCTATTTCCAGTAATGTCTTATTCATGGGATATCCCCATTCCAACCCGCATTGGCGATGCCATGTGGACTATGAATGATCCCCGAAGCAAGGGGAAGATGATGAAGGCATTATTGGATGTCTTTCACCTTCCACCAAAGGAAGCAGCTACAATAGGATAGCCATAGCCTTCTTAGCCACCATGTGCACCTAATGTTGGTAGAGGTCCTTCAAAACCTTAAGAACCTCCACCACCTAGGACTATTTTATCTTCTCAACCATCTTCATATTATCAAAGGATGTGTTATCTAGTTTGAGTAGTCATATCATGGTGTTTAATTGTATGTCATGAACACCAAAAATGTTTGAATGATGTTGATTTGTACACCTAGGCATTTAATTTTGTTATATTATTTTGTTGTGTCAAGTGTCAATCAATAATCCCATACCTTTCCAATTTTGTAAGGGAAATCTAGGATGAGTTTTCATCTAGTCATGAGGGTATGATGAAATGTCAAAGTATCATGTTGATGGACCTCCATCGATGTGGCCTTGTCGACATGACCCCGTCAATGTGGTGTTGCCTCATCAATGGGGTTGCCTCAACATAGCATTTCTTGTGTCTATAAGGCCTCATTGATAAAGTTTCACATAAAGTCTATAAATATGTGCTCATCCACCATGTTTAGAGGATGTCTTATATTTTTGTCATTTAAAAGTTAGAATATTTTTTTAAGTGCCCATAGCAAGAGTTAGAAAGTGTATAGATCTTTATTTGAGCATTGATGTACCTGAGCACACTAGTGTGAACAGCAATAAAGATAAGCCTTTTGATCAAAACTTGAAGAACTTGTAATAGATTAATGATTTATTTTTGCATTTACCATTTTCATTAATTATGTGATTAATTAAGATAAGTAAGAATTTAATTAATTAACTAATTGAGCTCAATAGATTAAACACATAAGTATGATTGCTTCGAGCATAACATATAGTACTTGGTAATCCCAGCAATGCTTAACACTTGGTAAGCCAACAATGTTGTATGCATTCAAGATGTATTCAAGAAGTGGGACCAAATTCTTATGTTAGGATAGTTAGTTATGAATTAGTAATCAAATTAGTTAAATTGGTTAATGAATTTAGTTTTAACTTGTTATCAATCATAGGCATATTAAATATAAAATAATAAAAATTATGTGCTCCAATTACACTTAACCATATAACTAAGCTTCACAAGTGTAATTGGAAAGATAATGATCATCATGATTAGATTTCACTTCCTAGAACTAGTGTACTTAGAAACTTAAGGTCTATAGAAATTTACTGGATTGCACATAAATGTTTGTAATTCATATGGTCAGGCATAGGGTATACTCATTGCTCATCATTGACACCATTTCTAGGGACCTTTAGTTTGTTTTGTCCACTATCTAGGACTTAGTGGAATAAAAATTAGTTAACATCATTGGAAAAAATCCTAAAGTTATACCATACATCAAAATAACTCCAACAATTATAGGAAAACACATTGCATTGCTTGACTTCTAATACAAGATGTCTTCTTCTCACAAGATTTATTCTCTACCCAATTTTTACGAAGTAAATTAGTAGGTGTCCTAGAAATATAGAGTGATATATTCTCATCCTAATGAGCATGTACCCAATTTCACCTTCATCCTACACCAAGATGAATAACTATGATGGAAAGACATAGAGGGCAACATTGTGTTACCATCCAATCGATCCATTCCTGCAATGCTTTACCAAACTCTTATGCAGTTGGGCATTGAAGGGCTTCATGATGAATATGTTATGCAAGATAATGATTTTATGGATTATCATCCCACCAATGCACAACATTTTAGGGACCAAGAACTAGAGTAGTGTTACGAGTCAACAAAGGGAAAGTGGTCCAATGATTCCCCATTCTTGATGTACTAAAAAGATGGTGGAGATCCCTTCTTTGGTTGTTCTCCATATAGAGAGACTCATCTCTTTGACTTCAATGAAGGAGGTCAAAATGAGAGCTTGTAGTCCATGATACATAATACTAGTTCTGGCAAGAATGGATCCCATGAAAAATAGGGATCCATGGAGGAGAGTCATGTTAGGGATGCAAGAAAGTAGCATGATCAAGAGCATGGGTACAACTACTGATGAGGGGATGGCAGGAATCATGATGGTTCTAGTCCATCTTCCTCTTCACCTTGGTTATCATCTTCTTTCCCTTTTTGCTACAAATGCAACCATAGGGGATGCAATCATGATGGAGGTGATCAACAAGACTAAGATAATCATAGGGATCATCAGGCAAGCCAAGATTCAGGGCATGGGTATTCAAGAGAGGCCCATCTCCATGAACGAAGGGGTAGTAAAGGGCATCGTAGGCACTAGGTTCATGGCTATGATGAGCCTTTTCTCACCACCTAAACCATGCTAAACATTGTAGAGGTAATGAGAACTCTGAAAAGGCATGTGAAAGATAGTAGGATCAAGCGATTGGATATAAACAACATCCCTAAGTTCTAAGGGGGGGGATATAACCCCAACCCACAAAACCATCTTTAGGCTTTTCACAATGCCTATGCCTTACAAAATATAGAAAATGACTGACAAAAGCTTAAGTTGTTTCCCATGACACTCATCAAAGAAGTAGAAAACTAGTACTTGTCCTTGGAGCTAAAATTAGTTAGTAGATGGAGTATGATGATTGAATTATTCAACAAAAAGTATCAATCATACTCTTAAGTGCCCAATCTAAGAAGGAAAATATAGGGTTGGAAGCAAGGAACACATGAATTCTTGGATGCCACCATGGGTACATATGATTCCTTATTACATTGATGCCCTGGCCATAGCTACTCTTAGCAGGAATAAATTTTCCACATCATAGATGGACTTCACTTTAAAACAAGGAGAACTCTTGGGATCTACACCCAAGGAAGACTGTTAGAATTAAGAGCCTATTAGATCCAAAGGCTTATCAAGTATGTAGAAAAAGAAGAAGAAGAATTAAGGAAACACAAAAATGTAGAGGAATACAACTGAGATCCTTCCATTTAGAAGAGGGAGGCTTGATTTTGTGAAAGTGAGAAGCAATCACCACTTGATGAGATAGTGAATTGGAAAACCTTACCGATTCAAATATTTAGCTCTGAAATTTTGGCTAAGGTAGATCAGTTGTGCAACTCTATGGATAGTAAATATTAGGATATTCTAAAAATTATTAAAGAATCCAAAGAACAAAGTAGTGATCATGATTGCAAGAGACAAAAGGAAGCTGAACGTTCAATCAAAGGGGTAAGGGCAAGATTATTGCAATAGAAGAAATTGTGAAAACTGAATTAGATGATGATGGTGGGTGTGACATCTGCCAATATGAACATCCCAATGGATGTTTCCCTATCATGTCACACTTATAGGAGTCTAGGATGTATGCTCTAAATCCATGATTATCAAAAATACAAACACCTAGAAGATTGCCTTATCCTCAAGGAAATCCTAGGAAATTCCACTAGAAACAACAATATTATCTAGGTGGAACTCCACCATAAATATACAAGGAGTATCAATAGTGGCAACAATCACAATCATGGGTGTTATCACTACCAAGCCAACATTACCCTTACAGATAACCAAATCCATATGGGTATTATGTTCAACAATCCCTATCTCCATGTGACTCTTCTAGTCATGTTTCTCCTTTCCAACATCATTACTATCCTCCCAAATATCATAGAACTCATTCTCCATATTCTAGAGGGGATACCACATTCCATCCTTATCCTCCTCTTATTCTTACACCTATTCCTCCATCCTCAATGTAGCTATCACCTACTCCATCCATGCAAGGTGAACTTCTAGCACAACCACAGCAACGTTATGCTACCAAGGTTGTTAATCTAAAACTAGTTAATCAATCGAGTGGTTTAGAACCTCATGCTCATAAAAGATTACTTTTTGACCCAACAACCCTACTAATCCCTCAAAAACTCAAGTAGATGGTCACCTTGATCCTACCTCATCTTGTACAAACCATTCCATTGGGAACCCTTTAAACCAAATGCCATCCAAAATCCATATTGTTATGCTTACTCATGTTGTATTTGATTGGATCTAGTCTGGTAACCTTTCTAGAAAATTAGTTGATCTTAGGAGTTTTCTTATTTATTTATAGATTGCTAGGAGTAAACCATGTAAATATCTTCTTAATTTAGGTTCTAGTGTTAACCTGATTTCTCATGAGATGTATACTACCTGGAACCTATCACCTCTTAAGAAGAGCAATATCCTATTAGAATTGGTAGACCAGTCCATTACTATTCCATTGGTACTAGTAGAAGACATTGTAATCAATATTTTTAGGTGGCCTTATCCTACCAATTTCTTAGTAACTATGGTTGAGAATTATAAGATGGACTTTCTAATCATTATGGGAAAGGCATGGATAAGTATTGTTGATGTGATAATGGAAATAATAGATATTTCCTAGAGATATCTAAGGAAAAAGCATTTGAAAAGATTGAGAAGAAATGAGTTCCATGTATCACGTACAGTGATACAAGATGTAATTGTGTGTAGAAACTATAGTCTATGAAGTGAGTATCTATTTTTTCATGCATCCAATGTGCACATGAAGCAAATATTCAAATGTGTCTGTATGTAGCAATCATAAAACAAGAGGGCACCCAGTGGCTGACTGTTAATTCTAAAAGCAGCACAATGTGCATGGAACCTACTGAGAGCCTAACATGTGCTTATTTCATAGGCATGGATGAACTAGAGTAAGTTCATCACCAACTCTCTAATAATAAAAATGATTATACCAATTAGGAAGAGTTGGAGATCCCTAAAAATTTTAAACAAGATCCACTAGAAACTCTACCAGCCAACCTAGAATATGCATTCTTAAAAAATGGCAAGCTAGTCATACTTAATGCCAAACTTACTCTCAATGAAAAAACAAAACTATTGAAAGTGGTCAATAAATGGCCAACAACCGTTTCCTAGTAATATCCTAATCTCAATGGAATTGATCCATGGATGTGCTAGCACTAAATTTATACTGATCCATCCATGAAGCCAAGGAGGCAAACACAACATTGGCTAAACCCAAAATTGAAGCAAATTGTGAAAGAGGAGATTGAGAAACTCCTTAAGGCAAGGTTCATTTACCCCATTATAGATAGTGAGTTGGGTTAGCCCACTCATGATAGTATCAAAGAGAGGTGAAAATGGTGGATTTGTATCAACTTCAGGTTGTTAAACATGGAAACATTGAAAAATCATTTTCCGTTGTAATTCATTAATCAAGTGTTGAACATCATATCTGGGCATTACTATTAAAGTTTTCTAGATGGTTATAGTGGCTATAACCAAATCTAGATTATACAAAAATACTAGTCCAAAAAAACATTCACAAGTCCCTAGGAAACCTTTGCATATCGTAAGATGCCTTTTGGTCAATGCAATCATACTACTACTTTTCAATAGTTGGTCTGAAGCATCTTTCAATAGAAAATTATTAGTGGAGTGGAAGTCTTTATGAATGAAAATAAATTTATGGATCAATTCGAAAAAAATCCATCTCATGGTCCAAGAAGGCATTGTATTGGAACATAGAATTCCACAGGAAAGGATCAAGGTGGATCCCAAAAAGATAAGGGTCATCTAAGGAATCACCTGTCAACTAGAAATTGTAAAAGATGTTTGGTCATTCCTTGGACACACTAGTTACTATTGATTATTTATAGAGAATTTCTCTAAGATTGAAAAACCATTGGTCAAACTGATAAAGAAGGATGCTTCGTTTTTTTAGACCAAGGAGTGTGAATATGTATTTTAATAGCTGAAGGAAAAACTTGTAGAAAATCCAATTCTATGACCACTAGATTAGTCTAAAAAATTTCATATCATGATAGATGCATTTAATTATGCCTTAAAACTTATTCTTATATAGTTTGATAACTAAAAACATCCATATTATATCCACTATGCAAGCCACAACATTATCAATGTGTAGCTTAATTACACCACCGTAGAGAAAGAATTGATGGTAGTGGTGTATGCTCTAGAAACGTTTAGACACTATTTGCTTGGATATAAAGTGTTTGTGCACACTCACCATATTTCCATTGGCTCCCTAATGAACAAGCCAATAGTAAGCCCTCACATCATATAGTGACTTATGATCTTGCAGAAATTCAATCTCACAATGGTAGATTGCAAGGGGACTAAGAATGTGGTCACTGACCATCTCTCTTGGTTATGATGGGATAACAAAGGGGAGGAGAGCCCACTCTTTGACTAATTTCATGATGAAATATTATGTGTTGGTGCAATAAATGAACAAATTCCCATAGAAAAAAAAATGATGTGCTGGCATTCTAAGTTACCTTTTTACTCAAAAAATGCAACAAGATCTAGACTATAAAATGAGATAACAATTTCTGCATCAGGCTAAGCACTTCGTAGAAATTAACAAACACCTTCACAAGGTGTGCACCAATGTTCTAGTTCATTGATATGTCCCTAATGTGGATCAATTGCAAATTCTCTAAGATCCTCACAAAGGTCCTTGTAGAGCCTACTATGTAGGAAGATGCATGGCCATAAAAATCTTGATGGCAAGATACTATTAGCCCATAATTTTTAAGGATGCCTACTAGTTTATTTTCTCCTATGAACACTATCAAAAAGATGGTGGAGTGACTACACAAATGGAGGATCCTCAATAGTGGATTCAACTACTTAAACCATTTGACATATGTGGCATATATTTCATAGGTCCCATCACAACCATGCCCAATAGAAAGGTGTATATTATCGTAGCCATTAACTATTATATCAAATGGGCTGATGTGATAGCCATTGTGGATTGCAAATCATCTACTACTACTCAATTTTTATAATAGCACATTATAAATAGGTTTGGGATTCCACATGCACTAATTTTTGATAATGGAACACATTTCATAGGCACCACTTTTTAGAAACTCATAAAATGCTTGGTGGTTGCACATAAATTAGTTACATCCTATCATCCTCAAGCCAATAATCAAGTAGAGGTTACTAATCAAGAGATCACAAAGATTATAATAAGAACCATTAGTAAATATAGGAGAGATTGGAGCATAAAAATCAAGGATGCCCTTTGGACCTACCTCTCAACATGAAAACTCCCTATTGGATACTCTCCTTATGAGTTGATGTATGAAAAACTTCCAATACTCCCAATTCAATCCAAGCTCCATACACTCTCAAAAGTCTATGGCCTAAACCTTGACTAAAGTCTAGCACAAACAGAAAGACTAATCAACCCAAGAATTAGAAGGATAAGACTTAAACCTAGAGATAAGGTCCTCTATTGGAACTCCATACATGTTCCTCAAAAAACAAAATTCCAAACATTATGGGAGGAGCCTTATATAATCAATGAAATCTTTTATTTTGGGGCCATTATCATATACAAGCCTGAAATCCCAAACAAGAATCAGTTTGTTAACATCCAACAGGTAAACCCTTTCCACGAGCCTAAGCAAGCCAGTGCAACAAATACCTTAACAAATGAACAATCATGCTCAATTTTTCAAATCTATTCCTTCCAACTCAATCATGGGGGAGATGACCATTAATGTTAATCATATATCTAGCTCCTTAGCTTTTCTATTTTTTTGTTTTACACATTTTTATTTTTGCAAATTGTTTATTTTACACCTTTTTGATTTCTAAACTTTTTTACAATAATACACCATTTTTTGTTTTACATCATTATTAATACATTTAAATTTCTCTTGAATATTTTACACTTTCTTATATATTTTACTTTATTTTAGTATGATTTTCTAATTTTTGTTAATAAATGTGCTTTTTTCTTGTAGGACAAAGTGGTGTTGTAGTTGTTGCTAATTGTGGTTTGTGCTTAATGTTTTTGCTTGCTAATGTCTGGTTTCTATTTTTGAAATTTTTTACCAATGACTAAGGCATGGTTTCTTTTTCATGGAATAGGTAGTGAGTCCACAACATCCACCCATCCAAAAAAATCTATGGTTTTCCTCATTTTAGAAATATGAGGTCTTTTTTAATAAATAAACCTTTAATAAATTTGTGACCTTAGTGGTTTCCAGAATTAGAAAGGACTCAAAGGTTTGCACAGGGTGTCAGTTTAAGGGGATCCACTACTCTTTGTACTCTTCTACTTGGATGCATGAGTGATTTCATGGATTTCCTACCATTCCATGTCAACCATAAATAGGAAACTAAATAAGTATTTTTATGGTGTGGTTTCCATCTTAAAAAATAAAACAAAAACAAAAAAAGTAAAGAAATAAAAAAATGGTGGGAACTCAAAGCATAACTTAGATAAATAAATAGGCTACAAGCACTGGTTATGGGACTAGAAAGTCATGTTATCCATTCCTGAAGATCCCCTTTAACTAAGGCCCTCTCTCAGTTCTTGCTTCTCTTTTCTTCTTCTTGAGGAATGGTGATTGTTCTATGGGAGCACTCTTGTATCTCAAGGGGATGGATCAGTCTTGGAGTCGTAATACAAAGTCATTGAAAGTAGTTGGTTTTGGTTTGGACTAAGGATGGATCTTCTCATGTCATTTAAACAGAAATCCATAAGGGACTTGTTATGACCTCAATTCAGAACTCCATTCCACCCTCTCCATTATCCATCTAGGCTATCCATAACTCACCTCACTACTGGTATCCATGTTCTTATTTGATGTCTTTGTTTGAAGTACTTGAATTCTTTGGTAGAATTTTCCATGTTTTTTTCCTTAAATTTCATAAAACATTAATCACCTATGGGGCTCATGGACTCCTTAGGTTGAGGTTAAGGGCAAACAGGGCATGTTCCTACTATTGGGAGGATCCACTTGCATTCTCTTGGTTGAGTTCGTTAAGCACCTTATCCTTAGACATTTGTTTAATCAAAATATTTTGTGCACCCATCTTCTACATCCAACTGTGTGCTCCTTTAGATATTTTCTTTCATTTACACATTCTCGATCAAATTTTTGAATTTTTAAGCTTTCAATTATCCTCTTCAATGATTTCATCATATTCTTGGCTTTCTTGGGACTTTATAGACTGCAAATTCATTCAAATATTCCTTGTAGTTTTTGAAACATTAAAATTTCCAATTTCAAAACTTTGTTTATGGACATCATAAATGAGGCCCCATCAATAGAGCCCATGCTTATACAAGGCCTTGTATATGCAGCCCTGTCAATGTAGCATAAAAATACTATATATATGCATGAATTCCTTTAGAAATTTTCACATTTTCTCTCAAACACCCAAGGAGTTTTTGAAATTTTCAGAGCCCAGAACTTCATAACCATTCTCCAAATCACTCTATTCTTAGTCATTGGAGACATAAACATGCCATTTTTAATAGTAAATTTTTAGACATTTTTCTAACTCCCATAAAGGTTTAACTAAGAAATCATCTTTAAAACACCAAATTATGAGAGTTAACCCTTTCCAATGAGCTCTAGTAACACTTATAATAAAAAATTAGTTAATAAAATAAAAATAAAATAATCAATCTGCCAAGTTCTAATTGTAGCCAAGTGTAACTAATTAATGAGTTAAGGTATCCAAAAATAGCTAAGAATGGGAAGGGACCAAGAACAAGCCCAGGAAGAATCAATCACAGGGAGATGGCTAAAGTGGAATCTATTTGTTAAATTCCAAAATAAGTGATAGTGATAGAACATTTCCATCGAGATGAGGCACCAACTCACCAAAAGAACCTTGAGGTAACCTTGACGGGAGCCTACCTAAACCAAATTAGATCAAGGAAGATTAAGAAAATAGTGCTCTAAGAGTTGAAATTTGGGTCTTTCTTGGAACAAGCACCTAAAAAGGTATAGACCTCTCCCATGTAACCAATTATCACTTCTAATGAGGACTAATATATGTGAGAGATGTTCCTATTCTGGAATAATAGGTAGGCTAGTTAAAAGGTCAAGATCAAGGACATTTCAGTGTCCTACTCAATCCAAGAAATTACAGAGGCACTTGGGTTGCTTGAAACTAGGACAAATCTCACTAAGATTTTGATGTAGGCAAACTCTAGAATAAAAAATAAATGGTTTTAGTAATGCTATGGTGTTGATTGCAAGAAGTATGGTACACTCACACTAGAAGAAAGAATCCATTACAAGATTACGGCCTTTTGCCTAACTCCCATAATGAGTGCTAGCAAGATCACTACCTTTTCTACTCATGCATGTGCTACTTTGATTGGAATATTCCTAGTCAACCTTCCACAGCTAATCTCTTTGAAGTTAGAGAAGCATTTCGAGGAGAATAAACATGGAAGGAAGGCAGTCCCCTTTCCATGCCTCATCAAAAAACTATGTCGAATGAAAGGAATAGTCCACTATACTAATGATGCTATCTAACATGCTTCGACCACTAATTAAATAGAGATGATGAAGGAAAAGACTATTGCAACAATAATTCAAAAAGAGAAGTAGTAGCCACCACCTCCACCTACCACTTAGAAAATAGTGACATACATCATTGTAACATCCTAACAATTACATGAGTTCCAAGAATGGCTCTTGAGTGAGCAAGAGTAATAAGTAGGCATAAGTGGTGGAGACCCATTTGTGTATTAGCCTATAATGAGTCACCTAAATAAGGTGGTCCAAATAGTCACCCTAATGGAGGGAGGTGGATCCATTTTCTCCACCCAACAAATGTAGTTTTCTACAAGATTGAATCCTAGTATAGGAGAGGTAATGGTATCTCTCTCAGAATAGCAGCAACTTCCAAAGATTTTTGGGAACGTTGTGATCTTTTCAGTGCACTTGGAGGAGGGTGATAAGGTGACAATACTAGTGATGCAACATCAAGAATAGAAAATAGTAGTGGATATGGTTACTAACATAATCACCAGGACACTCAATGCACCTATGAGGTTTGTACCTAATGTCACTACACTTAAAGATGTGTAGATGTCCATAGGGATTATAAGAAATAGACAAAGCATAGCATAGCATGAACAACTATTGAATCGATTCATAAGAAGTGGGCAACTACTTCAAGATGTCTTTGACCTTCTAGATAGTATAAGTACAATCTAGTTAGAGTTGTTAGAGATAAGGGATAAGAATACTATGTTGGAATGGTAACTTGAAACAACTAAGGAGCTGAATGAATGCTTATTTGTAGAAGTTGTTGAATTGAGAGCCTAGTTTACCAACCCTACATTTCTGAACCCAACATTGACAAGAGATGAAGCTCTTGAATAGCTCCATACTAGGTTGAAAGGGGTTGAGGGTGCAATCGAGATAGTAGTGTTCTATTGATCCTTGGTAGAGGCTACCCAACATAAAATTTAGAAGGTCTTGGATCTAACCTACTAGGAGAATGTTTAGATAATTGTAGAAAATTATCACCTATGAAACATTAATGTGTAGAAACAATAGTTGACTAATTTTATCCATCAATAGTAGGAGCAACTAACTATAACAAACATAGAGTTAAGAAGATTAACAGATAAGAATAGAAACCTCTCCATGGAGGAGGTTTGTGACCTTCTCCAAAAAACTATAATAGAGGTAGCTACCTAGAAATCAGAGGCTCTAAAATTTAAGAGAGTGAAAGATCACTACAGAAACTAGGTCGGCCTATAGAAGGAAATAAATGAGAAACATATTTAAGTGGAAAAGGCAAAGGTAAATGAGACCCTCCAATAACTCCAAAAAGGATGCAAATTATGGTAGCTAATCATTGATGGGATTGATCAATACAATAAAGTAGAAATTCACCTAAAGGAGTTCTAGATAGTGGAAATGACTAAATATATATAGCTTGCCAATCTTTGATACATAAACCTAGCTATGTTGATTACTGGATAGTCATGGTAAGAACTAGAAAAGTATTTAGCCAGCTTGTACTTATTGGATGAGGCCAAGTTCAAGTATCACAAGGACACCAAGCAAAAGCTTATAGAGACAAACACTAAACTTGAGGTTCTCAAGGGAAAATATACTAATCAGAGATCCACTACTAAGATTTTGGCCAGAAGAATGAATGTCTACTAGGAGTTGCAAAATGCAATCAAGGCATTTGATATCAAATGCAAATAATTCATTGTTTGGTTTGTCAATGTTAAGGAGTTGTTCATAGTAATGCCTTGCCCATGGGATATCCCCATTCCAGCCCATATTGGTGATGCCACATGGATTTTGAATGATCCTCAAAGCAAGGAGGAGATGATGAAGGCATTACTGGATGCCTTTCGCCTTCCACCAAAGGTAGCAGTCATAATAAGACAACCATAGCCTCCTTAGCCATCATGCATGCTTGAAGCTAGTGAAGGTCATTCAAAACCTTAGGAACCTTCCACTACCTAGGATTGTTTGATCTTATTAACCATCTTCATGCCATTAGAGGATGTGATATCTAGTGTAAGTAGTAATATCATAGTGTTCAATTTTGTATCATGAACACCACAAATTTGGTAATTATGTTGATCTATACACCTGACCACTCAGTTTTGTTATGCTAATTTGTTGTGTCAAGTGTTAGTCAATAATCTCATACCTTCCCAATTTTTTTAGAGAACTCAAGGAAAAGTTTCATTTAGTTATGGGGGTATGATGAAGCATTAAAATTTCACATCAATGAGCCCTCCTCAATGTGGCCTCATTGATGGATTTCTATCAATGTGGCCCCATTGACATGGTGTTGCTCCATTGATAGGGCCACTTCACTGTAGTGTTTGCTACATCTATGAGGCCCCATCAACATATCTCCACAATAAGGTCTATAAATACATGCTCATCCATTATGTTTATGGGATGTCTTGTCATAGCTATAGTAGAGCTCTTGTAGTTTTATCATTTGAAAGTTAGAATATTTTATGAGTGCATGTAGCAGGAGTCAAAAAGTGTACAACTCTTTATTCGAGCACTGATGTACCTGAGCATACTAATGTGAATGGAAATAAAGATGTGCCTTTTGATCAAACCTTGAAATACTTGAAATAGATTAATGATTTATTTCTACATTTACTATTTTCATTAATTACATGATTAATTAAGATAAGTAAGACTTTAAATAATTAACTAATTAAGCTAAATAGATTAAAAACATAGCTACGACCACTTCAAGCATAATATACAGCACTTGGTAATCCTAGTAGTGCTCAACACTTGGTAACCTAGCAATGTTGTATGCATTCAAGATGTGTACAGGAAGTGGGATCGAAAGCTTATGTTATGATAGTTAGTTATGAATTAATAATTAGATTAGTTAAATTGGTTAATAAATTGAGTTTTAAGTTGTTATCAATCATAGGTGAATAAAAAATAAAATAATAAAAATCATGTGCCCCAATTACACTTGACCATACAACTAAGCTTCACAAGTGTAGTTGGGAAAACAATGATCATCATGATTAGATTTCACTTCCTAAAACCAGTGTACTTAGGAACTTAAGGTTTGTAGAATTCAACCAAATTGTGTGTGAATGCTTGTAAATCATATGGTTGGGTGTAGGGTATATTTTTTGCTCTTCATAGATCAAATACCATCTCAACATAGAAGATCTAAGCCATCACATATTGTACCATGAAAACTCTACCCCTTTTTGGACATGATCCAAAAGAAGGGGATCATGAAAAGTTCCTAACCACTAGTCTCTATATCATCATTATCTTGATCAAAGTCTAAAGCTGCATGAGTGGGCCTATATGTCTCCTCCTCATTATCATCACTACTAGTCCTAGAATGGGACACATGATATTCATCATTAGAAGAAGAAGATATTGTAATAAGAGATCTTTGGAATCAAAGCTTCATTCAAAACTATGATGATGAAGAAGGATGAGATGGAGCCTGCAAGAAAGATGAGGAATTATTCTTACATTGGTACATCTTGGGTGGTTCTTACTCCCATTATTCCAGTGTACCAAAAATGCTCACCATCGCCTATTACTCAAAAGACTATGAAGCATACTCAATCTTGAAATACTTCAAAAGTCTTTTAGAGGAATTTCCCTACATAAATGCACTCTATCAAGGTTGCACGTTCTAAGAAAAAAAATCCCCCTAGGCACGAGCTTAAGGTTTTGCAAAATCATTTGAATCTAAGGCATTACCTAAATCATATCCTTGTGATGGCCTTACTGCTATAGAATGTTTAGTTGGAGCTAGTACATGCTCATCACTACATATCTAATAAAGAGTAGTGATATCTTCAAAATGTTGATCATTTGAAGGAGGGGATAGGCCTAATGTATCCATTCTCTTAAGAAGGTGAGAGAGATTTTGTCTAATCTTTCCCAAGCTTCATCAATGATCTTTAGGGCCTTCTTATGATAGATCCCACCTATGCACTTATGGACTTAGAACTCCTTAGCTTAAGAGAGGCCTTAGGTAAAGATGTTACTTTCTTGCTTCATGCTTTCTAAGGTGGAGAAGCTAGAACATTAATATTAGCAAGATTTATACTTCTTTTCTTAGATAATTCTACAAGACTTTTCTTTCCTTTAAGAAGAGGTAAATTTGAAATAGGAACACTTACTTGATGAATAAGTAGACTAATGAGGAGAGGGCGTCCATAAATACTCTATTGGGTATACAAACCCAACATATCCATGCAAATGATGTGTCCCAAATCTAATAGATGTCTAGTTAGAAGATAATATAGAATAAAATCTTGTTATGATAGTAAATAATTGTAGCTTTTGAATTGTTGAACTTAGAATAATGGGGATGAATAAGTTTTTCAAAATAAAAAACCTTTGAGACAAAGCACACATAAAATTTAACATGGTTTCCCAACTTGGGTAGTTCACACTCAAAGGGTAGTTGGCAAGCACACCTCTAGACTTTGTTGCTCTTAAATGTGGTTTGAAGGGCATCACACATTGTACAAGCTCTAAGATCTTCTTTGGAGTTATTTAATGCTATGAATCCACCCAACCCTGCAAAGTCCCGATAAGCTTAGAATGTGGTTTTAAGGATCCTACAACCTTTACAACTTAAGTGTTGCTCTGAAGTATTGTGGTGCTACACCAACACTCAATCCCATAGGATCTTGGCAAGCTCAAGAAAGATGCCTTCCCACAAGAAACACATAAATCCCATAGGGTAATAAAAGAGAACTAAAATCATAAGGAATGAATGCAATGAAGTTTGTTGATGCTTGTACTTTTAGAAACAATGATTACAATGATTGTCAAATGATTAGAATTGATAGTAAACAATGCTTTTTTATTTCCCAATGACAATGATATCTTCTTATAGCCACTATGTTTTCAAATTCATCTCGGAACTCATGCAATGACTAACTAATAGTTATGGAATACATCTTTTCATAATTGAGATGATAAGATAGGGGTGTCCAAGGATCCTTTCCTTAGAGAATAGGCTTAGGATGTCCTAATAGAGTGTATGTCCCAAATCTAATGGTAGTCCCTTGAGAGGAACATAAAGAAAATATTCTTGGGTTAACAACAAATAACTATGACCTCCCCATTTGACCATCATATTATATAATACAACAAGAGACAAGGTGGAAACATTAGGAGTCATCAGGCTTCTTTCAGCATAATCCTTTTCAACTGTAACATCCTTTTTGAATAATACATTACAAAATTCATCATATGAAATGGGCATAATACCATTATAATAGATTTCATACATGTAATCAATGGTTATTTGGAAAACATTGAGACTAGAGATCCTAAGAATTGCATTCACAACTTAGGGAGATATCTCAATGAGAACATCCCCAACCATGAAAATGAATGCTCCAACAATAGCATTTGTAATGACAATATTGCAATAAAATTTCCTAATTAAAACTTTAGGAACTAGAAAATTCAATGCAATTAAGGTGCCCTAATCGAAAGATTTAAAATAATCCATTAATGCAGCTTTTCTATGAGTAGGGAAAGACAAAGATCATTCAATAATGATGCTTGTGGTTCTAGTAGCTTCAAACCTATGTTGTGTGCTAATAACATGAAATTGTGGTGTGTAATTGGATGGTGCATGACTGGAACTACCTCTATATTTCTTCCTTGGAGGTGTCCTAGATGTTCCAGCTTTCTTGCTAACCATCTTTGACAATGTCACTGCTGATGGTGGAGACCTAGTCATCTCTATGGGATCAAATGAGAGAATACGACAATAAAACTAGGGTTTTGACTTTAATAGTAGTGGTGAACAAGGGCTTTTAATGAAAAAAAATATGTATTTTTTAGAGGAAAAACATCTTTCCCATGTTTAAAATTCATAGAAGACATCTTTCATGTACATTAGACATCTTTCCTGAAAGGCATAAAAAATTCAAGTATACCTATTTACTTATCAAAAGTCTTCTTTCAGTAGACATATTTTATTTTTTTAAGATTTCTTTGCTAGAAATAGGATGGGTTTGGGAAGGACTACCAATGGACTAATCTTAAAGAAAGCTTGCAAAATAAAAAAACTTAGCTCTACTTACCTACTACACTATCGAAGTAATGGTACTTAGAGGGCTCAAGAATGAGTTTCCTCCTTCGAGGATTCTCTTATCAACCAAACTTCTTCCATGTCCAAAGCTTGGCTTCCTCTTATGAGGTTGTTTGTAAGAGTATACTGATTACCTTGATTCTACCTTTTAATTCTCCATTCTTTCCTAGTTCCTTTGGTATTTTGAGTTTATATATAGTCACTCTTATCATCTTGCACAAAATCCTTTCTTGGTGCACTTTGGTAAGACCAAGGAGTCCTATGATATGACCAATTCTTTATATGATAATAGTGAAGATTCTAATCCCATTGTTTATGTCCTAACTTGTGACAATAATAGCACCTAATCCTCCTATGGTAGTTTGAGAGATTAAGATGATCAAATCTTTTAGGACCCTTTGAAAAATGGTTGCTTCTTATGATTTTGATGTATTATCTTTTTCTTCCAAAGGATCATTCAATTGTTATGGGTTTATAGAAGGTGATTACTCTTATGTGTAGCATTTTAGACCACTCTTGTCATGCATACTTCTTCCTTGTTCTAGTACCATTTGAAGGGACTTCTTTCCTTTTGTTAATCTTTGATTTATTAA
Organism: Gnetum montanum; assembly: GCA_015680685.1. Lineage (NCBI taxonomy): Eukaryota > Viridiplantae > Streptophyta > Gnetopsida > Gnetales > Gnetaceae > Gnetum > Gnetum montanum. Next base: position 109,148 of record MNCI01031710.1, read on the forward strand.
TTCAACATCTGCAACTTCCACTTTGGCATATTCTAAGGATGATATTACCTTTTCATTCTTAGCCCTTAGGTTTGAGAGTTGTTTAGTAAGATTAGAACTAGTCAAATTTAACAAAGATATTTCTTGATCTTTAGACTTGACATGTTTATTTAACTTATTCCAAAGACTTTGAAATGATAGAAGCTCATTACATAAAATATCAAACCTTTTTTCATGATTAAGATCATCATTTGATTAATTTTCATTGTCATCAATGAGGGCCATGTAGATGAGATATGAATTTTTTCCATCATCCTCCACTTCTTCCTCACTCTACTCCCCATAATCTCAACTTGTATAGAATTTTGGTTTCTTTACCTCATTAGTGGATTTTTTCTTGGATTGCAACTTGAAATTACTAGGACATTCAGAGGCCATATGGCCTCTTCCACCACAGATCCAATGTTCTATACAAGAGAAGTCTAAGTTAGAATTTAAAATTTTTTTATGACTTTCTTTACCTTTGAATTGATTGGATCTTTGTTGATATGTCCCCTTGTTAATATTTTTTGGTACCTCTAATAGCTACAATAATTTAATTCACTCTAGAGAAGTAATATTTTATTTTCTCAGCTTCTCTCATTTTGAGTTTAGCATATTCACTTTGGAAAACTAACAATTTAGATTATTTGATAATAAAGGTTCCTTCATAAGTAGCTTCTAATGTTGGACAAATTTCTTTGGCCATTTTACATCTTGCTACTTTATTAAATTTAGATTTATCCAAACTACAATATAAAAAATTATTTTCTTTTGATTCAAACATGAACTTATCTTTCTCCTCTTGAGTCCATTTGTTATGAGGTTTAATTATGCTGATGGAGATGTTGGTAAGTAGAGTGTAGCCTTCAAGGATTGACTCCCACACTTCAAATTCCATGGATTCAAAGAATCCTTACATTCTAAATTTCTAGAAAGACAAGTTGAATCCATCAAACATGGGTGGCTTTTTATAAGATGTCTCCTCCATTATTCACTATTTGAAGCTGATGATGAAGAAGAGTACCAAGCTTTAATATCACTTATGGATTATTGAACATAGAAAAGGGGGTGGAGGATAGCAATCAATAAGTTCCCCAAAATAATAAAAATTTGAGACAAAGCACACACCAAATTTAACTTGGTTCCCCAACTTGGATAGTCAAAACTCATAGGATAGTTCACAAGCACACCTCTAAAATTTATTGCTCTTAAATATGATTCGATGGATAACACACCTTCTACAAGTTTTATGCTCTACTCTAGAGTGATTTGACACTAAAAATCCACTTAACCTCGCACCGTCCCAACAAGCTTAGAACATGGCTTCAAGGATCCCACAACCTTTACAACTTGAGCTCTACTCCATAGTGTTATGACACTACACCAACACTCAATCCCATTGGATCTCGACAAGCTTAAGCAAGATTCCTTCCCGCAAGAAGCAAATCAACCCTACAGGGCAATAAAAGAGAACCACAATCACAAGGAATGAATGAAACTAAGTTTGTTGATCCTTGTACTTTAAGGCATAAATCACTTTTACCAATTACAATATACAAATAATTGTACAATGAGGAACAACAATGATTTCAATATTTATGCCCATACATTTTACAATAATAACACTTGATTTTTCTTACTTGGGCAAGATGATCAAACCTTGGAGTATAACCCCATTTAGATGATTGTGTTGGAGGATGCCTTATATTGTTGGTGAATTTTTAAACCAATCTCGCCATTTGAATCTCTTCCTTTTTTTAATACAATATGTAAGGTCTATTTTTCTTTTGCAAGTCTTTCATTGATAAACTTTGCATCTATAAGCTCTTTAACAATATGCTCATGAGAGGATGTCAGTCTATGATTCTCAGCCCTTAGGTATAAGTTTTTTTGTGTGAGATATATGCATTTTTATTAAGTTGGTATAGTTATAATTATTTATTTCTCAAGGGCTTCTTCATCTTAATACATAGACTCTAAAAGGATTTAATTTCATTGCATAATAAATCATACCTTTCCTTAACAGTATCTTCAAATTCTTCTATTTCCACTGTATTATCTTCATGTGTAAGAGTCATATAAATAAGATGTAACTTAGTAGAAGAGTTGTCAATTTTATCTTCACTATATTCCTCATTCCAATTGAGCACAAAGTTTTATCTTTTCCTTCTTTTATAACCTACCAATACTAGGACATTCAGAGGCCACATGCCTCTACAATCACAAATCCAACATTCTATTGAAGATGTATTGATATTAGAATTTCTAAAACTTTTACATCTTTCTTTACCTTTGATGATGATTTGATTGAAGCTTTTTTTACATTTTGTGCTAGTAGTCTTTTAACTCTTCTTGACACAAGAGCCAATTCATCTTCACTATTTTATTCATTTTTAGATGGCTCCTTTTATTTGATGAGATTTTGAGGGTAATGGATTTTTCTTTGATTACACCTACACTTATGAGATTCATTTCATAACTTATGAGTGTACTTTGAACCTCTTCAAGCTTTAAGACTAAGAAATTCCTAATCTCTTCCATGACTATAAATTTAGGTCTAAATTTATACTACAATGTTCTAATCATTTTGATAATCACATCATTTTGAGTAAATGTTTTCTATCCCTCTAATAGCTACAACTATGTCATTAGCTATAGAAAAATATTCTTTAATTTTTTCTCCTTCTTTCATTTTTTATTTATCATATTCATGCTATAAAACTAGAAGCTTTGATTGCTTGATAATAGATGTAACTTATAGATAGCCTCTAGAGTCTTCCAAATTTATTTTTTAGTTTTGCATCAAGCTACTCTATTAAACTCAGATTTACTTAAAGCATGATAAAGATAATTTTACGCTTTTGAATCAAACATAAACTTGTATTTTTCATTCTAAATCCATTTTCATCTTGGATTTGTAGCACTTGTAGTGTTGTTGATGGATAACATGTATCCATCAAAGATGGATTCACTAACTTTAAACTCCATGGATCTAAAGAATCCTTGCATTCAAGCCTCATAGTACATGAAGTTGATCCCTTCAAACATTGGTGACTTGGTGTATGATGTTTCTTTCATTCTTCACTACCAAGATGCTAAGCTTAAAAATAATAGTACCATGCTTTGATGCTACTTGAATATTGAGAACTTAGAAGGGAGGTTTAATAAGTTCCACCAGTTTGAACACAAAACTACACATAAATATATGTGATTCACCAAGTTGGATACTTCCACTTTTGGAGGGTAAAATCCTTGCCTACCTTTGAACTTTATTTATTTGGAAATGTGATTTCAAGAACATCATAACCTTTATAAAGTTTAAGCTCTGCAAGGAGTGTTTTCTCTCAAAAGACACACTCAATCACACAAGGTTCCAATAAGCTCAAAGTGTAGTTTCAACAATCCCACAACCTTTATAATGACATCAACTCTGCACATAGTGTTTTTTCTTAATAAATACACTTAACCCCCAAGTTCTCAATCAGCTCAATATATGTCTTTCCATAATAAGCACATAAACTCCATAGGGCTTACAAAGGAAGAAATAGAATTAAGGAAAGAATGTGACTACACTTTACAAATTTCTTGCATAATTCATAAATGTAGGAATGAAGTGCATAAATGTTACAAAAGATGTATTCAATGATGATTGAATAATATGAACAGTTCTTGTCTTTTTTATAAATATATTATTTCTTTTATAGCCTTTGCCCTTGTCAATTAACCATTGGAATTCATATAATAGCTAAAAATGACTAGTTAGGATGTCTCATTTAAGCTTATAATAACACTAATTTTGTCTACTGACAGGTAGGTTGTCCTATTAGAAATTGGCATGTCTTAAGAGCAATTTGGATTTCTAATGTTTTTATGGAACATCTAGCCTAAAACCTGAGCTTTGCCACTTAGACATCTACTAATCTTTTGGGACATCTTGGTAGATATTAGAATACCTTATTTTTGCTTAAATACATTTTTCATTCTTGTATTATTTAATGAGAATTTCCTAATCAAATTGACACCTTAGCTCTCATCTTAGTCTCAACTTGCTCTTTGTCTCAATTTCTTTTGATATCATCTAAGCTTTTCTCCCAATCTCACAATTCTCTTTATGCCAAACTCTTGTCTTGATACTATCTAAGCTATTATTCCAATCTAAAAATGTTGTTTTCATCTTGTTTTTGTCTTTCCCATGTCTGATAAGATTTCATAAGCATATTCCCCACATTCTCCATTTTCCAATATTTTTGACATACCAAAAAATTAGCAATTGGGCTCTACTATTGAATATGAATAACTAAATTCCTAATTTAAAATATAATAAATGAAACATAGCTTAAAATGGATCAAAATTAGGCATGGACCAAAGATAAACAAAGTACAAACTAAAATTCTCATAGAAAATACATAAATCCTAGCTAAACATTATAACATAGAATCATCAACAATTGGAAACATAATAATAATAGCTAATAAAGATCTAAAAACATGAATTGAAATTAACATCAACTTCATTCTTTAAATTCTCCTTTCCTAGGCTAACATAATTACCTAGAAATATATCAAAACATAAAACATTCAATCTTAAAACTATGTAGGATAATAAAAAAAATACTTCCTTATGAGCTTCATTTTTGACATTAGATAGCTAGATGACCATGCATATCAGGTAGCTGTACTAAAAAGTTAGCTAAGTAAAAATAAACATAGATTAAATACTAGATATTAATAAAGTAAACAAAATCTATCTAAAATACCTTTACCACTCACTAAACGTATCAAACCAATAGCATAAAGAAATGGTACTTATCGATCAATGCTTACGACATAAGTACCTGGCTCACTACCATGAGATGTTTTCTACATAGATAGAATAAAATTAGGTGATTCTTACTAACCACTGCTAACCACATAAATATCTAGCTCACTATTAAAAGATTCTTTCTAGATAGCCACTATAGAATATTATATGTTGGAACCAATTTTTCAAATTTCAAATAACAGATAAACAAATACATCTCTAGATGGTAGAAAGAACAACCTAAACATTTACCAAAGCTAAAGGTTCAAGAAGTAAGAAAACATAACAAGGTTCTAAAGTATCCAACTAAGCCAAAACATAAATTTATATTCTAATGGAAGTATAAAATTGTACAACCTACCAAAAATAGAACCTAAGCTTCCAGATGAAGTTCTAAGTTGCTACAAAGGCTAAAATGTCATTGATTTTTTTACTTTTAGGATTTTAGACATTCTAATAATCCCTAGAAGCTATCTTTGTAACTATTTTTTCAATTTTCAATTTCTTTGAGGCTAAGGATCATTGTAAAAAAAATTATTTTTTATTCAACATTTAATGATGCCACTAGTGTTTATCATGTTCTACTTCTTGATCATGTGATGAGGTCATGATAGCCTAGGTAGGATGCCTTATGATCCACATTAGTAATAAAAATAATTTTTCCTTTCAGGTTGTCAACATTTGAAAGCATTCTAAGGATCAAAATGTGCAAAATGACTCAAAACCCTAAATTTATAGCTAAAATTCTGAAAAAAATTAAAATAAAGGTAAAACATCATCAAAAGTAATTAAAAAATTATCAAAGTTAATCAAAACATTAACTAATGTCTCATGAATAATTAAAAATCTTTGAAATTGACAAAATTATTAAACATAATAATATAATATTTTGATCTACAAATTAAAGCATTTCAACAAATAATTATTGAACAAAAAAAAATCAAAAAAAGACATATCTGTGCAAAACAAAAATTTATCAAAATACATTAATAAGATCAACATGCCAAATTATCCTACCTAAAAAGATAATGTTGCAAAAATGATCCTCATGTGACTTTCATGTGCTAGATAGGCTCTACTTCCTAGGAAAAACCATAGGTCAATTATGTGATCCAAGAAAAATCCAAAACAAGATCTAGAATTAAGGCTTACTAAAGATCCTACCTAATCACATAGATCTAAATCAAGCTTCCTTACCAATCTAGCAAAGTTTTCCTCACCAGCTCTATCTCTCAAATGTCATGTACGAAATTGGATGATCTCTCATGATGATTGTAAGGTATATATATTTTACAAGATTTTAACAATTTTGGATAAAGGGGAGCTATCATTGATAAAAATAAATTAAAAGTAACTTCCAATTCTATAAATATTTTTAAATCCTTTTTCTAACATAGACTAGTTCTATGACATCCCATTCCTAGATGTCATGGTAAACGTCAAATATATGTTATTTTATACATTATGTGTAAGAAGATAATATACCAAATGTCAAATGTATGTAACATTCGATATTATGCGTAAGGAAAATAACATGGAAAATGCAAAAGAAAAGAGAAAATAATGCTTTATTGATGTGGAATAGTGTATCTGAATCATACTCTGAGAGTGTTCCTTAGGGTTTTCTTCCTTTGTCATCTATCCCTTAGAGGAAATTTAGTGCTACCACCATGCGTAGGCCTATTACTGGCTAGAAGGAATGACTAGTTTACTTCTTGTCCCATTTCACCAAGCACCTATTACTTGCCTTTTTTGACTTTGCAACTCCATGTTGATATGACCTATAATACCTAGGTATAAATGCCTTAGGTTAAACCCCCAAAGGCTACCTCAAGAGACATGTCCATTATTACAACACACCCTTTCAAGTCTTAATTACAACTCCATTTTCAAGTCTAGTTATGATCATGATAACACTTTTTATGAAGAGGCACCATCTTTGTTATGTAGTAGCAACATTTGTAAATGAGAACATTATAATTTACCCTCCTTAGGTTTCATTTTTCCTTGAATGAGTTCATGTTCACTATCTTATTCTAGCTTCAATGCTCTTTTATGATTCTATGCTTCAAAATTTTGATTTCTTATTTGAACTTGAAGTTGTTTCTTACTTATTTTACAAACAAGACATATGTGAAAAGAATTTATGTAAGTATTAAATATTATTTTATCAATACTTAATTAATTTTCTAAGATAATGACAAGAGGCGAATTAAAGATCTACCAGCCACCAATCACTAAGTTCTAACCAAGGTCACACAAAGTGCAACTCTTAGCTAGTTAGCCAAGTGAAGGCAGAGCAAATCCTCTATTTTAAACTTCCACTACCTTAAATATTTTAATTATCAAATTAAAAATAAATTAATAAAATTCAGGTAAGATACTTCCTAATCTTGATCAACCTTAGATATTAATGGAAGGAGTTGTAATTCTACCATAACTGGGATATGATCGAATGGTCTTGTTCGAGATGGAAGACTTGATCTTGATTATTCTCAACTTTTTCTTTATCAATTAACTCTAGTAACTTGGTAATTGGAAGAAGTAGACATCATACCAAATATAATCTAGGATCTCAATGAAGAATGTTGTCAATCAATCCTCATTAATCATGGTAGAGTAATTGTTGAACTATGGTTCTTAATAAGCACTATTCATCAACAACATTTGTTCCTAAATTCTAGAATTTGATATATCTATTGAAGATTCAAAGTAAGTAGAATATGCACTAGTCAATCGAATTTCATGTTGAATTGATAAAAATATCTTCTTCAAAATAGGTTCATCTTCTAAGGATTCTTTTACACATCCATATTTTAAGAATTGATAAACACTACTTCCAAATTTTGCATTGAAGTCTCTACAAAGGACAAATGGCACTAGATCGGTGTGTCATAGGAATAATTTATTCTTGAATCTTTCTTCTATTTTCTTAATTAAGTATGCTCCTTGATATAATCTAACATTTGGAAATGTTGATATGATAATTAAATATGTGTTAACTATGCATATACATCTTCTTGATAAATGGATTTTTAGTATCAATGCCAAGGTTATGTGACTTCTCCAAAAACCTTGATTGTTCTTTCTTTCCAATGATTTAAATTTCTAGAATTTCAAAAATCACATCTTCTAAATTTCATTCAAATTTTTGTATTAATTCAAACTTAGCTTCTTTATAAAAGATTGCCCAATCATCCATGTTGTGATTTCTTCCATAGGCTAATTTGTATAGATAAAAAGAAGAAATTTCATAAGAACAGTTTAACTTGTAAATATGTCTATATCCCATATTTTCCAAGTCTAGTTGGAATTGATATAGGAATTTGTATCACAAGACTTCTTGTAGGCACAAGACAACATCAAAATCATGTAAATCTACTAAGATGCATGGATATTGATACTCATGCTAATTCAAGGCCCATGGTAGACATAATGGCTATTATTTCTCACTAGTTATGGATCTTGCATGCATGTTGTCTATTGTAACTTTCATTCTCATTCTTGAATTCTCTTCTACGACATTACTGTCTATGGATATCATCCATTTTGTCAGAATGCGATTATGACTCTCCATGTTGTTCTACTATATAATTTGGTTACAATACAAATTGATATACATATTTTTAACCATTCTAGTTCACCAACTAATTCATCAACTAATTTTAGTAATATTTAACTATATTATCTATTTCTTAATGACCTTTCTACCCCCTTAAGACATTGACTCTAGTAGTTTAACTGATGACAACTAGAGGTTTAGGAAGCTAAGACTATCTATCTATATAAGTTAAACACTTAATCTTAAGGTTTGAGAGGTTAAATTTATAAGTCTTTGATAATTAAATTGGTAGGCATAATTAGTTGAACTATGTTACGACCTCTTAAGGCATGATTTATGATTTCATTGAATTATCGAATACCCAAATGATAAATATGGCGTCACCATTAAGTTCTAAAGGCTAGAAAATGTTGAAAATGATTATTCTTATGTTAAAAATAGACATCGTATGTCCAAGTTATGCTTGAATTAAGCTTTGAGGATCTTGAGGTACTATGTTGGGCAAGGAGTAAAAGCTAATTTTTGAAGTTTTATGGTGTAGATCTTACTTCACCATTGCATCTGGAAGGTTGAAATATATAGAAAACAACTTTTTTTCATTAAAAATGAACTTTGGAGTTACACTTTATGGCTATTTTAAGTTGTAAAATGTTTCATGTTTTTCAAGACTTCCCGATAGGTCACCTATCACAGTACTACTATCGGGTGAGCATGCTTAATTACAAAATTTTTATATCATTTGCTACCAAGGTGCGTAATTTCTTTTTTGGTAAATTTTTTTTCATGTTTTAAATTTAAATTTTATCGCTAAGTCTTTTTTGGTTAATTTTCACCCATGTTTTAAATTTAAATTTTACTACCCAATCTATCGATGTTTTTAAATTTTTTGTTAACTAAAGTAAAAATTTTATGGTTGATGAGAAGTGGATTTCATGATGCCCATGGGGCCCACAAGGCTCTATGGGAGTTTTAATTCCATAGTGCCTATAGTATCCATAGAGTTTCATGGAAGGTGGGATTCCACAGTACTCACGCTATCCAAGGAGCTCTAAGGGAGGTAGGATTCAAATGTGTCCACAACATGGGATTCATGGAAGACATGATTTAATGATGTCTGCAAAGCTCTATGAAGGGTAAATGGTTAAGGTATACATGAAGCTCCATGGAAGGCAAGATTCCATAGTGTCCATGGTGCTCTATAGGAAATGTCAGTAACAGCTATAGCACAAGTGCAAATGGAAATGATACATGTAACGATGGCAAAGCATGGTGACAAATGTAATAAAGGTTTCAATGAAGTTCATAGGAAATTCCTTCATTGGAATGACATAGGTGTAGGAATGGGGCAAGTGCTGATGTGGAGGTAGAGCATGGAGAGTAGATGGTAGCATGGACCATAGATGTAACATGGTTGTAGGTGGGGGACAACAATGAAGGGTGACCGTGGTGTGGGTCTACATGGCCCTAGAAATGGTTGTGGAGGGGGTTTTCCACCAACAAAATGTGTGTTTAGTTTCTTCTTATTTTATTTTTTTAATGATTAGGCTAAGGAGGCTGAGCAATTGGCTGCATTCAACTATGCCACTGATGATTCCTCACAGGGTGGACTAGGCAGTGCATGTATGAAAATACCATATCCCACACCATGTGTAGGTTCTCATCAATGTGTGGGCCATGGGTAGAGACCCTATCATATGGAGGGAGGCATAGAGTTTTGTTTTGGAAGATTCATGGATAGTCATATTGGATTCAAAGGCCAACATTTTGAGTTGATTTTATTCGACAACTAGTACATATGTGTGGGGCTACTACTGGATGTCAAGATGATCCACATTATACATCTTTGTCACCTGCACTCCTTTAATTAAATTCTACCTCATGGTTCTTCTTCAATCAACTTGGACATGAGCAATAGCTTTGTCCTTACTTTACAGAAGGCCCAGCCATTGTTGCTCCATGCATCATGAGCTGACTAAGGCTACCTAGCCTTGTAAGGGGCGATGTGGCCTCATCTAGGGTTACGTTACCCTGCGGCTCTGATGGGCCAGCACAACCCTCAAGAAATTTAATTTTTTTAATAAATAATTTAATAATTTATTATTATTTTAATGCACACATAACAAAGAAAATTCAAACAACAATATCTCACAAACTCTAAGTTTAATTGGGATGAAATTTGTACCATTGAAATCATCTCAATGAGTACTACAAGTTGGATATGATTTCAAGGTCTAAAAACTAATTTGAATTTTGAA
>MNCI01031710.1:120072-134001 GCA_015680685.1 Gnetum montanum
AACTTAATGATCAACTAAATTCATTACATTGTAACAATAATATAAGATGGATAAGAATTTCCTAGGTCAGTATTTTTACCAATGTTTCTTGTAGTTGATGTACCTTGGTGAGGCATAATTAGATCACTTGATTGTTGATATCGTTGAATGAATCTTGGGGTTCATGTTGAACATGATACACTTCATGGTTCTTTGTAGATGTATGGATAATCTTAGACATATGACACATCTAGTGGTGGTCTATGGCTCTCCCTGGATCTTGACTCCATGGTTAATCATCAGGTTGTAGTTAGCCCATGATTTTGATTGGTCTTTGGGTTGTGGTTTGCTGCAATACCAAATGTCACATCCCATTCACTTATGTCATGGAAATTTTCAAATATATGTTATATTATACATTATTCATAAGAAGATAATAAACCAAACATTAAATATATGTAACATTAAACATTATGTGTAAGGAAAATAATAGGCAAACTATAGACAAAAAGAGCAAAAAATTCTTTATTGATGTGGAATAGTGTATCTAAATCATGCTCTGAGAGTGTTCCTTGAGGTCTTCTTCCTTTAGCATCTATCCCATAGAGGTAATCCAGTACTACCATCATGGTTAGGCCTATTACTGGCTAGAAGGGATTGCTAGTCCACTCCATGTCCCACTTCACTTAGCACCCATTACTCATCTTTCTTAGCTTGGCAACTCTGTGCTAATATGACCTCTAATGCCTAGGTATAAATTCCTTATTTCAAACCCCCAAAGATTACCTTAAGAGACATGTCCATTATTACAACACACCCTTTCAAGTCTTCATTACAAACTCCCTTTTGAATCTAGTTATGATAATCATAACACTTGTTATGAAGAGGCACCATCTTTGCTATGCAACAACAACATTTTGGAATAGGGACATTAAAAGTTCTTACCCTTAGCCTAATGAGTATCTCATATGAGAAATTTAATAGTTATGTCTAAGCCCATGTTGATAGCTATGTCTAAGCCTAAACTAATAACAAGATCTAAGTTGATAGATATGTCCCAATGACTCATCCAATGTTTGATACCTACTAACTTAAAACTCCAACAGAAAGGATTAGTATGCATATGCAAAATTAAAATAAAAACATAAAATTACTAAAATTAAACTAACACTATAATAAAATATTAAAATATATGTTTGAGAAAAGAAATTAAAAATAAAATAGTAAAGCACATAGCTCAAATCACCAACAGCATAAGAAACCAAAATAGAAAGATTAATAAGCATAGATATTAATTAGAAAATAAGATGTCAAAGTTTCAAATCATAAACATAGCAAGGGCTAAGGATTATCTAAGGTAAGGGTGTTATACTAACTCCATGGTTCTCATAAATTACTCAATAAATAAGGGTGTTTTAGATATAATTTGAATTTTTTTTCCTTACTACTACATTTATGTTTACATTAATGTTGAGCAGAGTAGGATGTAGTGGTAGTATTTCCTTTATTATTATGATGTTTACTTTTGAGATAATAGGTGTTATAAGTATGTTTATATGAAGAAAAATGATCCTGTAAGGTTAGTAATTAAGCAAATTTCCAAAAGGAATAAGGATCTAAGAGCATCCATTTGTGATTCATATTACAAGAGGTAAAATCCTCCCCAAAAATGTATAAATAGGGGTGTATCCCTTCATTGTTTCTTTCCTTACTTTTTCATTTTAATTGATGGGAATAGAAGCTCTTCCTTCCTTCAATTCTTAAGTGTTCTCATGTGAATTGTATTTGTGATTGGGAAAACTCTCCAAGCTTTCCCCTTATCTTCTTTCTTTCATTTTTATATCATGGCCTTCTCAATTTGATGAATGAATTTCTTCTCATCATTTCTTCTCCCAAGTTCTCTAAAGATTTTCTTTCATGAATTCTTATAATTTCTTACATTCTCTTAAGTTTCTCATATGAATTTTTTAATTCCAATCTCTTTTAAGTTTATAAAGTCAAATTCATGTTTATTTATATTTCATGCTAAGTTTAAAATAATTTATAGGTTTTTATGTGTTGTAATTTAAGGAATTCATTTCCATTTTTCAAACTCATCTCAAATTTCATGTTCTTATGCATGGAATTATTTCCTTTAAGTAAAATCCAAAGAAAGAAGATATTTCATCTTTCATATGCTTATTTCAAGCTTTTCTGGCTTACTAGATTCTTCTACAATGTTTGTTTCATGTTTATAAGAGCATTTGATATTAGTTAGATGAAGAATTAAAATTTTATGTAAATTTATGACATTTTTTTACTTCTAGAATATATATCTAAAATTTGAAGCTCATTCATTATTGATTTTTTAATTCATTAAAGCCTCACCATGTTTGGAGGCTAATAAATATATTGTTAATTTTTATTTATCAATTTTGAGCCTAATTTCTTCTTATATGGTTGTTAAAGTTTCATTTTAGCATTTCTCTCTACTTCCTACAAGACCATAACATCACCATGAGTTTATTATGGCTCATAGTATTTACAAATAGTTTTAGGCAATCATGAATTATGGTGAGTAATCATGATCATACCATAATCTATGGTGCTCATCTAGAAATTTACCACAAGTTATTTTGCTTAACCTTGACCTAACCATTACTCATGATCTATCATACAATATTCCCATGACTTATGATCTGCTCATGGCTCATTTGAACTATAAGGGAAGTACTATAGATTCCAAAATGCTAAACATGACCTGACCACAACTTTTGGTTAACTTATAATATCCTTAAAGTTTTTGTTTCTTGATACATGGTAGACTCATGGTATTACAACACAACTTAATCATGACCAATTGTCAACCACCATGACTCATGGCTTTATAAACCATGACAAAGTTATAAATTGCGATCAACTCATGATGGCCAAAATCGACTCTAGTGAAGTTAAACTTTCTATAGTAGCAAGATTAGAGGAATCTTATTCTGTTTTTATCCTATGATTTGATGTATATTCAATAGTGGTTGATTCGTCACATACTAAAAGACCTAATAATTAGTCCAAATCATCAACCTCATAATGAAAAAATAGTAATACCAAACCTTTAAGAAAAACACAATCACTCCTATGTCAAGCACTTGAGTTGAATAGCATCTGTCATGAGATTTTAGCTACCTCAAGGCATATGCTAGTATTTTTCCTTCCTACATTAATACACACTCATAACATTCACCTAATGAATTGGTGTAAATATTAAATGGTTTATTTGAATGAGTAAATATTAGAATAAGAGTTAATATCAGTCCACTATTGAGTTCATAAAGAAAATCCTAATAATGTCAATTCTATAAGAATCCAACATCCTTCCATAATAGCTTTGTGAGAGGTGAAGTAATGTAGGAGAATTTCTTAACAAACCCCTATAGTAACCTACCAATCTAATAAAAAAGAAAATCTTCTTAACTCTTTTAGGGATAAATAAATTCCAAATAGCTAATATATTAGCAAGGTCCATCACTATACCAACCTCTAAAATTACATCTTCAAAGAACTAAATCTTATGGTATTAAAAAAATACTTCAAAGGTTGGATAAATAACTAATGATCTCTCAAAATCTACAACATAATCCCCAGATTCTAATCATGAAAATGCTCCAACAATGAGTATGCCAAGGTGTCATTGATAAATATAATGATAAAGTGATCCAAGTAAAGTCTCATGACACTATTCATTTGATGAATGAACACTAGAAGAGTGTTAGTAATTCTAAAATAAAAAACCATGAACTAATAATGCTCATATCATGTCTTGATATTTTTGTTAGGAAAATCCTCCTCCATGTATACTTGATGATACCCCAACTTCAAATCTACCTTTGAGAACACCTAAGCTTCACTTAATTAATTGAAAAAATCATCTATACAAGAAAAAGTATATTTATTCTTCATTATTACCTAATTCGACTATCAATAATTTATGTACAACTTTATGCTACCATCCTTCTTCTCAACAAAGAGAACATGAGCATCCCAAGAAGCCATGCTTAAGTGAACTAGACTCTTATCTAGTAATTTCTAAAGTTGAATCTTTAGTTTAACCAACTCAATAGAAGACATTGTATGTGGAATCTTAAAGATAGATTCAACATTAGGTTTGAAAGTACTCTCAAACCTAGCATGATGACTTGGAGGCATACAAAGAAAATTTAAATGGAAGACACCAAAAAACTCATAAATATTAGAAATGTAATCATTTCCAAAGAGACGAAGAAGATTTATTGACTAAAACTATGAAATAGAAATGGTCCTTTCAAAATAAGTAGTGAAAGACCTCAAAGAAACAAGTTCCAACTTAACCTTGCATGACCTCATATGCATGGTTAGTTAAATATCATAATCCATAATTAAGAATAGTGTCTTAGAAAGATAATATAAACTACGTAGATAATGTGATAAGTAATCCATTTTTAAAATGTTTTCATAATCTCTTAGATTTCTAACATGGAGATCACTAAGCTATGAGACATCTTGAATAATCAAGGGTATGGATTTGTAAGCTTCATCCACATTGAGCACACTACCCATAAAAATGTTAACAATAAGTCCTTGAGTAAGAAATTGACCCTCCAAACCCAAACTTCTAACTATCCATGGATCAACAAAGGAATGACTAGAACTATAATCAAAGAGAACTATTGCAAAATTTAAAATCATACCTCTAAACATTATCAGAAGAATGGGTTTGATATGCATTGGTAGATCTCTCAAAGCATACACTTGTGCTTGCATCCTAGCATTAACCCGATCATCTATAGGTTTCCTAACCTATTGAGAACCTACTATCTAAATGTTTTGAATAATTGAAACCAATATGACAAAACTAGCCATTATTATGATAATTAAAGGAATTCATCTTAACATATCCAACTCTTCTTTAAGCATGGTAATTAATGGATCCATAAGTGGCCCCACCATCTACAAACTACTATTAATACTAATACTATTATTTTCTGCTAGATCCAAGACCCTAGGCACATTTCAACCCACCAAGCTATCCAAAAGCTATTTATCTCCTCTTCTAAGTACAATCATGACATGTTGCCCCTACTAACCAATTATGCTCTAGGTCCATCATACGAATATATGCATCCTCATATATCTAAAGATGAAGAGAAGATAAATGATTCTTAATGGAGGCATGCAAACCATATATGAAATAGTTGTCTCTAGCCTACTCATTTGTATATATGTAAAAAACATACATACTTAGCTCCAAAAAACTTGTGGTCATACTTAGTCATGGTCTAATTACCTTTTTGTAGGTGATAGAACTCATTTTCTTTCATCTCTATGTACTCTAAAGAAATATAATGCCCATTAAAAGCATTAATGAACATCATAATCCTTGCAATGACACATATTATTCTACCCAACCCATCAATAACTAGTAGAGACTTTGACCTAGTAAGTTGCTAATTAGATTTGCTACAAAAAAGTATAGCTCATCACCTTGAAGATCATGATGATCTCCTCTAACTACTCTATGGTAGTAGTATGATCCTTCTCATCCTAAAAGATAGATGATTCTAGCTTATGGAATTACTCCATAAGATCATGCTTCATTCAATATCTACTATCATCACTACTTCGTAAAGTAACAAATATAAATAATGAGTTCGTGCTCTTCTTTGTATGCTAATAGAGGTACTAAAATGTATTATTATTGATACTATAATGTCTTCACTTCCAAATGATGCCACTGCATAATCAAGATGGTATCTCCTCATAATAAGGATTGTGATTATTACAACCATAGCTAAAAGGAAACTTGTAATTAAGATCCAAAAGGCTATTTTGTAATAATGAATGTGTCTCTTAAGGTAACCTTTGGGGGTTTGACCTAAGGTATTTATACCTAGGCATTAGAGGTTGTATCAGCATGGAGTTGCAAAGCCACTAAAGGCTAGTAATAGGTACCAAATAAAGTGGAACAGCAAGGGGGTTGACCATCCCTTCTAGCTAGTTGTAGGCCTAACTGTGATGGTAGTGTTGGATTATCCCTAAGGGATAAATGTTGAAGGAAGAAAATCCCAAGGAACACTAAGAGCATGACCTAGACACACTATTCCATATTAATAAAGGATTCGTTTCTTCTTTCCTTCTATATTTTCCTTATTATTTTCTTTACACATAATGTCAAATGTTACATATATTTGGTATTTGCTATATTATCTTCTTACACACAATGTCTAATATAATTTATATGTGATGTTTTCTATAACATCCAAGAATAAGATGTCATGGATGCATTCTTAACTAATATGATCATTTGAGGTAGGATTACACATAGGAGTAGGACTAACAACCTCCACTTGGGGATTTTTAATAGGGCTCTTCATTTAACTAAGAATGGGATCAAGTATCAAAGCTAGGTTACTAGGCCCAATGTCTATGCTTCTACCATAACCACATTTACCTCTAGCTCCTACCATCATTAGAAATAATGATGTGAAATAAGAAAATTGTGATACCTATTGTCTGATACTAGCCTAGAACATACTCCTTTATAGCATTAGGTTGGAGGGCCTAACATTGTGTATAAGATCCATACCAAATGATTATTAATGGCTAAGAAAATTGAAAATCAAAATGAACTAATATAATGATAAGAAAGAAAAAGGAACTTATGTTGAAGCCATGAATAAGAAGAAGAATAAGAAACCAAAAGTAAAAGAAAAATAAATATAATAAATAAACATATATATACATAATCCATATATAAGACTGGAAACTAAACTTAAATAAAAGATAATATAATATTATATATCTAAAAGCTTGAAAGTACTGATGTATCTAATATTGTCATGTTCTTATGTGTACTTGTCCAAATTTCTAAATGTCAAACCAAAAGTCAAACTACCATGTTTATGTATTTATTTTAGCCTAAAATCAAATTACCAATGTTAGAGGTGCTACCTAGGACTCATCTCTAACATGATAGATTCATTGAATAAAAATATCTAATGATCCATGGACCACTCTTTCTTGTAGTATGAGACCTACAATGAAAGTTACACTAATCCATCCTAGCAGAGATCAAATACCAAACATCTCTAGGGAGCCCATCTCTAAGAAACCACATAACTTAATTCTAGTTTCTCATAATCAATAGCTATACATACATTGAAATAACATAGTCAATCATTAATGATGAAGGAATAAAAACAACATTCAATAGGTCCAACAACTTGAAACATCCAATAATTGATCCCAAGTTAAAATTAGGAAACCAAGAAAGTTTAGATTTATAAACTAAGTTAAATGAGAGTGAAAGATGTCAAACTAATTCAAAATGAGTTCTAGTAATAATAAGAGACTAAAAATGATGAATTTAAAGTACTACAATCTCAACAATCATGGTAGTTGACCATAACTTAATCACAAGTCATGGGATCCCTAGAAATTTTATGGATAGAAACTATGAAGATTATCTATAATGATTTATCCAAGACATGACCATAAGTCATGATGAAGAGATCACAACCTAACAAAGATCTATGGTTAACTTAAATCCATAAGAAATAATGAAAATGATAAAAGAATAAAAAAATATATTTCCATGACTCATGATGATAGACCATAATTTTACCATGACTAGTGGTTAACAAGAAACCTAGAAAAATGATATAGAAACATAAAGAAAACCTATAAATGAAGACTTGACCATGTCTAATGGTGATCAACCATAACTAAACCATGAATTAACGTATTATGGGTTTTGCAAAAATAGAGACTACAAGATGCATAAAATGTCTAAAGATTCACCATAATCTCATCATGGCTTATGATATGTAACCACAAACCAATCATGACTTATGATTAAAGCATCAGTAATACCACAACCTATGGTTCGATTTAGGTTTTATGCAAAAATTTGTAAAAGGGTAGAAATAATAAAATAAAAGATCAAACATTAAGAAAATGACAAAAGATAATGGGGACATAGAAAACAAGACTTGACAAGCATAATAGAATTGTTAAAATGAGGAAAAAATACCAAGAGATAATGGCACAATGAGAGATATCAAATCATAAAAACATTTTTAGAAATTAACAATACTATAGAAACTTGGAATCTCTCGAAATGGCTGAAACCTGATAGATACTATGACAAGAAAAATGTAAACAATATCAAATATTAATTAAATGAGCAATACTCATAGTCCAAAATTATTGGTGGAAAAATTCTTACAACTCTCTTAAAAATTCAAAAATTAGTAAATTACATGAAAATTACAATAAAATTAAACAGTGAAACAAAATAAAAAAATCAAACAATCTTATTTGTACAAAGGCAAAACGTATATTCCATAAAAAATTCACATAAATCTACATAAATGAAATAGTAGCTAATCTATGCCAAATTTGCATGAAAACATATGAATTGAAATCAATAAGAAAAAATCCAATAGTATTTGTATAAATATTTAAAACATAAATCCTTCACAACATATGAAGCTTCCACGAAATCTTATCATGCCACACTTCTAAATTATCAAAGCTCCATATACCACCATAAGCCTTCAAACCAACAACACTTTAAAGTTTAAGAAATTTAGATGCCAAAGTACCAGATTGAAATGAATATGGATTTTTATGGAAAAAGACCTCAAAAGTTTCATTGTGACACAATTAGCTAATTTTTAAAAACTAAAACTCCACAAAAATCAAAAATATTTGTAACTTACATAACCTCTGATAACATAAAAAGTATGTACTATAATAAAATTAATAAAATAAAATACCAAGCTCACATAAAAATCAACCATGCCATTACATGCTCATTTCATAACCTCCTTGAGAATTTGTTAAAACTCATCCACTAGTTTAGTGCACATTAGCTAATAAATAATGATAATAAAATAAATAACTAAAATAATGCATAAAATATTAAAATATAAATAGATGTATGATATACAAAAATAAAAAATATAACTAACCAAAAGCATTATCAAAGCATGACATATCATCCAGGTATCGCCAAGCACAAAGCATGAGGAAGAAACTAACCACAAAATTCAAAAATATGGGTTTCTATAAATATCCTTGAATTTTTCATATTGAGTAATAACTTCATAAAGCATGTTTTAGTTCTATGCTCCATTTACTCATATACTTGCTAATGGTACTCATAGGGATGCATGAAATTTCCCTATTACTTACTTCATCTTGATCATTTTCTTATGGATGATAAGTGAAACACCACCAAGAAAATTCATGTTTTAACTTGTAAATTTTCACTACCTAAATTAAGGAAATATTTTATTATAAATGTAACATTTTTGGCTCATGAACTATAATCGTACATACTTTATTTTTTTGGGGCTGAAAAATGTCTCATAGGTTTTTATTGCCTCACTTCCCAAGTGGGAAAAGTAATTTCAAGTCTATATTTGGGCTTGTAAAGGTTGAAAATGCCTTGGGGACTACCAAATTTTTCATTCCCATGGGTTTTATGGTGGTTATTACCTTGACTACACTGGAGCTACACACAACTAGCAATGGTGAGCATAGTCATCATAATTTCTAATAGTTGCAACATGGCTAGTGTAGTCATCTCACATTCTCAACAATCTTCACATGGACAACATAGTCATCATAATTCCCAACAAATTTTAATAATGCTAGTGTAGCTCTCCAAGGCCAAACTAGCTGAGGTGAAGCCAATGTAGTAACAAAATTCTATTTATTATTTTTAGTATCTGTTGCAATTTTGATGGCCCTAGGGTGTAAAAAACTTATCACAAATGGACAACTATGCTATGAATAATGGTTTGTTACACCTGAAAACAACACCAATTTGTCATCAATTATGGCAAAAATTTGCAACCTAAAATTAGCAACCTTGAATCCTATAAAAGACAAACTTGAATACCTTATTGGGTTCTAAACATTTTTGCAACCTAGCAACCTTTGCAACCTTAAGCACTTTGAATCCATTTGAAATTTTCAATACTTTTGAAACATATTGGTATCTACTTGAGCACCAGAGACTCTCAGCATAGTACCACTGCAAGAAGAGCCAAGCACCACCATTTACACCACCAATAACCAAAGTTTTAGATTCAAGTGAAAACCAATAAGGATTTCTTAGCAATTGGAGTTGGGAAGTACATGGATCATGGATTTTAACTACAAAACATAACTTTCTAGCTCTAATAGGCTTCAAGCTCCATCCAAGAAAGCTTCTTATGCATTTGAGCACATAATCTATAGTCTTTTAACTTTATGCTTTAAGCATTTTGCTAATTTAATAAAGTTTATAGCTCCTTTATTATGTAGAATCTATTTCAAGTTTTAATTTTTGTGTTTATTTTTCATTTAAATTTTCAATTTGTTTTTTCTCCATTTACATTATTTAAGTCATTAGGTGATCAACCAAACCATCCAAGGCACCTTGGATCCTCTTTTTCAAAGGCCCTTGGGATTCAAGGTCAAAACTATTTCTACAGCCACAATTTTTAGTTTTCTAGTGATTGAATTTTTTAGGTGCAATAGTTTTTTTGGTGCTAGAAAGAGGGCCTCCACCCTAATTCTTAGCCCAAATCATTTTCAAACCTTTTACAAAACCAAGTATTATACATTTTGAACTCAAAAACCTACAAGTGTCTACCATTAAATCCAAAGTTGGTGCTAAACTCCTTGCAACTGATACCCTATGTAGTTGTTGTAGGTGACTTGGATGTCTTTAAAATGTTCATAGTAGTTGTTATACTTTGTAGGGATAGCATGGTTGATAGCCAAAATAGCCTTTGTATGTTCCAAGGGCTAGTTTTTTTTTGCCACAACCACTCAAGCCCTTCTACTATAAAATTTTCAAACAAATTGAACATTGGTGTTTAATTCCCTGCAACTAATACCTAGCGTAGTTGTTGGTGATTTGGGTTTTTGGAAAATTTTCATAGCACTTGCTAGAGTTTTTAAAGCTAGTGTAGGTCACACTTAAGCCTACAATTTTACTTATTAAAACCTACATTTGGGATGTTCTGAGAGCCAGTGTAGTTCTACTCCATCCACATAAACCTCCTATTGTGAAATTTTTGTTGCAAGGCCATTGTAGTCTTCTCCAACACCCCAGTGTAGTAGTAGAAAATGAACATTGCATGTTCACTTTTCTAAAACTAGTACATCTCTTTTAAGGCCAAGCATGCTTACTCATTCTATGAATGGAGGCTAAGGCCAAGCATGAGTATGAGTTAATCCATTAAAATGGAAAGGGGTACATACCCTCTGCTATGACAAAATATCACTTAATGATACTTATGCATGCATACTGACTCATTAATTAAGATGAATATATAGAGTGAAAAGCATAGTTTAGAAAGCCAACATAAGGAGCAAGATGATTTTGAGGCCAAACCTAAATCGAAAAACTTCATATGAAACCTCTTTTAGCAATTGGAACCTCAAACCTTCACCCCTACTTTTGCTCCCTTTGCCACTTTCTTCAGAAAGGTAACCTTTGTTCCCAATCTACCCAACCATGTTTGGGTTAGTACCTATCATACCAACTCATCAGGCAAAATTTATGCCCCAAACAACTTCCTTTAGTTCCTCTATGCCTTTTTCTAAATAGCCTCCATCTACATGGGCATCATTGATGATCTTCAATAGCACTCACCCCTTCTCCATTCTAGTGGGCCCCACAATGGAACCTCAAATGATTCAAAGTCACAAACACCCTTCATACCCTTTGTTCCCCAAATACCTACATCAACCTACTTCTTATTGTTTAGTCCCCCTATGGTCATAATGATCCAACCTCTTTGTTCAGTGTCATAACCCACTACAAGGCCACAAGCTTCTCAACTCACTCCACAACCTTATGTATGGATAGCACAACCTGCTAGGATGCCCCAAGGCTTGGATCAAGCATTTCAAATGATCCAAGACCTTACAAAAGATTTGTAGAATCTCAAATTTTTAACAACCCAAATAGTGAAAATAATGAACTTCTATTAGGATGATCCATTTAGTCCTACTATTCCATATGTAACTCTTCCATTGGGCATCTCCATACCTTAATTCACCAAGTACAATGGTGAGGGTGATCCTAATTCCCATCTTATAATCTTTTGTTCTGAGTAGATATTGTTGCTAGTCTAGCTACATTCCATAATGTTGATTTTCCTATGTTCCTTAATGAAAATGCCTTGGACTGGTATCACACATTGCCAAGAGGATCTATATCCTCACTAGAAGACATAATATCATAATTCATTAACTCTTTCAAGTATAACTTGAAACCTAACATAACTATTGACCAACCAATGAAGGTTAAGTAGGGACCCCTTGACTTGGTACAAAAGTTTACATAATGATGGAATGCTCTTCTAAATGAGATTCTAGAACCAAAGCTAAGACTCAACTTCTCTCCATATTCAAGGGGGTGCTTAATAACTTTATTAAGTTAAAACTTTACTATTTATATTTGTGGTCACTCAACCAAGAATTTTCTCAAACCAAGAACATAAAATAGAGGGGGAGACAAAACAACATAGTTGTGGCCACTATAGCCAAAGAGAATAAAACAACAAAAGGGAATAAAATGAATCAACCCAAGGCCTCCACAATGCATATTAAATCATCAACTATTGGGGACTTTTCATTAGCCAATACGAGGCCTAACTTTCAATGAAAATACTGATCTAAGTATACTAGATTACCCGTAAAATCATCCAAACTTCTTAATCAATTTTTAAAGAGTGGGAGAATACAATATAAAAAATGACCAAGAATGACCATAAGAGTCATGATAGACTATGTGAAATCACCAATACTTCCACTTCTACAACCAAGGATGAACCACTAGTCCCTAAGTACTACAAGCTTGACTGTTCCTACCACTACAATCAACTACCAAGTCATAATACTGATTTTTGCCTAGCACTAAAGGATGACCTACAGATGATGATAGATAAGGATGAGTTGGTAGTTGATAGCTCCAACTAGGTTAGGCCTCAAAACCAATCCATGTAGGTTTACAAGGACCCATTTAATGCCAAAAATAGCCTATACACTATAGCTACATTCAATGTGAACAATAATTCTAGACTTGCGCAAAAGCCGTTTATGATTTAGCTCCTCCTTGCAATGACAAGGGCCCTTAAACTTTGACTAGCTTAAGGTTCCCTTTTTTGGTAAGGATACCATCACCTATGTCTTCCAAGGAGTCTTTTGTGATTAGGGTACCCCCTCTCACTAAAACCAAAAGTACCCTTACAATTGAACAATGTCCTCCCATAGTGGCCAATGCAACAACTTCTTCTCAACCAAACAACAACAGTAAGAAATTCTCAAGCAAAAAATGTAGGAGGCCCATGCCAAAACCTAAGAATAAGGATAACAAGTAGGCCAATTCATGGGATGAGGTGGACCTACTAAAGCTTACTCCCATCTCATCCATTCTAATGAGCTATAATACTTAGGCCACTTCAACTAATCAACCACAGGAGGATCCAAAGCCATAAGGGAAGGGGAAAGGGGTCAAAACACAGCCATTGAAGCATGAATTTTACATCCTAGAGTGCATGGAGGAGGTCAAGAACAACAAAAATGAGAAGTTGTCAACCAATGACAAGGGATTCCTCAATGCTATGGAATAGGTCAAGTAGTTGCTAAAACAAAAGAACACCTCCTTTAGCCTATATGACATTGTAATGACTTTTGTTGCATATCACGAAGCATCAATGAAGATGTTGAACTCTATTCATATTATCAAGGACTTATCTACTAGTGAAGAGTCCATCCATGTAGTGATGGTACCATCTTCACCAAAGGAAAAGAATAAATTTGATAGTACTAGTGTTTTGTAATATTGAAGTCAAGACCATCCCCTAGGATGGCAAGACAACCAAGGCTTCCCTCTTCATAACCATAAGGGTAGGATAGTACAAGGTACATAGG
>MNCI01031710.1:134210-184263 GCA_015680685.1 Gnetum montanum
CATAAAGGTAAATGGTAACCAAGAACAAAATTTAGACTACATGTAAAGTAAAGATAAAATAATTTAAAATAAAGTAAAATAAAGTAAAGAAAAATGGTGCATGCAAATAATATTTCAAATAGGCTAAGAATGTTATAGAAAAAGAAGGTTACATGGTTATAGATGCAAGGGTAGGTGAATTGGTGATATACATCAATCATGCATGTATTTCCTAATATTTGAAAGATTAGGAAAGGTATATGGTCTACTTTGTATGATTTTTCACTCTCCATTTTCTTTGATAACTATGTTGAAGGGGATCTCCTCTCATGGTGCTTCCATGGGTCCATCATTGTTAGTTTTGGCCTCTTCTACTCTATTGGGATTTTTGACTTCATGGCTAATAGTAAGAGTTTCTTCCTAAAACCCCACTTTGGATCCTTATTATATGTCAACATTGTTGATTTCCAAAGGAACTACATTGTTAGTATCGATTATTATCTCACCTCTCTCATAAGGCAGGTGAACGTTTTGGTGNCTAATAAAAAGTTTTCTTTTTAAATTGTAGGGCCTACCATGGCCCAAAATTCGAAAATAATAGGCCCTACCATGGCCTAAAACTAGAAAAATATAGGACCTACCATGGCCTAAAATTAGCAAAACCCACAACCCACTAAGGCCTAAAATGAGAAAATCATATGACCTGCCATGGCCTAAAGCTGGGAAAAACTTTATAACACATTTACAACCTAGCTCATGTTTTAGTTTTCTAACCAGTTTCACATATCACTTTATCAAGTTATTACATTATAGCCACAAGATTTAACCAACATAGCCTTATAACATGAATGGAAACGTAAAACCTATAACATGAATAAAACATTAAGAATCAAAACATATAAATGATTTTAAAATTTAAAAATATTAATATTCTAAATGTTTGTCACATTGTTTAAATGATGCATAAAATAATAAACTGTCTCTCAAACATGCACAACTGACTCTAGCCACAACATCATAACAACATCACATCAACAACAAATGAAATTAAAAAATACATCTTTAATTGAAGGTGCTAAGGTGCAACTAGAAGGGGCTAAGCAGCGTCTCCAACATCATCACTTCTACGCCTACCTGTGTCACCTAGTACTTATACCATAATAACATGAAACTAATCAATAATCGACACAATCTAAAACTATAAAATGAAACACATAAAAACAAAACTCATGAATACCTGGGACATCATTTTTCACAATAACAAAGTGTTCACCTCACTATAAACCATAGAATATAGCATCAAGGTTATCCAATGCAACATTGGATAACCTTACATTAGATAACCCCTCATCCTCATGTCATTATAGAAACCCCTCATCCAAATGTTTTTCCTTTGCGTCTTCCACTATTACCTAGGCCATCAATTCTTGTTTCTTATTTATAAGAGCAACAAAGACAAAACATAGAATAAATTAGTACATTTTGCCTAAAATAAAATAACAACATAGCCTTATAACATTAAAAATATAAAATGTGAAACAACTTAAGAATAAAACAAACTAAAACATACACACAACCACATGATGCACATGGCTAGGTTTAATCACAAGCCTCTTCTTTGTAGGTTGCTTAATCACTAGTGCTATTTTCTCAACCATATGCCTCTTTAGTTTTGCTCTAGCTACATCCTCAGGTTTGACATGTAATTCCTTGTTCTTTTCAACATTTCCTTGGGAAACTTAGGGCTCCATCCCCATGCTGTTAGGGGAAGCACAATGTACACCACTAAAATTCTTAGTGGTGATATACAATGATTACTCAATATTCTTTGGTTGGTCTTGAGACAGCAAGATGGGATAAATGAGTTTCACCCAAGTTTTAGAAAGCTAGGATTGATCTTGGTGTACCCATCATCCATCCTTCTACACCACAAAGAACTTCGCAAACCTCCCTAAGTATGTCATGAAAAAATCAAAGTGCATGTGGCATTTCATCCTAAGGCTATTTCAAAGTTTTAGAATTTCCCCACATAGTCCAAAAACCAAATGTACAACCCCTTTTAAATTTAGTACCCTTGGTGAGGACCTTCTACATGGCCCATGCATGTTTAATACCATGGATCTTTCCTTGGGACAACAACTTAGGATATGCCAAGCCACAGAATAAGGATTATGCCTCTCTAGCCTCCACAACCTAAAACTAGTTTAGAAATAACCCCTTGTAACCATGGTGAGTGTTTAGCTACTCTTCCACTTCCTCCCAATGAACCACCTCTTTCCTAGTTTGGGAACAACTTTCAAGCTCTTACAAGGAACATCAAAGAGGTCATTGATGAATAAGGTGATATCCACATCATAAATAAGGATGATGAACTTCTTGACTCTTTTATTAAAGGATTAAATGATGTTCACCATCTCTAGGGTAAGGATAGTTAGGCTAAGAGCCATGAAAAGATCAAGAAAACCTGCATCAATGATGTTTGCTTAGATTTTGCTAGGCACCTAACTAGCTAACAACTACAAAGTTGAATCTTCCTCATCAAACTTGAGGATGAGAGTCTCCTCAGAGCATCCTAATGCAACCAAGGTGATGGTAGATGAGGAGTTAGCCCCTACAACACAACAAAAGGCCAATTAGTTTAAGCATAGACACGTTGCATAAAACTAAAAGAGTAACAAGTTTAACAAATTAAAGTCAAGTTTTCAAGCATGTCAATAAAACAATTTAAATAATTAAATCCCAAATAACCTACAACTATGTTACTATGAAAATTTTGAAATAGCATAAAATTAAAATAAAACATAAAAAGAACAAAAAAAAATAGAAATTCTTAATTTTCTTTCTTGATGAAGGTAGTGTGGGGACACTTAGGGGAATACATGTCTCTAAACTAAAATCAGGAATTCCCTAACAACTATGGGTTGTCCCATTTACCAAACATCTGCAGTAGGCTTTGGCATAGTGTGTGGTGTATCTACCAAAGTTATCCTTGATTTGCTCCATTATGGTGAGCCTCATCACTTGGCCTTTAGTAAATACTCTTGGCACTGTTTGGGCTATAGAAAAGAGTTGTTCACTCTTGCTCAACCCATGGTCATCTACCCTATACCTGCAAGCATGTCATCCAAAATAAAAATCATTAAGAAAAAATATCCTAATGAATCCAAAAGAAAATAAAAAAATAACCTAACTTTACACGTTTCCATCCAAATAGTACACAGTGCTAGGATGATTCAAAAACAACATGTTGGCATAATGGCCAACTAGCAGTGTGTTTTTTGCATTGTATTGGATGAATTTGAGCATATGCCAAATTTTGGACAAATTGCATGTCCCATGGGTGTATATTCATTCAAATTATTCAACCTCAATGCAAGTTTGGGGATCATCAACTATGAACTTAACAATCATCCATGCAAAGTTGGGTAGTAAGGTCTCCACAATGATTGATGTTGTCTCTGCAGATAAGTGTGACCACACTGTCACAATAAAGTTTTGGAGTAGATGAGCTAAGAATTCCTTTACTCTCAACCAAAATCATAAAGAGCAGAATTCAACACCATTTTTATGGATGGGGTGTTGGGCCTCGATGTGTGGTTGTAGCAAAGCATCCCCACTAGCTTGATAACCACCAAGATTGGTTTTAAAAAGGCCCTGCACAAAACAAAAACAACCATTGAAACCATAAATGACCATAACCAAAAAAATGAACAACTATTAGAAAACCAAAATTATTACAACCTTAATGTTAATGTACTAACTTAATTTAAATAAAAAAATTCATAGTTTTCAACACTTGGAACTAAAACAAGATGATAACCAAAATTATGACCATTTTGCACATAAAAAATAAAAAAAAATGAATGAAGTAGTCAACCAACAACAAACAATAGTTCCATGGTGAAATATGCATAAAAATTTATAAAAATGTTTATGTAGAATCATTGAATCCATAATAACTATCTTGTACCTACAACACTAGTAAAGAAATCCAAACTTGAATTTTGTAAAACGTTTACTAGAAATCCTAATTAACAATGAAACTAGCTGTAGTAAAAACTCTATAGGAGATAGCCAAAAAAAATTTAAAAATTTAAGTGACTATGTTAAACTAAAATATAATGTACGAATAACCTTATGAACCTTTAAAAATAACCTTTTAATGAAAAATTTGAGAAGTGACATGAAAAAATAGTAGAAACTGAAAAAACCCTGTGAACTAGCTTATGGATTCATAAAAAATTAACTGTAAGTTAGAATTCAAAGGTTCAAAATCTAGTTTGACTAGAAAATAGTAGAAAAAAACTCTATGAACATAAAAAATGAAAATTTTAAGCCATTTTCATGGACAAAATTATAAAAGGGATGTCTCTTTTTGGTGGGAAAAACACAAAAAACACATAAAATAAACTAGAACAAAATTTATAACTCAGCATAGAAAAATTCCAAAATGAAAGGAATAACAAAACCTCACAAACATAGCATAGATATACTATAGGCACATTAAAAAATTCAGTTCTACTCAACACAAAAGCCTACACAAGAAAAAAATGCCTAGGATTTTAGTGAACTTTCACATGAAATGACCAAGAGTGGTGTACCTAAGAGTCATGGAGGATGATCCTTCACTAATCAGAGGCTATAGAAAGTTGGAGAGCCCTCTTGCAACTACATCAACCTCCTCCAAGACTAGATTATTACTTGTTGAAGCCCTCCTCTTTTACATTATGAATAGGATAGAAAACACCAAAATCTTCAAGCTTTAAGAGGTCCTCTAGTAACTATGTGCACTTCCTGGTGTAGAATGGCTAGACTACACTAAGGATGAATACAATTGAGGAAATAATAGAACGAAAGATTTGGTACCATGCATTGTAGGATAAAATTGGTGTGAAATGTTTAATTTTTTCAAAATTGTAAAGTAAGGATTACTCCCAAACTTTTGCATGAACCACCAAAACCTTGGTGTTCCAAAACACTCACAAAAGTTACACATAATTCTATGATCATAATTACAAAGTGGAACTACACTAGATTAGTGGAAAATCAATTCATTTAACAATTCAAATATGGGATGGGCCCCACCACATGCCTCTCTAATAAGCCAACAAAAATCCTAAGACACTTGGATTTAAGCTTTTCTACTATCACGATGCTAGGGTTTAAGCCCCTAGAAGCCTTGGAATGGATTCTAAATTTTAGCCATTTCCAAAACATACCTCCTAGGTGTTCATATATAGCATGTTTGAACCTAAAGATCTTATGCCCAAAATTGGAAACTAGGTGTTGACATTTAAAGTTACTAGACACCAAATCACATCAAAACTAGTTATTTTGGGTAACCACATTAGCCAATAGCCTTACTAGGCTAGCCAGCATAGTCCCAAAAGGGATGATACCCTCCACCACTAACCATACTCCTAATTGACTCTAGAATGATCACACCATTCACCAAACCCTAGCGAGAGCCTCTAGTAGCTCTAGAACTTGACAAGACTAGTAAAAAGACATTAAGAATCATCTATCTTGCATGGACTACACTAGGAATACCTCAGCTATGTTGGCCAACAT
This sequence comes from Gnetum montanum, assembly GCA_015680685.1. Lineage (NCBI taxonomy): Eukaryota > Viridiplantae > Streptophyta > Gnetopsida > Gnetales > Gnetaceae > Gnetum > Gnetum montanum. The sequence continues at coordinate 139,761 of MNCI01031710.1, forward strand.
AGTCCTAGCATAGATGAGAGAAATTTAACAATTCAATACTCCAAGTAACCTTTCAACTAACATTTCTTAAGCTTTACATCTTTTTAGAGTATCAAGTGGCCTTAAAATGTTTAAAAATTGATTTAAAATGAGTTAAATCCTACTCCAACCTTGGTACTGCGTTGGGGATGATCTCAACTATGTTGGCCAACATAGTCCTAGTGTAGTTGGATAGAGGATGAAGATCAAAATCTAGAAAAAGCCTTTGAAATGACACATTTTGAACTCCACACCTATCTAAAGTCTTTAGTAAGGCTATAATGCAAAATAGTAAAGGAAAAAATGAGGTAAACCCTACTCCCATATTCAACCTATGCTAGGGATGACTCGAGCTATGCTGGCAATGTAGTCCCAATGTAGTTGGATGAGAGTGGACCACTATAAGCCATAAATAACCTTTAGATCAACATATCTTAGCCTTCACACCTTCCTAGGATTCCTGATGACTTTGAATTATGAAACGGTAGAAAAAAAAGTTAATTGGGACACACCTAAACCTTTAGACTACAATAGAGGAGCTTGGACTACATTGACTAGTGTATTCCCTTTGTTAAAACCTCAAAGTAAGACAAAAATTAGTTGAATTGACTTCTCGTTGCATCATCTCAACCTCAAAACCTTGCTAAAAATTTTAGAAATTACTAAACCCTATGAACCATGTCAAAAATCACCAAAAGTTATCCTACACACCTTAACTATGCTAGGACTACACTAGCCAACATAGTCTAAGGATGTATAATTAATTCAAAACCAAAACAACCATCATAACTTACAATTTTATGTCTAAACCCCAACCATAAGCACCAGTGATCCAAGAAACTAAGAACCTAGTTGATCGATCATAAAATTTCACCAAAAATCAAGGTCCTTCTTAGACTATTATAGCCAACGTAGTTCCAATGTAGTCATGATTCTAGGTTGGTTTGACTAGTACTATGACACTTCAAATAGTCCAAAAGCTACCCTGAAAATCCAAAACCATGCTTAACCTTACCTAGTTCTAATTTCACCTTATTTAGATCTTAGAAATGTCATATTCCCTCTATCTACACTAAGGCTAGGCTCAACTATGCTAACCAACATAGTCTAGTGGTAGCTAACTTCAAAAATCACTTGCAGTAGCCTATTTTTACCTATAAATGGCTAGTTTACCCCTCTTAAGACCTTGTGTTATCCTAGGAGGCTAATGGAATACCAGTTTCAACTTTGATACCTCACAAACTCATTTTCCATGCATCTATGCTAGGAATAGCATAGTCCTAGTGTAGTCACTAGTTTTTTATATTATTTACAACTTCCAAGGGATCAAAACAATGTCAAGGTTCACCAATGTCCAATCCAGTCCACTACACTAGCCATATAGACTATTAGGAACTAAAAATTAGTCATGAATAACCTAGAAAGTTTCCTATTGAGACTAAATATGTTAGAGCCTATCTCAACTATGTTGGTTGACATAGTCATGGCTGGAGCCAGCATAGTCATAGTTGGAACCAACATAGTGACAAGCGATGGTTTCGTTTTTACCTTCAAACAACCTTAAAATGACCTCTCCATGTCCCTAAACTCATCTATTAATCCAATAGACCTCCACTATGGCCTACTAAGGCCTAAAATTGAAACTATTTAACCTTGATTAATCAATATTAATAATGTTTTACCATATGTTTCCCATCCTAACTTATTTCTCCTTGTTTCATTGTGTTTTGACTTCGTTTAACCTTGGTATGCATTATTGACTATTGTTTCCCTAACATTTGATGTTATTTAGCTTTTTTTTTTCATTTCAACATTATTTGACCTTATTTCATCAAATATTTGCATCATTTGACATCCTTTGACCTTAGGGAACTTGGTTTGACATCAATATACAACATTGGACATCACCTTGACCTTGTTTGATCCTTTGGAACATCATTGGATGGGATCTAACCATCATTTGGGCTCTATTTGACCCCATTTGGTCATCATTTGACTATCATTTGGCTTTGTGCCATGTCAGTTGGTCTTGCATCTACCCCATCTACCTTATCTTGTCACTTATGATCTTTTTTGACCATGTTTTAGCCTTTTTCAACCTTATTTGATGGTCATTAACCATTATTAGACTATCATTTGGCCTTAGTTGACCACCATTTAGCCCTTTCTTAGCCTTTAGTGCACCTTACTGATATTAAATCCCCTTATATGACCTCTATTGACCATGTTTTTCTCTAAAATGACATTGTTGAATGTAGTGTGATAATCATCTGGCATTCATTTGGCTCCATTCTACCATCATTTGGCCTTCATTTGACCTTACTTGGCTTTCACTTCATCCCATTTGTTTCACCTACCTCTTATAACCTTAGTGACCTTGCTTAAATCTTTCTTAACCATTGATGCAATATGTTTTGACTTATCCATGCATTATTATTAAAGTATTTTACAATATTTTGGTAGTATTTACTTATTTTATTACCTAGGTACCACTTAATGTGCTTATGGTTGATATGTAGGATTGGAATATGCACACCTAGAAGCAAATTAGTTTTCCTTTGAGTCTAAGTAGACCTCATTATGATGTTGAATAGATAATAGACCTTAATTGTTTAGATCTTGAGCCTAACGGTCTTGTCAATCACATAGCCTCTATAGAGAAACCTCTAAAATGGCCTAAAAACATAATCAAAACCCTTGATCTTAAGGCTATCAACATCACTAGAGACTATCTAGTTGAGGTTCCTATCAAGACACATAGTGGTAATGAGAAAACACTAAAACTAATTTCCTCACTGGAACCTCAATAGACTCAAGAAATTACCAAGGTCCTCCAAGTTAACATTAAGGCCTTTGCCTAGTCACATGAAGTTATGCTAGGTCTTGATCCATGGCTAGCACAACATAGCATCATACTCGACTCTAGTATCAAGCCAGTTAAGAAAAAACTTTGTAAGTTTAGACCAAATTTAGCCCTAGAGGTTCATGATGAAATCACAAAACTATATCAAGCTGGTTTCATTAGGGATTTTGATTACACATAATGGGTGTCCAACATAGTGGTAGTCCCTAAGAAAAATGGCAATATATGTATTTGCATCAATTTCTAATACTTGACTAAGGTAACCATTAAGGAATATTTCCCTTTGCCTAGTATTGACCAACTTATTGATACTACAGCTAGACATGCCTTATTTTCCTTCATAGATGGATTTTTGAGATACAACCAAGTAGGAGTAATTTGGAACACCAACTCTGCATAACCTACATGACCCCTTGGGGTACCTTTTGTCAGACCATGATGTCCTTTAGCCTAAAGAATGTAGGAGCCACTTATCAATGAGAAATAACCTATATCTTTAACAATTACATGCTAGGATTTCTTACGACTACATAGACAATGTAGCCATTAAGTCCAAAATGGCTAGTGGCCATGTGCATGTTCTTGACCTTGTGTTGAAATGATGTCTCAAATATGAGCTTAAGCTTAATCCAAAGAAGTCTGTATTTGATGTAAAAATTGGTAAGATGGTTGGATTTTTAGTTTTTGAAGAGGGAATACATGTTGATCCTAATATGGTTAAGGTCATATCCAACTTGGCAGCACCAACTAACCTTAAGGATCTCTAGGGATTTCAAGGAAAATTACAACTTATCTATAGGTTCATTATGCGTCTTATGGATAAGTTACAACCTATGCAACACTTGCATAAGAAAGGAGTTCACTATGAGTGAATGACTCAATGCTAGGAAGCCTTTGAAAACCTAAAGTAAGAGTTGGCAAGACTACCCATGGTCTATCCACCATAAAAAGATAAATCTTTTTACATCTACCTTGATATCTCTAACATCTCCATTGCCTCTCTACTCTATCAGAAATGGGATGACAAGGCAAAGTTACCTATATAATATCTAAGCCATGCATTGGTAGCTAATAAGACCTAATACACTATAGAGGAGAAGTATTATTTGGCCCTAGTATTCTCATTGAAGAAGTGAAAACACTACCTATTTAGGAGCTAGGTCTATGTCATTAGCAAGGACAATGTACTTAGATTCATAACAACTAATATCTATGAAACTAGCTATATATCTCATTGGATAGCCATAACAACCAATTTTTACCATCATTACATTTCCAAAGCCTCAACAAAAGGCAAAGATATAACCACACAAATTATTTTTTCACTAGTAGAAGACCATGTGACTATAGACCCTAAATTCCCTGATGAGTATGTCAACATCATTGGTGAGATACCTATGGGCTATGAGGCAATTATGCACTTTGATGGAGCTTCAACCACCCATGGGGCCAGTGTTGCTACCATCATAACATTCCCATTTGGTGCAATCCAACCCTTTACCTACCACTTCAAATTCTCATGTACTAATAACATGGTGAAGTATGAAGGATTGTTCAGGGGGATGATGGTAGCTCATGACCTAGTAAATCAAATGCCTAATGATTAAAGATGATTCACAAGTGGTTAACCAAGTAACTAAGGTTTATGCATGCAAAGCCAAAGATTTGTAACCTTACTATCACTTAGGAAAGAAACTAATACAACAATTTACAAATGTTAATTATCTCATGTGGCCTTATGTATTATCATGTAATAACATGTTTTCTTTGTCTTGTTTTCATGTTCTCTTGGAGCACAAAGGTGAAAATCATTATAGTAGAAAGTTATCATGTGACCTTGATTCATAAACTTTGGTTAATGTGTCTTGCTATGCTAAGAGTGCCTATTTCACATCACTCCCATTATGCTCCTTGAGCCACAATCCTATAGCCTAATTATAACATTTCTTATTTTAATCAATAATGATGATGTATGTTTGGCACTCATGCATTGTGGCCATTTGACATATCCTTCATCATGCTCCACCAAGTCCATTAAATGTAACACATCTCATTCAATGAGAAAACCAAATCAAACTTTACCTTGGTGGTGATGCCTAAGGAAAGCTTCATCCTACAAAAAAAATTGGAGAAGAAAATTGCCAAGAACCTAAAAGGCTAGTGAAGCCTAAAAAGATAAATCAATGACTCCAAACATGTAAAGGGAAGATCCTAATGGGCTAAAAAACCTTAGAGTGGAGTGTGGTTGCTCCATAACATTACTAAGTAACCAACACTTCGAAGCACAAAGCTTGAATACCTTATTGATCATTCAACATGTCATTGCCATAACTATAGCCATGATGTCAACATATGAAGCTCATTGTTAACCCTCATGACCATTTTCTTATAGCCAAATATGACATCTATCCTATATCCTCTCATCAAAACCTTATACCATTATCACAAGCCCTCTTCAGCATCTTTCAACACTACGAGATCAAGTGTGAAGATGAAACATTAGTGATGGACCCGTAATGTTATTTTGTATTCTTTGTCAATGTCTCTCAAGTTAATCCTTCAAACATCAACAAAGAGGGGCCAATCAAACACCACCAAGAAAATTCATGTTGTAGCTTATAAACCTTCACTACTCATCTTAAGGTAATATTCTATTATAAATGTAAGATTTGGGGCCATGAACTATAGTCTTACATACTTTATGTTTTTGGGGCTAAAAAATGCCTCCTAAGTTGCCACTACCTTACTTTCAAGTGGAAAAAGTAATGTCATGTCTATATTTGAGCTTGTGAAGGCTTAAAATGCCTTGGGAACTACCAAATTTGGCATTTTCATGGATTTTATGGTGGTTATGACCTTGACTACACTAGAGCTACACACACCTAGTGTTGTTGTTGGGGTTTTTCATTTTTCCAGTAATGGCTAGTGTAGTCATCACAATTTCCAATAGTTGCAACATGGCTAGCATAGTAATGTAAGATTCTTAGCAATCTTCACATGGCCAACATAGTCACTATATTTCCCAACTAATTTCAACAATGCTAGCATAGCTCTCTAAGGCCAACATATTTGAGGTGAAGTCAATGTAGTCACAAATGTCCATTTATTATTTTTAGTATCTAGTGTGATTTTGATGATCCTTTGGTGTTAAAAACTATCATAAATGGACAACTAACCTAAGAATAATGGCCTATTACATTGACAAAAAACACCAATCTTTCAAAAATCATGGTAGATATTTTTAGCCTAAAATCAGAAACCTTGAAGCCTATAAAAGCCAAATTTAAACACCTTATTCGATTTCAAAAATTTTTGCAACCTAGAAACCTAGCAACCTTTGCAATTGTTAGCACTTTCAACCCATTTGAAATTTGCAAGACATTTGGAGCATATTGGTATCTACCTGAGCACCAGAGATTCTCAACCTAGTATCACTGCAACAAGAGCCATGCACCACCATTTACATCACCAATAACCAAAGTTGCATATTCAAGTGAAAACCAAAAAGGAGTTCTCGACATTTGGATTTGGGAATTACCTAGATCATGGAGTTTAATTGTTCAACACAACCTGCCAACTTCAATTGGCTTCAAGCTTCATCCAAGTAAGCTTCTTATGCATTTGAGCACATAATTTGTACTCTTTCAACTTTATACTTTATAAGCATTTTGCTAGTTTAATAAAGTTTACAATTTATTTTTTGTGCAAAATCCATTTCAAATTTTAATTTCTCTGTTTATTTTTCATTTGAATCTACAATTTCATTTTTCTCTATTTACAATCTTTAATTCCTTGGTTGATCACCCAAACTATACAGGGCACCTTGGATCCTATGTCTTGGAGGCCATTAGGATTCAAGGTCAAAACTATTTCACAGCTAAGATTTTTAGCTTTTCTAGCAATCAAATTTTCCAAATGTAACAACAAGGTTTTGTTAGTTTTTGATTAACTCCTAAACTTTGCCATAGTTTTTTAAAGGTATCACCTATGAAATGAATGTCATTATCTAAAATGAGTGCTCTAGACATATCAAACCTAGTTACCATTTATTGTTAAAAGAACTTCATAGCTGTTAACGTGGTGTAATTAATTATTATAGTAGCTTTGGCCAACTTTGTGCAATAGTCTATGAAAATAATAATATAGGATTTTCTATTTGATATAAGCATTATGAAACCCATAAAATCAACTCCTTATAAATCAAAAGATTCACCTAATTAGATTCACCACTTTGATCATTCAAACTTTACTATCCTTCCATAATCTGATTGATAGCTCTCATAAAACTTGGTGAATTGGTGAACATTCTTGAAAAATGTGGGCTAAAAGTATTCAATCATAAGAACTTTAATGAGTATTCATCTTCCTTTATAAAGCTTTCATAGAATCCTTCATAAGCATCTTCGAAAATTTTAGCTAATCTTCTTCAAACACACATAAATAGATAAGGCCATTTACATAAATTTTTTAGAAGTCACCCTCTAGCTTCATGTAGTCCTTAATATAGTGTAAGAATTTTTGTTGCTATAATTATCCCATTTAGTAGAGACCGCCTACATTGTTAAATATGTAATATATTGGGCATATCTTAGAAAAAACTATTTTATCTTTGATGAAGAATAGTTCATATGGGAATTAACTGAAAAGACTTTTTATATTAGATATTGCAACGAAATTAAGGTTTTGTTTGGATTTCAAAGCCTACCATCCCCACTTCAAAACTAGTCCAAAAACTTAACCATGACTTGATGATAAATTGTGGTATCACTCATGCTAAACATCTATAAGATAAAAATGTAACCACAATTTATAGTTAATACACCATGAGTTGTGGTGCTCTCATGGTACCTTGACCATGGATTGTGTTCAGGTTGAGAGGTGGTTATGTTGGCTTAACTATGAATTGTGAATAAGTCTTGGTGTCTTAGAAAAATATCAAATTGCTACCTCAAGCCTATGACCTAACTTTGGGCAACCAAAAATCATGATGATTTTGTGTTAATATAATAATTTATGATGAGATTATGATCAATCAAAATAGTGGTTTTTTCTTCTCTGGAAATACTAGTAGAATTTGTAATGAAATTATGAGTAGGACTATGAGTAGACCATGATTCATGGTTAGATTATGATTTTACACTATTGAGCCTTAATGATATAAGAGGTCCCAAAATTCCTTGGTTAAACTCCTATAACCAACAACAAACAAAAAATGAAGGACTTTGGAAATCTTTATGTTGGTAATAGTTGAAAGAATTTCTACTAAAACTTGTCATTTTCTTCTTCAAATGATTTCTTAGATGGAAAAGAATACCTACTCAATCTTGGTATGGTTTTAAGGCTTGTATTAAATAATAATCAATGAAAGAGCATGAATGAAGATTGATCTCCAAGATAGATATTCATGTTTTTTAATTGATAATAAATTTAAAATGAAATTATTATATGATTAAAACTAATGACATCAATGGAAACTTATAATAAATTAAAATAAATGAAATAACTAAGATAAAAATTGGGATAATGATTTGAAGATAGAATTCTCTTCTATTTTCTAAATATTTCTTCATACATCAAAGAAATTTATCTTAAAATGCCTTAATTTTAAGAAGGATCCATACATGACATAAATAGGAAACAAGGGGATCCTTAAAAGCATATGCAAATATAAAAATGACCAAAAAATACCTCACCTAATAACCCACTAAATCACAAGTAGAGAAGACTTATGATCCCAACTTACTATCATATGGTACATAAGTACTTCATGTGGTTCCAACATATGGGGAATGACCACATGATGCTTTGGGTGATCCTAAGGATAAGATGCATGACATGTGACATTAAAGGATCCAACATTTTAACATCATTTAATTTCTTATTTTCTATCATTTTTGAAATAAAATATTATTTTATGTAACATATTATATGAATACCTAAATCCATATATTACATCATTCATAAAACATAAATAATATATCTAACTTCTTCTATAACATGGAGAATAAAATTATATGACGAAAGCACACATTAAGCTACAAATATTATAATTCCCTACTTTAGCCTAATTTATGTTTCAAATTAATTACTCTAATCTTCACTAGTAGAATCTCCATTTTATCAGGTTACAACCTTTTCATGAGAAGATTAGCTAATTAGTTTTCACTCTTGATGAATCTAAGAGACATGATGCCTTCTTTGATTTTCTCCTTGATGAAGTAGAACTTGATTTTAACCTGCTTTAATTTCTATTAAAAGGTATGCTCACTAGAGGGCATAATGACTAATGTATTATCATAAAATAGGGAAATGGACATCTAAATGATGAAATTTAGTTCCTTAAATAATCTTTTCAGCTGTAAGACATGTTGAATACAATCATTCATTGCCACATATTTAGCTTTAGTAGATGAGAGCCTCACACAACTTTACTTATCTAATTTCTAATAAATTGGATTTGTTCCATGAAAAAAAACTAGGCTACATATGGCTTTTCTATCGTTCACATTACCATATTAATCAACATTGCTTTAATTAAAAACTTTTCCATCTTTTGTAAACTGAAAATCAAAGTTAAAGGTTCTAGCAACAGACCTAAGGAGATGCTTCAAGGCATCTTTGTGTCTTTTCCTTATTTCATCTATAAATCTACTCAAATATGAGGTGGCATATTTGATATTAATTTTTGTGTTCTAAAGATATCTTATGTAGTCAATGATGCTACTGTAAAGTGAGTCAACTAGAGGAAAAATTGTATAATTTTTTAAAATCTTAAGGCTAAAAGAGAGAGATATACTTATAGTATTTGTATTTTTCATGTCATATATTTTGATCATACTTTGAAAAAATTTACTTTTATGAAGAGCATTTAAACTATTAATCCTTTAATCCACTTAGATCACAAATAAATATTGTAGCTACTTAAGATCTCTTATGTCAAACTCATTTATGGATCTCTTAAATTCTTCAACATGATCCTTATTTGAGGCAATAAAAATGATGTCATCTACATATAATGAAATGATGATGAAATGGAAGCTAATGGATTTAAGATAAAGAGTAGGCTTAATCAAATATGACATGTATTTTTTCCCAATTAAATAATCATTAATCATTCTAAATCAAATTGTTTAAGCTTTTTCCAAATCATGCATTGCTTTATTAAGCTTTAATACCTTCTCTTCTTGGCCTTTCTTGATTAAACCTTTAGGTTCAGTGATGTATACTTCTTTCTTAAAGAAGCCATTGAGGAAGGTGGAGTTCACACCCATTTGGAAGAGTTTCAAATCGTCATGAACTACAATACAAACTAGAAGCTTAATTACCTTAAGCCTTATAATTGATGCAAAGATTTTTCATCCTATACATCCTTCATTTAGTGGAATTCTCTTAGCATCAACCTTACCTTGAATTTATAAAAGGTTTCATGTCAAATTTTAACTCTTTTGTATTGCATTGATTTCTTCCTTCATTAGTTAAGTTAACTTCTTGGACTTGAGAGACTCCTTAATTCTTTGAGATTCATAGATGATCATACCATAAGAAATATGATTTCTACCCATGCTTCTTGTAAATTTTCTCTTAAAATCATGATTAAGGACTTAAGATGAAGGATGCATTTTCTTAATCCATAATAATATATGTCATGGTTGTACCATGTCTTCCACTTAATTCTCTAGACCTACAAATTCATTTTTCTTTTAAAAGTACATTAGTCCAAAAATATTTTCATTCAATTTTGTATTTCTTAATAAGATAAATTTCCTCTCACTATATTTAGAGAATTTATATGAGTCTAATCTTTAATTATAGTCTATAAAAATATATGTTATGACCCTACCATTTAATTATCTTATGAGGAGGTAGAATGATGCGTGGATTTCTTCTAATAAAAATGAGTTGGGCAAGATAGCTTGCCTCAACATGCATCTTATCATGTCTTGAAAAATACCATTTTTTTATTTTTTCCATCCTATTTGATTAAGAGTAGTCACATATGGTTTGATTTTGAATTTCATTTTCAGCAAAGAATTCTTTAAAAGTATCATTACCAAATTCTTCTTCCTTATGACTTGGAGTGGTCTTAATTTTTAAATTTAATTACTTATTCAAAAGATTATTAAAATATTTAAATGTTCAAATTCTCTCATCCTTACATTGCAATCAATAACCCCATGTATATCTAGATGCATCATTAGCAATGGCAAGAATATACCTTATATTTGTGATGAAGGTTAATTATATTGAACCGACCAAGTCCATGTGAAGGAGCTCTAATGGTTTCATCTTGCTTACCATACATGTATTGTGAGAATAAAGTTTTCTATTCCTATTATTACATCCTTCACATACTTAATTTGGAATGAAAAGAAACTTCAATCTAATTACAAGTTGTATCTTGATCATGTCAAAAATGTATTACTAGTTGGCATGTTGTTGTACCTACTTTTGTTTTTTTCTGCATAAATTTGAGTTTTAGGTATATTCTATGAATTTTCAACTTAAATTCATCTTCAATAGACAAAATTTGAAATCTTTTATTATCTACAACATATTTTTTTATCTTCATTTTTGGCTCTTACCAAAAGTGATGTCTCACATCATTTGTAGTACCATTTTTGGTTCCTCTTCTATGGCTTTTAGTTTTGATGTATACCATCATCCCCTACATCAATTCTAACTTAGGTTCTTTGGTAAATTAGCTTCTTGATGTTCAAAATTAGCTAGGTATTTCATTTTTAATTTCAACCATAATTTTAACATTTGACAACAATTCTCATAGCAATCATCTACACATCAATTCTTCTTTTCATAACCTTCTAAAACCTTCTGGAAGATTCTATGGTTCCTAATGCATCATTTCTTCATGTTTTACAAGGCCTTTTGGCCTATAAATATAAGTATAATCCTAAATAGAAAAGTGTTAGCTTTTAAAATATTCAATTGGCATTTTTCTAGCTCTACTAAGTATGATTTAATTTTGCTAACAACACTAACAATTTGGAAAGCTTTTTGAAAACTTTGCCTCTCTATAGAATAGTTGTTCTCTTGTTAGAGATATTTTCTATTATTATCTCTTTCTTTATCCTAATAAAAAAAATTTATCATCTCTATGTTATTCTTCTAACACATGATGAAACATTTTGAAATCAAATCAATAGATCGATTTGATCCAACCCTTTTTCTCTATTAGCACTATAATCTACAACATCCTTCTTAGATCTACATTAGGTGCATGCATTAGAGAGAGAGAATAGGGTAACATAGCTCCTTGTAAAACATCTTTGAACCCTAGTACATTTCTTAGAACATTTACAATAATTTTCAATTCTTTTCTACTTTGTAATCTAGACTTTCTCATTTTAGCCTTACTTATTTTTGGCATTATCTAGATTGATTTCTAGCACTTATTTTGTGATATAGTCTTTAATTAATTAGATATTTCTTAATTTGTATCCTATTTTTAGTTTTTTGTTTTACTAATAGCCATATGTCACATCTATATTTTATTACATTTCTTGCATTTATCATTCACTTATTATTCTATTAGCTTCTCCAAATATACTTCTTACTTTTTATCCACTAGCATTTGGTAGAAATGCGTATCTCATATTTTTGTATTTTTCCAATGATCTATGTTAGGATGTGTATTTATGCTCTTTGCCCCTTGCTTTCTTTTTTTTCAAGCTTGGATAGGAAGCTAGGGCTCATGTGTCCTGCAATCACCTGCATCTCAAAGTCTTTATTCATAAAATGAGTTTTAATCAATTTTTAACTCATCAAGAAAATAATTCTCATCCTACAATTAATGGAAGTTGAATTCCAACATCAAATGATTGAAGATCAAGTGGAGTGATCATTAAGTGGAGATAGTGGTAGCACAAAAGCTATATCTACATTGGACAAGATACTGCTAGCTTATGCAACCTGCATGATCTTGCAACTTAGATTTCCATCATCATACCACCCATAGCCACTCATAATTTAATTGAAAATAGAAAAGCAAATTGCTCTATGTGAGCTCCTCCTCCGACTTGCACCCATGTCATAATAATCATAAATATTTTTCACTTAGTTTAATGATTCAATCATTTGGATTTGCATACTCAACAATTGGGAATGGTTGAGTAATATTGCTAATCACAATAGCTCATAGTAGTTGACTAACTTGGAGATTCATCTTTGGATAGGAAGTTGTCACCTACACCTGACTATAGTCATTAGCTCGAAGCTATTGTAACCATCAAATGAAGCCATTTTTGTAGTGGTTGTGAAGCCAAAAATACAGGATATACATAGATAATAGAAGAGAGATATTCATAGACTTCATAGATTTAAGAATTGGAGTTATTCATGATTATTGTAATGAGAATTATTTCTTAAGATTAATGTTGAATAATAATGTATATGTTCTTGGTAGAGTGAATTAATGTTTAGTGTATTTCACCATAATTATGGACCTTTCCTTCATGTAACCCATGGTACTCTATTTGATTAACTTCTACATTCTACACCACCAGCATTCTGAACAAGAAAGTATATAACATTTTTGCACCATTGTGATCACTGTGGGTTATGGTGATATTTTCTAGATTTAAACATTGTTTGATTTTCTGTTTCTATTGATATTCTAATCATTTACATGGATTTTTATTAGTTTATCAATTTTTTTTATTATAGTTATTTCAATTTTAAGTGACTTTCATTGATGTATAAATGTTTCCTATTTATTTGAAGATACTGATGATTGATGAAGCACTTGTTCATACTCAATGATTTTTACAATAGACTTGGATTTTATTAATTATTTCCTTTTGTCTTCTTTTCACTTATTTTTTCTTATAGATTTATGGTTTAGATTTTTGAGAAAGGCCAAAGATTAGTACGTGATACTATTTCTCCTTTATACATACCAAAGAAATGAAATATGGAGATCTCAATGTCATCAAAGGGATCATCTTCATTGTGTAACTCCAAAGGTCAAGAGGACCAAAGTTTATTAAGGTAGGAAGGACCACCAATTTCTTTGGTATATTCATAAACTCCTCTAAGTAAAGGCACCAGGATTCCAGTACTAGATATACTTAATATTTTGAAGACTATTACTACAAGTGGGAGTTAGTTTTCAGCCCTATTTTCTAAAGCTACTCAACCTAATCAAATATATATGACTATTAGTATGCCTACTAAATTTGGATTTGGTACATTAATTTTCAATTCTAGAGTCCAATTAGGTTCTACTACATCAACACAATTAACCTTTTGCTTATCCATACAAATGACTAGTCCATCTTCTTGTCCTCCATCTATTCCTTCACAAGCTCATGCTATGTATTATGCTAATAATCCTAATAATCTATTTGATATTTTTTTTCAATAACAATTTCATCATTAATATTTACAAGCTAATCATCAAAAATTGTACAATGCTTTGACACAAGCTACCAAACATACATGGCCATTGTTGTCTAATCAACTGATTTCTTACATTCTTCCTATTTCAACCCAAGTACTTAACACATGAAATATTCTTCAATAGCTTCTCAATTAGGACAATCTACTGTACATATGAACTATCCTAATGTGGCTTATATTCATCAACTGATCACACAACCTACCATTACTTTTACTCCATAGCCTTTTTCTATGTTAAGTCACAAAACTATTCAAGCACTAGCACCATATCAGACTACATTTATGCATGTACCCCAACAACCCTATCCTAATACCTAATCATTAATGCATATTTCTCAAAATACTCAACCAATATTCAATGTGTAGACTTCCCAAACACAATCTATGCCTCAACCACATATTTCACATTAAGGATTATACCAAATATTTCACATATTTCACATTAAGGATTACCTCATCATCTAGTACCCCAAGAAAAAAATTTAATCAGTTTTTACAATCTGTTTTTACAATATCAAAATCAAGTTCCTTATCAAGGAATGCATAATCAACTTTCATTAAAATATTCAATGGGGATAAAATCAACAACTAATATCTCCTCCCTTTCATTGACTACTAGTTTCCTCAATTTTATGATACAGATGATGGAGACTCATATTATCATATTCAAGAATTTGAAACATTGATCGGCACATGTGGTAATAATGTTACTAAATGTACTAAGATGAGTGCTTTTCCTCTTACATTTAGAGTTCATGCATTATCGTGGTATAGGTTGTTAAAATAATATTCCATTTAGTCTTATGGATGATTTAAGGATGAATTTTTGAATCAATTTTCATCTTCTATTAAAATCCACCAATATAAGAAACAACTTTTAGGATTTCAATAAAAAGAAAATGAAACTTATGAATAGGCTTGGGAGCATTTTAAAGACATTAGGATAAGTAACCCTGATCAATTTTTTAAGAATGTTAGTTATTAGGATTCTTATCTTGATAGTTTAACACCTATACATGATAGAGTATTGATTTTTCTTGCAATGGTATGATTCTAAGGATGACACTGGAAGTAGTATTCAATGGGCTAGAACAAATAGTGGATCAAAGAAATAGTTGGTCTATCAATAAAAAAACTAATATTTTAGAGTACACTATGATGATAGGCTTGGCAAAATAAATTGAAGAGGTTAATAATAAATTATCATCTTTATCTATGTCATCTAATACTAGTATGTAGGGTCAATCATTCCAGTATCCACAACAAGCATCATTAGTTCATATGAGGGAATTGACAACACTAACTAATTGTAGGGTAGAGGTATGTATTTTCCTTATCCTTGTGTAATTTGTGAAGAGATTGACCATACTACTCAAGATTTCTCAATTTTACCTTTTATTAAAGAACAAAAAATGTTATAAGTAGCAAGGTGGATAGGGGAGTAGTGCAACTTTACAAGGTATAGGATGAAATTCCAATCAAACTAAAAATTTTCAATCACATGCCCTATTTCAGCCCAATTATCTAATTTATAAGAATAATTTCAACCATTCTTGGAGACCTAATCAAAACCATGAGTTTCAAAAATAAATGTTACAGCAAAATGAAAACTTTGAACATACTTTATAGCAATAAAAGTATCACATACTTAGTCTTATTCAAGTTGTACAACCTAAGGACACATTACTAGCACAAATAGAAGGAAATCTTAGGTATCAAGAAGGAAGAGAACTACAAATGATTTCGTTATCCAATACTAATCAATGTAATGTTATGATGGGAGGCAATAGAGTGGCTGATCTTCAACCTCCTTATAAGAGGATTATTAAGAATAGGGAATTAGAGGAAGAATCTAAAAAAATCTTTGCAACAAAACTTCCTATGAAGCAAGCACTTGATCCAATGATTACTTCAAAGGAAACCATTAATTCCTCTTCTCCATAGGGACCTTTTCTTCATAGATTATTATTAGGTAATGATAATAGTGAAGAAATTGATATTAAATCTTAGCATTATTTTCTATAATCATTATAATGCATTATGATTATAGAGAGTGAACTATGGCATCACAACATGGCATCATATGTTATTTAGGCTTGTTTGATGCTTTTCAAGTGGCAAACATTCATACATTAATGTCAAAATTTTTATTTTATTTCTCTTTTAATCAATTATTGTTTATATTGAATGTAAAATGTATAGGTGGTTATTAAACTTATTCCATTGCATTAACTCTAGAATTATCAAAATACAAGAATAAATTGAAATAATTCAAAAAATATTATCATTCATTTCCATGAACCTCTATTACAACTAATGCATGTCATAAATTTTGACGTGGCATCCTATTGACATAAAATATCAAACATAGTTTATGTTTTATAAACATTTGTTTGTATTAAGCATGATGACATACAAAAGAAATTTAGTAGCTTTATTTATCCCCAAAAACTTCCTCCTCCTCTTCTTCTTGAATTTGCATTGAAGTAGGCTCCTCTACTATTTTCTAACTACTCTCCCTAGGATCTACATAGAGAAATCAAGATAAATAGGTTTATTTTATTATATTTTATACATATGATAAAATCAAGTAAAATAATTACGTAAATTTTTTTATGCTTACCCTATGTTTCTTTATATATATTTAGTATTCTCTATTCTATATCCTCCAAACTTAGATTGGCTATGTCCAAAGTGTTATAGACTAAGCTTGGAAGCCTTAATATATTATTAGCTTCCTCTTCTTTGTAGGCTTTTAATTATTATGGGCTAATTTCATCATCATGCCCTTCTATTGTAGGTTCTCCTTGAGTGTCTCTTTCTTTCTCCTCCAATTTGGTAATTACTATACTATTAATAAAATCTTCAAATAATTGTTCTATATTTGTTTTTTTAATAAAAACACTTCTTATTTATTTATCTACAAATAAACTCTTATTATCTTTTAACAACTTGTAGTACTCCCTTTTATACCACTGCATATTTGTTTGATTCTTCCTTTTCCCACTCTCTCATGTTGTTGTATAATTCATCAAAATCATCATGGAATGAGTTATGGCTAGAGATGATCTTTTCCTTTCCATTAAAGCTCTTTAAAATTCTAAAGCTTAATTCTTTTCTTTTCAATATACATGGGGAGGAGGGTTGTACCTAACCATGTTGCTACCTCTTCTTTCTTCTTCTAATAGCTCCACCTAGTTGGATCGCTTGTTTATCTATCTCTAACATTTCTCCTTTCCCTTGCATGCTTGCTCAAAGGAGACTAGGAGTATGACATTTTTGTTATTCAATTATATAGTTAATACTTCCATATCCTTAACATAGTTTATGGTAGTGCTTATTTTTTCTATAGCAACCTTATCTACTACTACATCTATGTTCACTTCTAGATTATGGAAGTTCACCTAATCCTTATTTAACTTAATCTTTATTTCTACATCATAAACAAGAGAACATCATATTCTCTATTACTAAAAATAAACATTATGTGTAGCAATAATTTTTTAATTTACTTACCTTCTTCTAGAAAAATGAGGTTTAACTTCCTCTCTAAGTCTTCTACTAAGCCTTCCAACATCATCTTCTTGTCCTTGATGCAAGCCCAGATCTTTCTTTTCATCTCTAGCAAAGAGAAGAAAATAGTTAATTCTTTTCTATTTTTATAGGATTGACGTATCAAATTTTGACATAACATTGATTAAACGTATCATATGATGTGAAAAAATCTAAGTTAGTCACTTCCTTTATGCACTTGAAAAACTCTACATCATTCAAAATTATTTTGATGGGTGAAGGAGTGATATCTGCTAGAGGTGAAGTTTGAATCTCCCAATTTTTAGGCTCATTCCTTTCTTTGTCCTTACTCTCTTATTCTTCTTGACATATTTTATTAAGGTTTAAAGAAAAGAGATCAGAAAAAGAAAAAAATTCTTTATCTCCTTTATTTTCCTTTGATGAAAAGAATTCATGGAAGAAGTTCATCTCCTCCATAATCATACCTTTCTTCCAACCTTCTAGGATGAATGGAAGTCTAGAACATATCTTCTTGACTTCTAGTTTCATTACTTTTCTATTACAAATAATTTCAACAAAATAACTAAGTGTTAGAATCATGTCATTTTTTGATAAATTTAAAACTAAAAACTACATTACATCAATTACACTTATCACAACTTGTTAAACTGATAGAAATTAATAAAGTTATTTTTTCTTCTAGTTTCTCTTGAAAGACATTTGCTTCAAGTATCTTGGATGAAATTTCTTATTTTTTGGAAAGACATTTCATCTTTCTGAATGTCCATCCTTTTTTCTATAGTTATAGAGGTGCTCTCCAATATTTTTTTCTTTCTTACTTTCTTGTCTCTACTTTTATCTTCTATGGCTTCTTGATGCTTTCTAACATTGACAATCCTACCTCTTCTCTAGTCTTTGACATTGATGCTAAAATACTACAGCCACCAATGTTGTAAGTAGACATTAGACTCTCTAAGTATTAGCACATTGGGGGCCTAAATCCCACATCCAAACCAAATTAACTTACTTCTCTCCACCTCTAGTCAATAATCTTTTCATGGCCTTAAAGTATGGTACTTACCAAAGGCATGCTTCTCTTATTTACCTCCCTTCACAGAAACTTAACATGTCTCAAATTACGTGGTCCTTTAAAAAATGAGGTTTAGACCTTATTGATGCTATTAGCCCTACTTCATCTACTAGGTATCAATTTATTATAACTACTATGCAATACTTAACTATGTTGATAAAAGCTATTTCTTTGCACTCGATTAAATCCCACTTCATCTATCACTTCATCCTCAACCACATCATAACCCACTTCAATGTACCTTTTAAATTATCATTGACAATGGACCTTAGATCAAAAGTAATTAGGTGGCTAACTTTTTTTCCATGTATTACATTACCCAATCATTTTCATCATCCTATTATCCTCAATCTAATAGTCATGTAAAATCCACTAATAAAACATTAATCCACTTACTTTGTCTCATGGTCAACAAAAACCAATGTAATTTGCACATATAACTATCTCATGCCCTATTGGTCTACCTTACCACTTTTCATATAGCCACTAGTCCTATTCCAGTTAATATTTGCATCCCTTCTTTTCATGTTGCTCTTCATGATTAGTGTTTAGATGAGGACAATAAAAACATGAGATGCATCATGTTTGATCTCCTCAAAGAATAATAGCAAGTTTCTCTTTGAAATATGCATGAATATCAAGAATATATTCAATGTTGCCACTCCAGACATGTTAGAATCAGAGAGATTCATAAGGATAATCTAGTACTTCATCATTTTTCAAACTCTAGAAATAGAAAGCTTTCTCTGAACTAGCAAGATCCTCTTCTAGTGATTTAGTCTCTACAAAATAGTATCAAAATTATTTCTGATCTAGAAGGACATTAGTCTCTAGATTCTATTCACAAAATCTTCTTAAAGTACTACTACATGTAACTAAACTATAGTGTTAAACTTGCTAATTGCTTAGGATGGAACTAGTGTTCTTCTAGTAGCAGTTTACTTTTTTTTTACTATAGTAAAATATATACTATGTCAAAAGAACAATTTTTCTCTAAATCCTATTTTTCTCATAGCATTTTTTATTTACTCCCCTCTCTCCATCTTATATTCTACTACTTCTCTAGTCATTTTCTTCATACTTTCTTATGCTATCTATCTCATTTTACTGTATGTTCTTAGCACAAACAAATGATGTTTTAAGTGACTAAGTATCTCATTACTTCATGTAAGGATATGATTGAGTGTATTTTTGAGTTGGATAGGAAGGGATTACTTCAATAATATATATGGCATCCTTTATCCATAAAATTTGTAGGATTTAGCTATGTCTCACTTTTGTGACATAACACCATCCACATTACTACTATACAAATGATATTATCTTTTCTCCCCCTACTATTTTGCTTTCTCTTTTTACATACTATAATTTCTATTCCTCTATACTATGTTTTTCTCTTCTTCCTCTCATCACATCTTCTCATCTATTTCCATTCCTCCCTATATTTAGCATTAGTGGGGCCCAACAAGTGTCTCTATCCCAATTTAATGAAGCAGTATTGAGTGTAAAGTGATGTAAAAAGTGTGAGATCTATATATTATTAAGGTAAGAAAGAGGCCCACTTTACATATCTAGCTATGTCTCATTTCTATGACATAGCATCCCACTATTAGTATATTGGCAATGTCCTTGATATGCTTTTTCCTAATTTTATTTCTTTCAATTTTCAATTTATGTTATCTCCTTTTCTTTCCTTATTTCTTTTAATTTTCATGTTCTACATTGATGAGTTCAAAAAAGTATCTTTTCTTTACTATAGTGAGGATGTAATTATGATAATTGAATAAATTACGAAGTGATACATCTACATTTTATATATGTACTTTTTGAAATCTAAGAATGTCCCATTTCTATGACATAGCACTCCACTCTAGGTGTATTAGTGATATCCTAGATATTCTCCATTATTATTTTTCATTGATTAAACTCTATTGTAGGTATGTATCAGCTTATGTATTTTCTTAATGGATTCTCCTTTAGCTTTTTAGCAATATTCATAAAGAGCGAGAAAGTTTAATCCACTTTGGCATTTTTCTCCATAACCATTCTCTAGCTTCCTAGCTTAAAGACATCTTCAACATTCTAGATTCAATGTTCTAGTTCATATGCAACATAGTGTCTAGTATAAATATTTATAACTTACTGATGAATCATCATTGTCAAGTAGTGTTGATGGGCATGCATTGACATGTACCTTTCGACACATGGAAAGATGCATTGACACATACACATTGACGAAGTATCTAGTCTTGCCTATATAAATGCATACACCGAGCATATTTATGGTATAGTACATTTAGTAGCATAGCAAAGCCCTTTTAGTTTTTTCCTGTAATAGTTAAAATATTTTCTAAGTTCTCACAATAGGAGTTGAGAAGTGTATGGATCTTTATTAGAACACTGATGTACCTAGACACCTTGGTGTGAACGACAATAAAGATGAACTTCTTGCTAAATCTTGCAACCCTTGGAATTAGCATAATGTTTACTTTAATGCACTTTACTATTATGCAATTTACATTCATGCAAATTAATTAATTGGTTAAATATGAATAATTAATGCACATAAGTATGACCACCTCGAGCATACAATAACACTTGGTAATCCTAGTAGCATTTACACTTGGTAATCTAGTAGTGTTGAGGAATGTTCAAGATGTGTATGGTAGGTGGGAATAGATGTTTATGTTAGGATTAGCTTAAGGCATTAGATAGTTACTAGATTAATTAGAATTTAATTACTTTATTTTAATGCTTAGAATAAATAGATAAAAATATAAAAGGTATAGAAATCATGTGCCTCAATTAAAATTAACCATATCAATGTACCTCCACAAGTGGAACTGAGAAGACAATGGTAACTTCCTTAAGTTCACTACCAAATCGCTATGGTTGGGCATAGGGACTACTTGTAACTCATCATTTTCACTATTCTTGGGGACTTTAGTTAGTTATGTGTACTATGTAGGATGTTAGTGAAATCACTTAATAATGTTATAAATGACTTAAAGCTAAACTCATTAATATAATAAAGAATTCCCAAAAGCACACTATTTTCTAAATACTAACGTGGCTTCTTCTCATAGGGAAGATTCTCTACCACCATTTGTGGGTAATTCTAATCCAAGGAAAAAAGGCCCAAAACCACCTATGCCTCAATAACACAAAGTGGTCTATATGCATTTGGATGAGTATACTCCAAATTTCACCTTCATCCTACACTAGGATGAATAACTATGGTGGAGGAACATGGAGGACAACATCATGTTGCTTCCCAATTGATCAGTTCTTGCATTGCTACTCCTCAATCTCATTAGATTTGGCATGACAAGTCTCAATACTAAGTATGAGGTGCAAGATCATGCCTACCAAGATTATCATCCCATAAAGGCATAGAGAAAGAAAGATCAAGTAGATGGAAGCTCAGTATAAGGCATGAAAAGATAAACAATTCCAACACATTGACTATCCTCAACTCCTTGATGAGGAGGCCCTCAATTAGCATCTACAATCCACTGTAGATAATCCTAGTTCTAGGAAGAATGAATCCCAAACCATGGAGCCTCAAAGGAAGGGAGGCAAGGTAAGAACAATGATGAGAACCATAATAATGATAAATTTGGTTCTTTTGGTAGGGACCAAAGAAGAGGTATTAGCATGCATCATTCTAGTGTTGGCTCTCCTTCCTCTTCACCTTTGTTGGTCTCATTATCTTCCTCTTCAAACTCTAATCGAAGCTACATAGGAAAAGACTATGATTGAGGTGACTAGTGGGATAGAGAAGATTGCATAACCTACCATAGTAGTAGATGCTAGGAGCATCGGCCATCAAGGGACACCCACCATAGGGAAAGAACGGGTAGCAAAGAGCATCATAGGCATCATGGCCATGACAAGGGTGACAAAGAATGTTATGATTATGATGAGCCTATGCTTGCTAACAGAATGAGGATGAACATTGTAGAGGCTATGAGGATACCAATAAGGCATGTGAAGGATAGCCAGATCAAACAATTGAACATCAATAATATTCTTAAGTTCAAATGGGGATATAATATTGATCAACAAAATCATCTCCAAGCCTTTCATGATGCATGTGCCTTACAGAACATAGATAATGAATGGAAAAAGTTGAAGTTATTCCCTAGGATACTCATCAAGGAAGCTGAAAGTCGATACCAATCCTTAGAACTAGAATCAATCCAATGATGGAGTACAATGCCTAAATTGTTCAATGATGAATATCTGATGTACTCCTAAGTGTCTAACTTGAGAAGGCAGATCAAAGGTTGGAAACAAGGCACACATGAGTCCTTAGATGTTACCACGGGTAGGTATTACTCTCTATTGCACTATTTCCTAGGACATGGCTATTCTTAAAGGGAATAGCTACACCATATCATAGATGAGCTCCGAACAAAAATAAGGAGAACTCTTGGGGTCTATGCCTAAGGGAGGCTTTCGGAGCTAAGGATCCATCAAATCTAAAGGCTAATTGAGTATGTGGCTAAGGAAGAAGGTGAGTTGAGGAAAAGGAAAAATGTAGAGGAGTACAACCAAGACCCTTCCATTCACAAAGGAAGGATTAGTTTTGTGATAATGAGAAGGAGGCACCACTTGATGAACTAGTGCAACAAAAAATCTTGTCAATACAAAAATCTATTTTTGAAATATCAACCAAGGTTGATAAAATGTGGGATTCCTTGGATGAAAAATTCCAAATGGCTCTAAGGATTTCTAAAGAGAATAAAGAGTAAGGAGGTAGTATCATGATAGAAGAAGAAAGAGGGAAGGTGAATGTGCCCATCAAAAGGGTAAGGGTAAAGCTATTACAGTGGAAGAGGTTGTGGATTCTAAAATAAATGATGATGGATGTGACATTTACTAATATGAAATCCTAAGGGATGTTTTCCAAGTTTGTCAAACTTTCAGGAATCCAGGGTGTATGCTTTGAATCCTCTCTTGGAAAAATAGCAAGCACCCAATGGGTTCTCTTATCCTTAAAGCAACTATAGGTAGTTTCACCAACAAGCCTACTATCTGAGTGGAGCACCACCTCAACCTCATGATTAGTACTAGCATTGATAACACCCACATTTGTGGTGGATGCAACCACCAAGGTAGTAATACCCTTACCATTAGCCAAAACCATACAAGTACTATGTTAAACAACCCATTTCTTCACATGACTCTTCTAGTTACACTTCTTTCTAGCACCACTACTACCCTCCTAAATATTAT
The DNA here is from genome assembly GCA_015680685.1 of Gnetum montanum. Classification (NCBI taxonomy): domain Eukaryota; kingdom Viridiplantae; phylum Streptophyta; class Gnetopsida; order Gnetales; family Gnetaceae; genus Gnetum; species Gnetum montanum. The sequence goes on from MNCI01031710.1 coordinate 163,901, forward strand.
AGAGCATCATCTTCAAAAGGGGGAGTCTCATTTTAATATGAACCTCCTCATCCTTCTACCCATGCATGTAAATCCTCAACTCCTTTTCCACCTACTCCATCTATGCAGGGTGAAATACTAGCCTAGCCATAGTAGGAAAACGTCACAAGGGTCGTGAACTTACAACCAGCCACCAACTGAGTGGTTCTTATATTGAGCCTTGGAAAAGATCATTTTTCAAAACCAATAGTCCTACCAAGTCCCTACAAACACCTATAGCTATTAAACCTACTTATTCTCCTTCCTCATCCATAATGTCCTTCAAGATCCTTTCAAACCAAACACCTCCCAAAGTGCACTCTGTAAGGCTAACCAATGTGGTCATTGATTGGATAAAGGCTAGTTTTCTTCTCAGAAAGAGATATGATCCTAGGAATTTCCTCATTTACTTATAAATCATTAAAAATGAACCTTACAAGGCTCTTTTGGACTTAGGTTTTGGTGTTAATTTAATCTCACGAGAAATGTACAAATCCTAGAACCTACCTCCACTAAAGAACAGCAACATTTGCTTAGAGTTAGTAGATAAGTCCATCACTATTCCCTTGGGATTGATGGATGTTGTGATCACCATCTATGGATGGTTATATCCTGCTGACTTCCTAATGATATGAGTGGATAACTACAAGGGTTATTTCCCTATCATTATAGGAAGAGATTGGTTGAGTAGGATTGATGCATGGATGGGAATTAGAGACCTATACTTAGGTATCTCCAAGGATAATAAATTTGAAAATATAGAGAAGAAGCATGTTCCATTCATCACGTACAGTCACACAAGGTGCCATTGCATGTAAAAATTATGGATCATCAAAAGTAAAACACTCATAGTACATAGGTAGTGTGTAGATGTCACAGAGTTTCAAAGGTGATTATACGTAGTAGTCACAAAATAGGATGTTATCTAGTGACTAACAGCTAAAAAAAAGGTATTTCAACATTATTCATGGAACAAGGTAACAACCTTACAAGTGCCTATGTTGAAGGAATAGATGAATTGGACTAATTCTATCACTAGCTCTCCAATGAACATGATGAAATCAAATGGGGAGAGTTGAAAATCCCTAAGATCTTCAAGTAGGAACCCCTATAGTTGAAGACTCTACTAGCTAGAATAAAATATTCCTTTTTGAATAATGGAAAGCCTATCATCATTAGCATTAATATTTCTCCTACATAGAAAAAAGGTTGCTAGAGGTCATCAACAAATGGCCAACAACATTTTCTTTTTCATATCATGAATTGATAGGAATTGACTCAAGGATATGCTAGCATCAAATCTATATAGATTCCTCCATTACACTAAATAGGCAACTATAGCAAAGGTTGAATCCCAAGCTCAAGCAAATCATCTAAGAGAAGATTGAGCAACTCCTTAAGGTGGGGTTCATCTATTCCATTTTAGATAGTGAGTGGGTTAGCCCACTTGTGATTGTGCCAAATAAAGGTGAGAAATGGAGGATTTGCATTGATTTTAGGCTATTGAACATGGCAACATTCAAGGATCATTTTCCTTTACCATTTATGGACCATGTGTTGAACACAATTTTAGGGCATTACTATTATACTTTTTTAGATAGTTATAGTGGCTATAACCAAATCTAGAATAGCACCTAAGGATCAAGCAAAAATGACATTCAAAAGTCTTTATGGGACTTTTGGATAGAGATTGATGCCCTTCAACCTATGCAATGCCCCTACAATAATCAAACATGTTGTCCTTATCATCTTTACCAAAAAAATTAGTAGCATGTTGGAAGTCTTTATGGATGACTTCTCCACCTATGGGCCTATGCTTGAGCAAGTCCTAGACCATCTAGAGTAAGTGCTAAAAAGATGTGTAAAGATAAAATTAAGCCTTAATTGGCAAAAGAGCCATCTGATCGTCCAGGAGGGCATTGTGCTGGGGCACAAGATATCATAAAAGGGGATTAAGGTAGACCCTGAAAAAATAAGGCTCATTAAAGGAATAATCCAACAACCTAAAATTGACAAAGATGTGAAGTCATTTCCTTGTCACATTGGCTATTATTGGTACTTCAGTGAGAGCTTTTCTAAGATTGCAAAGTTCTTGGTGGAGCTAACAAAGAAGAATGATCTATTTATCTAGATTGAGAAATGCAAACACACATTCCAACATCTTAAATAGAAGCTCATAGAAACACCAATCCTACGAGCACCTAATTGGTCTAGACCATTTCATATTATGATGGACATATCCAATTATGCATTAGAAGTCATGCTCACATAGTTCGATGATCAAAAATGTCCCTATTACAACCACTATGTGAGTAGAAGCATTGTGGATGCATAGCTAAACTACACCACCACTGAGAAAGAACTAATGGTAGTGGTGTATGCTTAAAAGAAATTCAAGCACTATGTGACTGGATACAAGGTGTTTGTGCACATAGACCATAGTGCAATTAGGTTCTTGATGAATAAACCAATAGTAAGCCCCTGTATCATACGGTGGCTAGTAATCTTGCAAGAGTTTGACTTAACCATGATGGACAAGAAGAAAATTGATATAATAAAGAGCATGAGAGCCCACTTTCAGATCAATTTCTTGATGAACTTCTCTTTGCTAAAGCTATTACTAAATGATACCTCAAGGAAAGCAACTAGTACAATGGCTTTCTCACTTACCTACTCACTTAGGAAATGCCTCAAGAGTGGAACAACAAGAAGAAACAATAGTTTCTTCACCAGACCAAACATTTCATGGAGATTAATAATCTTCACAAGGTTTATGCTAATGGCATAGTTCAATGGTATGTTTCTGATGATGATCAATTATGTGTTCTTCAAGATGCACATGAGGACCCTTATGGGGGCCATTATGGTAGAAGTAAAATTATCATTAAAATCTTCATGGTAGGATATTACTTGCCTATACTTTTCATAGATGTCCATCACTTCATTTGATCTTGTGATCACAGTCAACATGATGGTGGGATAACTACTTCTATGGAGGTGTCTCAATAGTGGATCTAAGTACTAGAGCCCTTCAACATTTGGAACATCCATTTCATAGGGTCCATTACTCCCATGTCTAATGGAAAGGTGTATATAATTGTAGCTATTGACTACTATATAAAATAGGTAGAAGCTACAGTCATCATTAACTACAGATCCTCTACATTGGCCTAATTTGTACAATAACATATTGTAAATAGGTTTGGGATATCACGTGCACTTATTTCTAACAACAAAACTTATTTTATAGGCACCACGTTTTGAAATCTCATTCAATGCTTGGGGGTTTGAATATAAATTGACAACTCCATATCACCCCCGAGCCAATGGTCAAGTAGATGTTACTAATTAGGAGATAACAAAAATACTAACAATAACTATTACTAAATATAGGAAGGATTAGAGATCTAAACTCAATGATGCCCTTTAGGCCTATCATTTCACATGGAAAATTTCTATTGGCTACTCTCCATATGAGCTTGTGTATGGAAAATTACTTCCTATCCAAATGGAACTTTGTACACTTTCAATAGCTTGTGACCTTAGCCTAGTCCTAAACCTAGCATAGAAAAAATGGTTAATGAATCTCAACTTGCTAGATGAGAATTAACTAGTTACTGTATCATCCATTGAAGTGCATAAGGCCTATAACAAGTAACAACATGACTTTAGGATTAGGAAAGTGAAATTTCAACCATGAGATAAGATAATATACTAGAATCCCATGCACATGCCACAACGAACTAAATTATAAACATTATGGGAGGGACCCTATATTATCTTTGAAACTTTTTCATCCAAAGTCATGTTAATTTACAAACCTAAAATCCCAAGCAAAAAACTTCTAGTCAACACAAAACAACGTAAACCTTTTCAAGAACCTAGGATAGCCAATGATCACAACACCTTAAAAATGGATAGGCACACCTGATTTTTCAGATCTTCTTCTTCCAAATTAGTCATGGGAAGATGGCCATCCATGCCAAACCAATTAAAGTGGCTCCTTAATTTATCATTTTTTCCATTTTTTACCCTTTTTTTACACTATTTTTAGTACATTTTTCTTCCTTGAGTATTTTACAATTTTTTTCTATATTTTACCTTATTTGGTTTCCATTTTCTTATGACTATCTTTTCTTTCTTTATTACTACTAGGACTTGATCCGACTGTAGCTACTAATTAATGGTGGTTTGTGCTTTATAATGTTATTTGATCACAAATGTCTATGTTCTATCTTTGAATTTTGATGTTGATAACTAAGACATTATTTTTTTCCATGATTAATAGGTAGTGAGTCCATGTCATTCACCGACCCATACAAATTTAAGGTATTCCCTTGTTTTGAAAATATGATGTCCCTTCTTAAATGTAACTTTTAATGAACTTGTGACCTTGATAGTTTTCAAACTTGGAATGATTTAAATGGATTAATAAGGGTATGATTTCAAGGGAATTTGATACTTTTTATACTTGCCTACCCTATGAGGTGCATCAATATCTTCATGGATCCTTTGCCATTTCTATGTTGGCTAATAATAGAAAGCCAAATCTTTGCATTGTGTGGTTTCCAAAAAAAATGGGAATTCAAAGCACACCCCTTAGACTAAATAATGGGCTACAAGCACTAATTATAGGACTTGAAAGATATGTTACCCATGCCTAAAGGCACCCATATAACTAAGGTCATTCCCACTTCCTACTTATCTTTTCTTCTCTCTTTGGAAAGGTGATTAATCTATGGGGATATTATTGTACCTTGGGGATGGACTAGTCTAAGAGTATCAATGTGAAGTCACTAGAATTGGTTAGTCTGAATTCAAAATCCATAAGGGACTTCATGTGATCACAATATTGGACTCTTATAAAGAAATAAAGTAGTTGGACTAACTAATTTGATTTAACTAATTATCAAATGTCTAACTAGTCCTAACATAAGCATCCAATGCCACTTTCTATAGATGTCTTGAACCCACATATCTGCTAGTAGGTGACCAAGTGCTACGCTACTGGGGCCTACCAAGTAATAATACTACTGGGATTACCAATAGAATATGTGTTACACTCGAAGTGGTCATACTTATGTGTTTAATCTATCTTGCTTAATTGCTTCATTAGCTTAATTATTAGAAAAATTTAATAAATAATTAAAAGCATTAAATAAATAATTGAAAATATTAAATGCATAAGAAAAATATTTAATCTATCCAAAGTGCTGAAAGGTTTATCAAAAAGCTCATCTTTATTGCCACACACACTATTGTGCTTAGGTACAACAATGCTCGAATAAAAATCTGTACACTCAATGACTCCTATTGTGGGCACTTAGGAGGAAAATTCTAACTCTTAAATAAACAAACTATAAGAGCTTCACTATTAAAAAATCTCTATTGCCATAAATGTGGCTAATAGGTGCATATTTATAGCCAAAAATAGACACTACATCAATGGGCCTTATTGACATAGGATATGATGCATTAACTAGGGCTTAGTGACGAGGCTACATCGTCGAGGCCTCATCAATGCAACCAACTAAACTAAAACTCATCATACCCCCACGACCAAATGAAAATCAATCCTTAAGTTCTTTTACAAAATTGGAAAGGTATGGGATTATTGACTAACTTTTCTAAAAAAAACTAACTGACTAACTTGACAAAAAATGGAGTGCCCAAGTGTATGTATCAACACATTACAAAAATGGTAGTGTTCAAGATAGAAAATTGAACACCTTAACATGACTCTTAAAAATTGGACAACATGTTCCTTGATGGTGTGAAGTGTGATGGAGAAGATCAAACAGTCCTACGCAGTGGTGGCTCCTAAGGTTCTAAGGGACCTTCTCCAGCTTCATGCATGTGCAGTAATCAAGGCAGCTACAACTGTCTACTACAACTTCAAGTGGAAGGTAGAAAGCATCTAGCAGTGCTTTCGTTTTCTTCTCCTTAAATCTAGGATTGTGCACCATCCATGCAGTTACATCGATGTGGGTTGGAACGAGCACATACTAGGGACATAGGATTGCTGGAAACAACTCCTTTACATTAATGAACCACGTAGCAAACTATTTTCATTCAATGTCAAATGCTCTAACTATGTCCTTCAATTCCTAGTAGTTATTCATCCATTTGACTAAGTTCTCAGCAATTGATAGTTGATCTATGAACCGTGCTCTCAAGACTTCAAGTTTAGCATTTGCAGTCTCAAGATTCTACTTAGTGCCTTTGTGGTGCTTGAACTTTGCCTTGTATAACAAATATGAGCTAGCCACTTGTTTCTCCAACTTTGACCATGGTCATCCGATAGTCAACATTGCCAAGTTTGCATAACAAAGATTAGCAAACTCCATATATTCTATCATATCTTCTATTTACAACTTCTTCAGTCAAATCTCTACCTTGTTGTAGGCATCAATCCCATCAATGATGGGCTACCAAAATCTCTTCCTTGTTGGAGTTTCTAGAGGGCTTCATTTACTTTCTCCTTCACCAATTAGATGTGTTTCTCATTGACTTCCTTCTATAGGCCAACTTGGTCTTTGTAGTGATTCTTCACGTTTTCAAACTTGAGGGCCTCATTCTTTTAGGTGGCAATCTCAATGGCAGACTTTTGGCACAAGGAATGCACTTCCTCCATAGACAGATTTTGATTCTCTGTAGCCAATCTCTTCAATTTAGTCTTCACCCTAATAATTTGCTCCTACTATTGATGAATAAATTCCTACATTTGTTCCTTCTGAGCATCAACATTGTGCATGTGATGATTTTGGATAGTTGAAGTTTCATTCTCCTAGCATATCTATATCAAATCTTTTTGGATTGAATACATTTTTTCTTTAGCTATAGACTAGTTGAAGATGGCCATTACTACATCCTCCTCAGCCTTCTTCAATTGTTCTTGAAGCTGTAAGAAAGCTTCATCTCTTGTTATTGTTAGGCTAAGGATTGTAAGATTAGCAAGGTGGACACATAGTTCAGCAACCTTCATGGCCAAGTGTTGACTTTGTTCTTGAGTAATTTCAAGTTGCCCCTCCAAAATGATGCACTTCCCCCTTGTGTCCAAGAGCTGTGATTGGGTTGTAGTGATGTCTTTCAAAAAATTGAAGATATTTGAAATTAGTTGCTTGGTCCCCACTAGTAGATCCAACAATTCTTCATGCTAGGCTACATTCAACTTCCCATTGACCATGCTTGTGGATGTCTACATGTCTCAAAGTGCAAATACATCTAGCACAAATGTCATGGGTGCATTCAATGTTTTAGTAACATGGTCAACAATAAATTTAGCTATTGTTTCCTACCCTTGGTGCTACATCACTAGGATAATTGATCCTTTTCCTTCCTTCAAACACATCAAGAAGGTGGTGGCATTCCCAGATATTTCTAGGAATAAATGATATTGAGATAGTGACACCATCACTCTCAAGCATTGGGATCTAAACTTGTAAGCAACTATGTTCATTGGATGGAGAAAATTGGTCCACTCCTCTCCATCTAGCTAACTATTTGAGCCACCTCATTCAAGTGACTCATCACTAGTCGATGTATAGATGGATCTACCCCACTCGTTTCTGCATGTTTCTCTTATTTACTCAAGATTTGTTCTTGGATTTTGCACAAATACTCAATGGCTACATGGGCCTCTAATGTTATTTCTTGAGTGGGTGATGGTGGCAGCTGCTCCTCTTCTTGGGTCATCATTGGCATCATGTCTTTCATGATCTTGGACCATGAGGCCAAAGGAGCATGCCTAATTGTATCATTGGAGTAGTGGATGGTACCTATCCTTTTGCAAAGTTTTCAAATGAGGCATGGAAAGGACAAGGTTTTCCTTCCACATTCATTTTCTTTGAAATGCTTATTGATCTCTAAGTAGATTAGTTGTGGAAGGTTGATGGGAAATTTTCCACTTAGAGTGGCACATGCTTGGGTAGAAAAAGCTGTCACCTTACTTGACCTCACCATTGGATTGAGGTAATATGCCATAATTTTGAAATAAATTTGCTTTGTTAGTGTGAGCACATTATACTCCTTACAGTCAACCCCATAGCACTCTTGGGTCCACTCCTTCTTAGCCTCAGGGTCACCTTTCATGGATAGTTTTTCCAACTGTGTCCTAGTGTCAGGCAGCCTTAGTTCTTGCATGATAGCTTCTACCAAGTAGGAAAATTGAATGTCCTTGATTTTGATAGTGGACCTTGGCCTTCAATTCATCCAGAAGAGATATGTCTCTTCCATGTACCATTCCCCACTGGATGTGATGATTGGCCACATGGGAAATGTTTGTAGTTGAGCCTTGACATCTACTAGAGCTCTTTCTAAGAATGATCCAAAGTTGATTTCTTGAAAAACTAATCATTGGATTTCCTGGGACTTGATAATGTCAAGACAACCTTGGTTCAAAGTGACTTCAAGCATTAGCATGGATCAAGGCACTTCTCCTCATTGTGATTGTTCTATGGGCACTTCTTCTTCTGGAATCTGTCAAATAGATTCCACTTTGAGCTCCTCATGAAGAGGTCCCATTACATGGGTTGCCTCTAGTAGTTCTTGAGCTTTCTCTTGTTAACCCCTTCCAAATCTGAGCTACTTCTCCCTTGGTTGAGAGGCTTCTCCTTTGTGCAGGCATTTCTACTTTGGTGCCATCTATAATCATAATGAGACTATGGATTAGCAATTGTTGTGTAACTTAAAGCAATTGGGATACCTTTATCTCTTAAGGATAGTTACACTTTGGCTAAGTTGTGATTATGGCTGATTTAATTACTCCAATTATCATTTTATTCATGTGTTATTGTTAATAAATCATCCCAAAGGTTGTTGGAAGGGTTAACTATCAAAAAAGTTGGTGTTTATATGTTTTTAAGGTTATTAACCCTTAGAGGGAATTAGAAAAATTTCCAAAAAAATTTCATCAATTTTTCATCAAAATCCTTAAGGTTGCAACCCCCATGATAAAGAGCTTAGCTCTAATACATGCAAGATTGAGAGACGGAATGATTTGAACAGTTGGAAAGTTATGGGCTCTAGAAGGCTTTAGGCTCTGAAAAATTGCAAAACTTCCCATGTCTTATGAGGAAAATGTCAAAAATTCCTAAGTACATGGCAGTATATATAATATGTAAGCACTATGTTAATGAGGCCTCATCGACAAGGCCTTGTTGATGCAGTCGGCTACATCGATGAGGTCTCATTGACATAGCTGTTGACCATTGTAGAAAAATATTGACTTTGGTCAAACTTGCAAAATATAAAGAATGTTTGAATGAAATTGGGGTTAAATGAAAGCTCAAAAGATCAAGAATAGTATGAAAACATGAGAAGATGGCATTGAAGCTCATAAATTTGAAAAAATGAAGAAAAATTAATTCATGGAATGAATGAAATAAAAGGTTAAGGAGCACTGAGTGGAATACCCAATGGAATATGAGAAAGATAGGATTGTAGAAATGTCAAATGTAAGGGACCTTAACTAACCAAACCAAGAGCTATGCAAGTGGGTCCTTCCCATAGTAGGCTCATGCCCTTGTTTCCCTTGAATAACCTTAGCTAAACAGTCTATGGGCCCCATAATCGATTTAATGATTATAAAAAATTAAGGACCAACCAAAAAGAATCTACTCAAGAATTCCAACACATCATATCAATACATAGAGCATAACATAGAACATGTTAGTGATGTGAGTTATGGTAGCATGGATGGATGATAGAGAAGGTGGAACGGAGTTCCAAATTGAGGTCATAAGAAGTCCCTTGTGGAATTTGTGTTTAAAATGACTTGGGAAGATCCATCCTTAGTCCAAACCAAAACCATCCATTTTTAGTGACTTTGCATCGCCATCCTAAGACTGATCCACCCACATGAGATATTAGAGCACTTCCACAACACAACCATCATTCTATAAGGAGAAGAAAAGAGAGAAGTAGGAAGTGAGAGAGGGTACATGGCTTTCTAGTCCCATAACCCATGCTTGTAGCCCATTTATTTGTCTAAGGGGTGTGCTTTGAATTCCCATAATTTTTTCTTTTTTGAGCTTTTTGATGGAAACCACACCATACAAAGACTTTATTTGACTTCCTATTAATGGTTGAGATGGAACAATAAGAAGTTCATGAAAAATACTCAAGCACTCAAGAAAGTAGAAGAGTACAAAGAGTATTAAGTTTCGTTGAAGTCACACCCTTTACAAACCTTTTGAATCCTTCTTAATTCTAGAACTACCAAGGTCACTAATTAATTAAAAGTTTCTTTAATGGAAGGAACCCCAAATTCCCAGAACAAGAAAAACCATAGAGTTTATCAAAATGGTGAATGACGTGGACTCATTTCTTATTCTATGAAAAATAAACCATGTCAAAGTCATCAAACATCAAAATTCAAAAATATAAACCAAACATCGACAATCACAACATTAAGCACAAACCATCATTAGTAAACAACAATAGTGGCACTATGTCATGTGGTAATAAAGTAATTTTATTAGTAAAAATGAGAGAATATCATACTTGAACAAAAAATAAATAAAGTAAAATATATAAGAAAAAGTAAATAATCAAGAAAAGCTCAAAAGTACTAACAATGGTATAAAATTAGAAAATTTTTAAAAATTTGAAAATCCAAAAATTTGTAAAATAAATAACTTGTAAAATCAAAAATGTGGAAAATAAAAAAGTAGAAGAACGAAAAAGTAGAAAAACTAAAAATCCATATGGATTTTTAGCATAGATGGCCATCTCCCCCATGACTAAGTTGAAAGGAGGAGATCTAAAAAATGGAATGTGGTTGTTCATCCATTGAGGTGACAGTTGCATTGGCCTGTCTTAGTTCGAGGAAAGGTTTTACTTATTGGATATTAACCAACAACTTTTTATTTGAACTTTCAATCATGTAGATCAACATGGACCTAGAGGAAAAGGTTTGGTTAATTATATAAGGTCCCTCCCATAATGTTTGGAATTTTTCCTTCTAAGCTACATGTGTGTGGTTCTAATAGAGAACCTTATCTCTTGGTTGAAGTTTTACCTTCCTAATTTTGAGGTTATGACATTGCTTACTGAATGCCTTGTGCACCTCATTCAAAGATAGGGACACTAATCAATTTTCATCTAGCACATGCAGGTTGATCAATCTTTCTTTCTATGCTAGACTTAGGTCAAGATTTAGATCACAGGCTATTGAGAGTATACAAAGCTCAAATTGCATCAGGAGTGTTGGAAGTTTTCCATATAGTAACTCATAGGAAGAATAGCCAATAGGAAGTTTCCATGTTGAATGATAAGCCCAGAAGGCATCATAAAGTTTTTTACACCACTCTTTCCTATATTTGCTAATGGTCCACATTAGTATTTTTGTGATCTCCTAGTTGGTTACCTTTGCTTAACCATTTCCTTGGAGGTGGTAGGGTGTTGTTAATTTATGTTCAACCCCCAAGAATTACATTAACTTTCTAAAAGTGGCACCTGTAAAATGAGTTTCATTATCAGAAATTAGTGAACATGGCATCTCAAACTCTTTTATAATATTTTGTTGTATAAATCTAGTAGTAGTGGATGATGTACAATTATTAACGATTTTTTCTTCTACCCATTTTTTTCCAGTAGACAACTACTATGATAATATATGTCTTCTCATTGTACATGGGTGTGACGGGCCCCATGAAGTCAATGCCCCATATATCAAAATGTTCCAATGGTTAGATCCATTTTTGAGAACCTTCCATGTGAGCAATCATCTCCTCATCTCATTGACAACATTCATAAGACTTGACAAACTAGTGGGCATCCCTAAATATTGTAGGCCAAAAGTATCCTACCATCAAAATTTTTATGGTCATGTGTCTCCATACATAGTGGCCTCTCCAAGGCCCTTCGTGAGCATCCTAGAGAGTGAGCAATTGATCTTTGCCAAGGACATACCAACGAATTAGGCCATCGACACACACCTTGTAGAGGTGTCCATTGATTTCCATAAAGTATTTAGCCTGATGAAAAAAATTTTGCCTCTTTCTAAATTCAAGATGTTGTGGCACCTCCTAAGTAAGAATATAAGCGAGGATGACATTATACCATATTGTTTCTATAGGTGTTTGTTCACTTATTACTCTTGTAAAGAGGAGTTCATCTGGAAATTGATTAGAGAGCAGGCTCTCCTCCTCTTAATTATCCCATATTAAGTAAGAAAGGTGCTCAACAATCACATTCTTGATCCCTTTTTGATGTACAATCGTGAGATTGAATTCCTGTAAGATCATGAGTCATCGTATGACACAAGGACTCATTGTTGGCTTGTTCATCAAGAAGCAGATTGCACTGTGGTCTATGTGTACAATTACTTTGTAGCCAAGCACATAGTGCCTAAACGTTTTCAGAATGTACACCACTGCCATTAATTCATTTTCTATGGTGGTGTAATTTAATTATGCTCCCATAATGCTTTAGCTCACATAGTGGATGTAGTATGGACATTTCTTTTCGTCCATCTACATGAGCACTACTCCAAAGGCATAGTTAGATGCATCTATCATAATATGGAAGGGTCTAGACTAGTTTGGTGCTCGTAGGATTGGTGTTTCTATGATTTTCTCTTTTAACTATTAGAATGCATGTTTATATTCCGTAGTCTAGATGAAAGGTGCATCTTCCTTTGTAAGCTTTACCAATGACTTTGTGATCTTAGAGAAATTCTCTATGAATCATTAGTAGTAGCTAGTGTGTCCAAGGAATGATTGAACATCTTTATCAATCTTTGGTCAGCATGCTATTCCATAGATGATCCTTATCTTTTTTGGGTCTACCTCAATCCCTTTTTATGAAATTTGGTGCCCTAGCACAATACCTCCTTAGACCATAAGATGGCTCTTTTACCAATTGAGCCACAAGTTTGTTTCAACACATCTCTTCAACACTTACTCAAGGAGGTTCAAGGCTTACTCAAATGTAGCTGCATAGGTGGAAAAGTCATCCATGAAGGCTTCCACACCACTATCAATCTACTATTGAAAGATACTAAGGACTAGGAATTCAAATGTTACAAGGACATTACATACACCAAATGGCATCTTATAATATGCAAAAGTTCCCCAAGGACTCATGAATGTTATCTTGGCCTGATCTTCCGACACAATTTGGATTTGGTTACAACCACTATAATCATCCAAGAAGCTATAAAAATAATGCCTAGATAGGGTATCCAATACTTGATCCACAAATGGCAAAGGGAAATGATCTTTAAATGTTGTCATATTCAACAGCTTGAAGTCGATGCAGACACACCATTTGTCATCCTTCTTCAGCACAATCATGAGTGGGCTAACCCACTCACTCTCCATGATGGGATAAATGAACCCAACCTTGAGGAGTTGTTCAATTTCCCCTTTGAAGATCTGCTTCAATTTAGGATTCAACCACCTTTTCAGCTACCTTCTAGGCTTCATGGTCGGGTCAGTGTAAATGCAATGCTAACATATCCTTGGATCGATTCCTATTAGCTTAGGATATGACCAAGCAAAGGTTGTTGGCCATTTGTTAACTACCTTCAAAAATTGTACTTTTTGTTCAAGAGTGAGTTTGGCATTAATTATGACTAATTTTTCATTGTTTAAAAATGCATATTCTATACCGGTTGGTAAATTTTTTAGCTCTAGGGGCTCTTGCTTAAAGCCATCAGATATTTCCAACTTTCCCCAAGAAGTATTATCGCCTTCATCCAAGATTTGGAAATGAACTTGTTCAATTTTGTCCATGCCTTTAACATAAGCACATGTTAAGCTCTCACTTGGTTTCATGCATAATGTGCTACTATTTATGTCAGCTATCAGCCATTGTGTGTCCTCCTATTTTGTGGCTACTATGTACAAACACCTTTGAATATTGATTTCTTATGCACACTGATTGCATGCTTTAATGTGTGTATTTCTAATGAACGAAATCTTTTGCACGTAATTTCACCCCTTATCATTGTATTCGATGCATGGAATATGTTTCTTCTCTATTTTTCGCAATTCATTTTCATTGGAGATTTCTCAAGATAGACCCCTTATTCCCATATGAGCATCGACCGTGCTTAACCAAGCTCTTTCCATAATGATGGGGAAATCACTTTTGCAATTTTCAACTTTTATCACCAAAAAATTAGCAAGATAGGACCACTCACAAACTATGGTCATAATGTCCTCTCCTAATCCCAAAGGGATAGTAATTGACTAATTCACCAACTCTAGATGGATGTTGTTCTTTTTGAGAGGTGGTAGGTTCCAAGCCTTGTACATGTCATGGAAGATAAGATTAACTCTAGAACTTGAATCAAGAAGAGCCTTGCATGGCTCATGTCCAACAATCTATAGGTAAATGAGTGGACTTTCCAAGTTAAATATTTTTGTGGGAAGATTATGAGCCTTGATCCAGTCAGAAACAACATGAGTTAGCATTACAGTGTGAATTTGAGGTAGCACTTGGTTTGAAGGATACTCGAAGGTATTTGATGTAGAGGATGAGTGTGTTGGTGATGTAGGAAAATCAATAGAACTAGATTGTAAGGATTGAAGAGGACTACTGGATTGGAAGAAAGATCTTTTTCTAGATTAATTGTCCAAACCACTTGGCTAGAAAGTCAATTGTGAATGTACAACCCTTGTAGCATTTTGTTGTTATGGCTGTGGAGGAATCTCACCCTGCATGGATGAAGTAGGAGGTAACTGGGTTGAAGGTGGAGGTATGTGTGCAGAAAGATGTAGAGGATGGTATGGATTTGGGTTTTTTCCTCTAGTAGATGGTAAATGTGTTCGGTGGTACTCTGAAGGATAATAGTGATGCTGAAATGAGGTATGACTTGTAGAACTTCTTGGAGATACAGGTTGTTGAACATAGTACCCATATGGATCTGATTGCCTATAAGGGTACTATTGCCTTGGTGATGGCATTGCCCATGATTATGGTTGGTGCCACTATTGGTATTATTCATAAGATTATGGAGGAGCTCCACTTGGGTAGTAAGCTTATTATTGCTAGTGGAACTAC
Organism: Gnetum montanum; assembly: GCA_015680685.1. Taxonomy (NCBI): domain Eukaryota; kingdom Viridiplantae; phylum Streptophyta; class Gnetopsida; order Gnetales; family Gnetaceae; genus Gnetum; species Gnetum montanum. The sequence continues at coordinate 178,931 of MNCI01031710.1, forward strand.
CTTGGATTGCCTTGAGAGTAAGGTAATCATCTAGGTGCTTACCTACATGCTAGTTAAGGATTTAATTCATACATCCCAAAATCTTGTAAGTGTGACACCATAGGATAACATCCCTTTGGATGTTTGTATTGACAGATGTCACAATCAGTTTCATCATCAAAGTTAGTTTCCACAACTTCTTTTATGGCTACAACTTTGCCCTTACCTCTTTGGTAGGCACATTTAGCTTCTTTTCACCTTTTGTGATTATGATCACTATTTTTCTCTTTGGATTCTTCGATAATCTTCATAGTAGCTTAAAATTTTTTATCGAGAGAGTCCCATAATTTATCAACCTTTGTCGAAATATCATAAATAGATTCTTGGATGGACAAGGTTCCCTATTCACCACTTCATCAAGCAATAACTCCTCCTCATCACAAAATCAGACCTCCCATTTTCTAATGGATGGATCCCTATTATAATCTTCTACACTTTTTATTTTTGTAAATCACCTTCTTTTTTTGCTACCTACTCAATTAGCCTTTGGATATGATGAGCTCTCAATTCAAACAATCTTCCTTGGGCATACACCCTAAGGGTTCTTCTAGTTTCTACTCTAAGTCCATCTATAGTATGGCAAAATTATTCCCTCTAAGAATAACCATGGCCAAGGCATCAGTGTAAGAGTGAATATATCTACACATGGCGACATCCAAGGGTTCATGTATTCCCTATTTCTAGCCTTGTATTTTTCTTCTCAGATTAGACACTCCAGAGTATGTTTGGTATTTATCATTAAATAGCTCTAACATGGTACTCCATCAGTAAATGGATTCCAATTCCAAGGATCAATACCAACTTTCAGCTTCCTTGATGAGTGTCTTGGGTAAAAGCTTAAGTTTTTGCCATTTATTTTCTATATTCTATAAGGCATAGGCATCATGGAAGGCTTGTAGATGTGTTTGTCAATTAGAGTTTTATTTTATGTCTAAGTGCTTGATCCTACTACCTTTCATATGCCTAGTTGAAATTCTAACTACCTTTGCAATGTTGAGCATGCTTCGAGTCACTAATAAAGGTTCATCATCATCACTATGTCAATGACACTAATGATGGTTTTAGCCACCCCTTCAGTCTTGGTGGCCTTCGTGGTCATTGTTGTCTCACTAATCACCTTCATCATGATTATTTCAATGGTGGCTTCTATGAGAACCAACAAATGAAGAGGAATTCTTAGAATCAAATAAAGAGGATGAAGAGGAAGGTGGGCCACCACCACCATAGTAGTGTCTACCACCGCTTTTTTGCTTATTACGGCCATCATTCTTAGATCCTTTGCCATTGTGATGCTTACCTGAGTCCCTACCTTGGCTATCACTTTTTCCTGAACCTAGTTTATGAATAGTGGATCATAGGTTCAGGTTTGCACCCTCATCACCAATATCAAGGGGTGGAGAATCTTCATGTTGAGGACCTTCAAAGGGAGGATCCTCATTGTCATCTTGATCTAGTAAGAATAAGGGATTAGTGAAATGTTTCCCCTTCATAGCTTCATGAAGTTTTTCTTGACATTGATCTCACTTGCATTGCATTTCAGTGGGACAATAATTCCAAGTGTCATAAACATTCATAACATATTCTTCATGAACATCTACAATGCCCAACTTCTTAAGGGTTTCAAATAGCATCCCGGGCATAGATCAATCAAGGGGCAAAATGATGTTACCCTCCATATCACGCCATCATAGCTATTCATCCCGATGTAGGATGAAGGTAAAGTCTAGTACATACTCATTTGGATGAGTATATACCACTTTGCACTCTTGTAGGATCAACAGTTTGACATCTTCGCACTTGTGATAAGAAGAAGAAATTTTGCAAAACAAAATAAAATTATCAATATGTTTTTATAATTCTATGTATAGTGGGAATTATATTGACCTTGAGGTTCATACGATGATATTAATGGCATTCACTTAAACCTAAATAGTGCATATTTCAAGACACAAAGTCTTCAACAATGGTGCCAATGATGAGAAACGAGGTATCCCTACGTCCAACCATATGAATCATAAAGCGTTCACATGCAATCTGGTCAAATTTCATGGACTTTATCACTTTCGATGCACTAGTCTTCTAGGAAGTGAATCTGACCTTATAGTCAATCATTGTCTTCCCAATTACACTTGTGATGTACACTGGTATGGTTAAGTGTAATTGAGGCATCTAATCTTTGTCATTTTTATTTTTATGGTTTTGGTGCTTAAAGAGAAATAAAGTAGTTGGACTAACTAATTTGATTTAACTAATTATCAAATGTCTAACTAGTCCTACCATAAGCATCTAGTCCCACTTTTTATAGACATCCTAAACCTAGGTATCCATTGTTGGGTGACCGAGCATCACGCTACTGGGCATACTAAGAAATAATGCTGCTAGGATTACCAAGAGAATATGTGTTACACTTGAAGTGGTTGTACTTATGTGTTTAATCTATCTTGCTTAATTGCTTCATTAACTTAATTACTAGAAACATTTAATAAATAATTGAAAGTGTTAAATAAATAATTAAAAACATTAAATTCATAAACAAAATATTTAATCTATCCAAAGTGCTATAAGGTTTATCAGAAAGCTTGTCTTTATTGCCACACACACTATCATGCTTAGGTACAACAATGCTTGAATAAAGATTCATACACTCAATGACTCCTACTGCGGGCACTCAAGAGGTAAATTCTAACTCTCAAATAAACAAACTATAAGAGCTTTGCTACTAAAAAATCTTTGTTACCATAAATGCAACTAGTAGATGTGTCTTTATAGCCTAAAATAGACACTGTGTTGATGGGGCCTTGTCAATGTATGATATGATGTGTCAACTAGGCCTCATCGATGAGGCCTAGTCGACAAGGCTACATTAATGAGGCCTTATCGATGTAACCAACCGAACTACAACTCATCAGTAGCTAAGCACAAGATTAAATCCTAATGTCAAAGAGGTAACAGTCTCTCTCTTACAATAGTAGTAATTCCAAAAAATCTTTGGGAACACCACTACTTTTTCGATGTGTCTTGAGAAGGGTGAGGGGGCAACTATCTTGATGATGCAACACCATTAGCAAGAGATAATAACAGATATCATTGTTGATACAATTTTCAAAGTGTTGAATGCACCTGCAGCATCTATACTAGATGTTTTTGCACTCAAATATGTGTAGACTTCCATAGGAATAATTAGTGGCAGATTGAGTGCATCCTAGCACAAGGAGTTGCTAGATCGACTAGTGGAAACTAAGCAACTGATTCTGGATTTCTATGATCTTCCAAATACAATCACTACAACCTAGTTGGAGTTACTAGAAGTGAGGGGCAAGTGCATCATATTTGAGGGGCAACTCAAAACAGCCCAAGTACAAAACCAACACTAGGCTATGAAGGTTGCTGAATTAAGAGCCTATTTTGTTGATCCCATGTTTCTTAACCCTACATTGACATGAGATGAAGCCTACAAACAACTTGAAGATAAGCTCAAAAAGGTTGAGAAAGAGAAAGAGAAGGTTGTCTTTGAGCTTTCCAAATTGAGGAGATGATGGAGTACATGGAGCTTGCAAATATTTTTTATGCAAATCTGGGAATCCTGATTGCTAGTAGGTCATGGTTAGAATTAGAGAAACAAGTCATCAACTTGTACTTGCTATACAAGGCAGAGTTCAAGCATTACAAAGACACCAAATAGAAGCTTAAGATTACCAATGTCAAACTCAAGGTTCTTAAGGCAAAGTCCACTAATCAATGATCAACTAATGAGAACTTATCCAAGTGAATGAATGATTACTAAGAGCTACGCAATGCACTCAGAGCATTCAATATCGAACGTAAATAGTTTGCTACCTAGTTCATGACTATTAAGGAGTTGTTTCCTATAATGCCCTATCCATGGGATATTCCCATTCTAGCCCACATTGACAAAGCTGCATGTAGTGTCAATGATCCTTGGAGTAAGGAGGAGAAGTTGAAGGCACTGTTAAACACCTTTTGTCTTCCACCAAAAGTTGCAGCTATCACAAGACAACCACAACCACCTCAACCACTACATGCACCTAAAGTAGGAGAAGGTCCTTCAAAGCCTTATGAGCCTCCACCACCTAGGACCATTTGATATCCTTCAATGTCTTTACATCGTTTAAGAAATTGCATTTGTCAATTTTTTCTTGGTGTTTAATTTTGTTGTCCTATACACCAAAATTTTTGTAATCATTGTAAACCTATACACTGGGCACTTAGCTTTTGTCATGTTGTTTATGTGTTTGTTTTGTGTGTTAATAATCCCATACCTTCTCAAATTTTGTAAAGAACTCAAGGACAAGTTTTCATTTAGTCATGGGAGTATGATGAAGCATCAAGGTTTGGTCATGTGCATGAGATGTCATTGATGAGATCCCATCGATGGGATCTAAATAACATGATCTCGTCGATGCAAGGTTTAACCCATTAATGTGTACTTGTCGACGAGGCACCATGTTTCCACCTATAAATATGCACCATCCACTGCATTTATGGCATTTCTTTCATAAGTTGTAGCAAAGCTCTAGCAGTTTTTATTCTTGAAAGTTAGAATATTTTCTAAGTGCCCATAGTAGAAGTCAAATAATATATAAATATTTATTTGAGCGCTATTGTACCTAAGCACTATAGTGTGTGTGGCAATAAAGATGAGCTTTCTGATAAACCTTGCAACACTTTGAATTAGATTAATTGTTTCCTTTATGCATTTAATATTTTAAGCAATTTCCTTTAATGTTTTAAGTAATTAAGTAAGTAATTAATTAATTAAGCTAGATTAAATAGTGATTAACTAAAACACATAAGTACGATCACTTTGAGCATACATGTAATGCTTGGTAATCCTAGTAGCACTTAACATTTGGTAACCCAGTACTGTTATATGTGTTCAAGATGTGTACGACAAGTGGGAATAGAGGCTTATGTTAGAATTAGTTAAGTGTTAGCTACTTATTAATTTAGTAATTAATTACCTTATTTTTTATTCTTTATTCTTAGGCAACTTAGTACACAAAAACATAAAAATGATAAAAAGCATATGCCTTAGTTATACTTAACCATACCCTTATACTCATAAGTGTAATTGGGAAGAAAATGATTACAATAGTTGATTCACCTCCTAGAACTAGTGTAATTAGAAGGCTATAAGTCCTTGGAATTCAATTGGATCATGCATAAACACTTGTGATTTATATGGTTGAGCATAGGGTATACTTGCTGCTCATCAACAATTGATGAGTGGCAATGTACCCCTACACTCAACCATACGAATACAAGCATTACAC